>CANTUT010000379.1:592500-927500 GCA_947687605.1 Reutealis trisperma
CTCATCCCTCATTTGAGTTGTCTTTGAAGTTTCAAGTCTTGGTAAATCTTAAGTCCTTCCTTTTGGGTAAGACCAGTCAATTCTCCATAGGTGAACTAATCATATGAGATTTAGTTACTAAAGGCTTGTCTGATGACATTCCTAACTTTTTTTCCTAAGATTTTGGGTAATCTTGTAAGGAATTTTTCTTTCTAAAAAGGCTAGTTAAAATCTTCCCTAAGCATGATCCTAGTAAGGAGCATGTTTTTATAGTTTTGAAAATCACTAAGTCTCCTATATCTAATGTTGCTAAGGAGCTTAGCATTTTTGTCTTTGAGATGGGAAGGGTCTCTTATGAAGTAAAGTGATAAGGTTAAGATAAGGGTTGAAACTGCATCCTCAATGGTATTACCTCTCTCATATAGGATTAGGGTTCCATTTGTAAGGGTTTTGACAAAGTGTAAAATTTCTAGCTATTGGTCTAGGGATAAATGATAATCCCACTATCCTTTAAGCTATCCTAAAAAATCAGCTATAAGGAGTTTAGTTATGGCTCTATCAGTGGTTCTTGTTTGAGTTTTATAGGCATTAGCTGCCATGGTCATCTGTTGGAGAAGTCTAAGGATGTTGTATTCAGACATACTATCTATATTCCACTCACAAACAGATGAGGCATTGAACTTGGACTGTGTCAAGATATGGGTTTGTTCTAGGGATAAGGTTTTGCCGTTCACCCTATTGACTTGAAGAACTTTTTCGTATTTGAAAGCTTCTTCATCAGAAGTACCTATGGTTTGTTCTATAATGCTAAAAATTCTATGTTGAGACTATGGAGTGTCAGGGACCATAAGATTAGATGACTCAGAGGTTATGGTTTGACCTATCCTACTAAGTTGATCTCTAATGGCCTGAACAAACTCAAGTTTACTAGTTTGAAATTGTTGTTGGGAAGAGTTTGAAATTTGATAAGGTTTGAAAATTGGGTTCTTAAGCTTCTTATCTAAGGAGCTACTCGGCTCAGTTGGTTTTGAAGTACTAATAGTTGTTCTCTGGATATGGGTTTCTATCCTAGTGAGCTATTTTCCAATAGTATGGAGATAGGCATTTGAATAATTAGTTTGCCTAATGAGGTTTTTGACATTTTCTTTTTCCTCATTATGGACTTTTTTGTAAGGTGCTGCTTCTATCTCATATTCACCATAAAGGATAAACATCTTCCTAAGCAGTGAATGTTCTAACAAGATGATCTGACCATTTACTTTCCATTCTGGAAGTTTATTCCTAGTGGTGATAGGGTTAATAGACTTGTTTGAATGATCTTAATATTTTTCTTTTTTGAAAGGATAAGAAATATTATTTTCTTTTGCATATATTTCAAACCAATCAAAAAATTTAATTTGAATTTTGAACTGGTTGCAAAAATCATAATATTTTTCTTGGATCTCATTTTTTATTTCCAGAAAATATTTGAAAAACCAGATCTTCTTTTATTCATTCTTCTTTGAATAAAAATCTTCATGAAGAAGTTTTTTATCAATTTGAAAAGGTTTTTCTAAAGCATTGATTTATACTTCAATGTTTTGGATAACTTCAGAAGGAGTAGGGGAAGAAGGGATAGGTATGTCTTTTGTTTCGTCTTCAGGGTTTGAAGGAGGACTTTTATGTATTGGTTTTGGTATAGTAGTATGATAGTCAACATTTTGAAGAGTAGAGCTGGGTAGATCTGAAGTAGAATACTTTGGTTGTTGTATTTGTGTGGTTTGAACCTGCTCTAGATGGTAAGGAGCATATATGACTGAAGGAAGGTCTGAGACTTTTCCTAAGTCAATAGTAGAGGATGTAGAGGCACCTCGTAATTGCATTCACAGTCCCTTTTGGATAGTATGAGTGGAATGTCATGCCTTTTGGCTTGAAAAATGCTCCCTCAGAATTCCAAAGAATTATGAATGACATTTTTAATCCTTATTCAAAATTTTGCATTATCTATATTGATGATGTTCTAATTTTTTCAAACTCCATTGAGCAGCATTTTGAAACACCTCCAAACATTTTTTCATATTGCTAAGAAAAATGGTTTGGTAGTTTCAAAATAAAAAATATCTCTTTTTGAAACTCGTGTGAGATTTTTGAGTCATTACATCACCCAAGGAACTATTACACCCATTAAGAGATCCCTTGCTTTTGCATCTAAGTTTTCTGATAAAATCTTAGATAAATCCCAATTGCAAAGGTTTCTAGGGAGTCTGAATTATATTTTAGATTTCTATCGAAACATTAATCTTCTAGCAAAACATTGCATGATAGGTTAAAAAAGAACCATGTTCCATGGTCAGACCAACATACTAGGGTTGTTCAAACAATTAAAAAACAAGTTTTAGAAAACCTTTTCAAATAGATGAATTAGCAACCTCATCTACCAATTCAAACATAGAGTCTAGCTCAAAAGTAGATTTTGAAGTAAACAGAAATTCCGAACAAGTTAATATACTGAGAAAAAGTTAAGAAGAAATTCTTGAGGCTATCAAATATATTAATGATCCCAACCTTCAAAAGGAATGTTTAGATTAGGTTCTTAAGACATTATAAGAGAAGCCTGTAGAAAAACCTTCTATCTTACCCTCTACTAGTAAGAATACCTATGATCTTATAGCCATTTTGGATAGAGGTAAGAAATCCAAAAAACCTATTCCTATAGTTTAGGACCTTCAAAAGGAGATTAAGGGAATCAAATTAGAATTGAAAGATCTCAGGATCAATAACAAAAAGATTATGATTTAATCCAAAGTCTCATTTCAAAACAAATGTCTTATTGAAACTCTGATTCTGGTTCAGATGACCTCTGAAAGTTTCTAAATCTAGCATCCCTAATTATTGCTAAAATTGAAGTATCTAAACCTTCTCTGGTAATGGGTGTGATTCCTACCTGGATAAGGCCTATATGCAAGTATTTAAAGGATTTTTCCCTATATGTTTGAATGGATTTTGAAGATAAAAGATGAATTTCTTCAAAAATTTTTGAAATTTGAACATCTCTTTCCTCAGTTTTGATTGTGTAATCAGTTATAAGAAAAGAAAGTTTTGAAGATTCATAAATCTATTTCTTTTGAATACTAGGAATTTTCCAGTCATCAATTTATTTTGAAAAATTTTCAATCGTGATCTCCTCACTATTTATTGCCTTTTTGGACTCTCAAGAGTCAGAGGTAGAAGTGTTTGAAAAGGAAGTATTTCTACAGAGAAACTGTTGTAAATTCATTTTGAAAATAAAAATTAAATGTTTGAATGAAAAAGACTATGGCCACCAAAATTACTGCCTTGACTCTTAATGCGTAGGATACTTAATCCATCTTAAGGTTTTGTTCAAAGGTTTGTAATTGATCACTAGTCTAGGTGTTCCTCTTTTTATCTCATTATTTTTGTTAACATAGAAAGTTGCACAAGATAAGGGTGATCTAGATTTTGAAATCAAGCCTTTAGACTCTAAATCCTGAATTTCTTCTCCACCATGTTACTTTAGAGATTTATTCATCTGAATAGATCTAGCTTTGGTAGGAATTTGTCTTTCATCAAAATCTTTTTCATAAGGCAGATCAACTATGTGTTGTTTTCTATTCCAAAAAGCATTTGGAAGATTAGAACAAATTTCTTTTTCAAGTTTATTTTGAAAATTGGTGATATTATTTTTGATAAAATCATATTGAATTTGTTTTTGATTTTTTTTAAATGGACATCTTGCTTAAGATGTATAAGATGTCTTGTTTTTCCTTTTATCAAAGCATTAATCTTAAAGTTATAAATCAAATTTGCTTTTATAAGATTGAGATTTATTTTCTTTGGTTTTTCAAGAAAAGGAAAAATGATTTTTGAATTTCTAGATTTGAAAACAATTCTGTCATTAGTGACTTTATCGGGAGTTATCAAATTAATGAAGGGAGTCCCTAAAATAACCATCTAACGAAGGTTTTTTTGGCAGAAGAAAAATATTTTTTAATGCAATATTTCTATTAACTACAGAGGCTTTTATTTTTTCTCCAATAGTTAATTTTGAATTATTTGCAATAATAAGTTTCTTTTGTTTCAAAATGATATCTTTTTGGAACCAAATTGTAGTTGATACAGTTGAGATATGCTCTTATATCAAACAAAGCAATTATTTCCAATTGGAAATCATTTGAAAGATAATTTTAATTTGAATTAAGTATTTTTGAGATTTCTCCTGAAACATTTATAAAATTGTTTGAAATCACTGGAAACTTTTCCAAATTATCCAGTTTTTGTAGTTCAGAACAGAAAATTAAAATAACAAATATAAGAAACAGTTTTCACAGTTTCTGATATGCAGGATCCCTTACTCAGCAAAAAGGGCAAGCAAAAAGCATACTTCTATTACTTACGGTTTGAATAAATAAATACAAAAAAATAAATATACCTTAAATATATTTATGTTTGAAATTATAATTTACAAATAAATTATATTTGTAAATTATAGAGATACAGTGTTTGAAGATGATGTATGGGATATAGGTTTGAAAATGGTGATACACGAATTCTATATGGCTATAGATTTACAGAGAGTGGAGAAACCCTTTTGCTTCAAACAGATATTTCAAGATCAAATGTTGTTATTCCTAAAACCATTCAATGGAAAGACATTACCTTACCAGAAGAATGGATGTTGGAAAGAGCAACCCAACCATAACTCCTAAAATAGCTTAAACCAAACACCAACCTCAAAAACATAACCTAGTTCAAAGATAGTAGAGTTAAACTTACCTTTGACAGAAAATCAACCAGTTTAAGATTTTCTGATGAAGATGCCTCTACATCCTCTACTATTGATTTAGGAAGAGTCTCAAACCTTCCTTCAGTCATATATGCTCCTTACTAGCCCACATAGGTCTTCAAATAAAGGAGCATGATTGTTTAAGAGATTAGATTTCATCCACATAAAGGTTTTATGAGGTAATCGGTGGCCCTAAACCTACCCATACCCTAAGACTATTGTGCCTCGGTCAATTAAAGGAGATGTAAACTCATTGACAAGCTAGTTTAAGATAATACTAAGGGCAGGGAGTAACACTTATGGTGTTATTACTAGGGTAAATCAACCATTGATTCACCCTTTATTGAAACCAGGCCTCAAATTCTTATTTCTTTTCTATTTATTCATGTTGTTCTTTTTTATTTTGATATCAAATATCACCAATATTCACATATTCGTGTTTCGCTTTTTTTTTTTAACATGTTTGCGATAAATTTCCATTTGTACAGAATAATTTTCCTTAAGAATATGCCATGAACCATTTCCCTATCACATAAATGTTAGGTTTTAATCTCTATTGTGTTGGCTTACATATTTAATAGAACAATTATATTAATGAGCTATTTTATAAATGAGCTTAGTTTAAGTGATTTATTTATGTAAAGCCCATAAACTTCAGGATTTGGTACGGGTTAAAGGGTGGATACCCATTCCTGACCCATATAGGAATAATATGATTCTAATAGGTTAGTATATAAAAACTCTAGGGTTATGGTCCCCAATACGTCAAATCATTCAGTCGCTTTCTATTCTTTACCTATCAGAGATAGAGAGTTGAGAAACCTTTAGAATTTAGGGATTTGACTGAGAAAGGCCATACCTGATATCAAAGCACTCATTCATTATTCATTTCACAAATGTTCGACTGCGGTAATGGATACAAATATTAATTTTAATCTCCTTAATAACTCTAGCATGATTGATTTTGGGCATCAAAGTATTTAAAGAATTATGTGTTTCTAACAAGTGGTATCATAGTTGAGGGTTCAGCTAGGGATGGGTATGGAAATGGTGATGGAGGTGCAAGCTCGGAAAAAAGAGTGGTACACGTGGTAACTTGCAGCGTGGCTCTTGGAGCAAAAAATGATTGTACACTCCAAAAATTCCGCTCTAGGGGGAAAACTAGTCCAATGTGGAAGCTCACACTTGAGGGGAAGATTGGTGGGATATATAGTGTGAGTGAAATCCCACATTGGAAAGAGATGGACTTAGTGAGGGATTTATAAGTGAGAATGACCCATAAATCCATTGCCTTAAGATTTTAGGTTGGAGTGTGGTGTCAAGCCCATGAGTATGTCTCTCACCAAAAGCCCATGATGATAATTTCCTAGTGTTTGGCTCTCTAGTGTCCCGGTGTTAAGTGGTATGGGCCATAACAAGTAGTATCAGAGCTCATATCATGTTAAGTTATTAGGATTAAAGAATTATTTTATTTGATTCATGGTGATTATATGAATTGATAAAAATTTGAGTATTTTGAAATTGATACTATTGCATATCGTGCTTGCTTGTAATCTATATTGTCTTTTGCATCAAGATTTGAGTTTTGTGACTAATATTGCGCAGTAGTCGCAATAATTTTTTAATCATGACTTTAAACTTTTTCTTAATAATAATTTTTAAAACTCAATTGTGCTATATATATATATATATATATATATATATATATATATATATATATATATATATATATATATATATATATATATATATATATATATATATATATATATATATATATATATATATATATATATATGTTACAGAGTTCATACATTATTTGCATATCGTTTACATTAATTTATGGTCTATTAAAGTTAATCTATTTTGGGTTTGTTAAAGATAACTTATTTAATATATAATAAATTTGAGTGCATGATTTGATTGTGTCTTAAACTCAATAATTTTATAAGGTGTTAATAGCGGTATTTGTATGCAATATTAAGAATTTTATTTGTACTAATTATATTTAGTATTTCTTAAATTAAATTGATTGAAACAATACGCTACCAAAGTAGTCTCTCCTGTGTAAATTAATTTAATTTGGAATATAAAGATATTGTATATTTGTTATTTATGCAGACATCGATCGGTCCAAAAGAAAATTAATGTTTGGCAAAATAACGAACACACTTATGATGATAAATATTGATAATTATAAAACTGTTTTCCATGTGAATAATAGCCAGTCCAAAGAAAAGTTGTTATTTGACAAGATTTATTATCAATATTTGATTGTTGCATTGAGAGTGCTATTTACAATTGATATTTCTGTGCAAACACTAAATTTCAAGTTGTGTTAGGTATCTTGTTTTACGATTTTCTTGTGAAAATTCTTGATTTAATGATGTGATTATTTATTGTGTGTTGTTTCTTTATTCTCTATTCAATTTTTGCAACTACAAATAACGTTTTTGCTCAAATTAGCGTCATTCCTATGCTAAATGGTACAAATTTTAAGGTTTGGAAAGAGAACGTGGAAATTGTTCTCAGCTGTATGAATTTACACCTTGCACTAAGGATGGAGCGACCCATTCCAACAGAGAATAATTCAAATAAGGCTAAAATTGAGAAATGGAATTGCTCTAACTGTATGAGTCTAATGATCATGAAATGTTCCATACCGATAGCGTTTCGGAGCTTTATTTCTGAGAGCAATAATGCTAAGGAATACCTTAAGGCAATACATTAGTATTTTACCAAAAATGAGAAATCTGAAACAAGTAGCCATTTGGTTGCTTTGATTTCTATGAGATACAGGGGAACATGAAACATAAGAGAGTACATAATGGAGATGTCAAATCTTACTGAAAAACTAAAGGCATTAAAGTTAGAGTTAAATGAAGATTTACTCATGTATTTAGTTCTCATTTCTCTTCCTGCACAATTCAGTCAATTTAAGGTAAGTTATAACACTCATAAGGATAAATAGACTCTTAATGAGCTTATTTCACAACAAGTGTAAGAAGAGGAAAGGATCCAAAGGGATAAGATAGAAAGTGCTTACTTCGCATCAACCTCTCAAAATAAGAAAAAGAAGAGGACTAAGGATACTGCAAATGGAACACCCAGGTAGAAAAAGGCTTAGAAGCAAGGTGATGAATTCACTTATTTTTCTGCAAGAAGGGAGGACATATGAAGAAAAAGTATTCCAAGTATGCCACTTGGCGTGCAAAGAAGAGTAAGGTTCTTACTTTAGTTTGTTCTAAAGCTAATTTAGCTTCTATACCTATAGACACTTGGTGGATAGATTCTAGTGCTACTACTCACATAAGTGTGTCTATGCAGGGTTGCCTCTGGAGCTAACCACCAATTGATGCTGAAAGATCCATTTATGTGGGCAATGGCAATAAAGTCCCTATGGAAGCTATAGAGCATTTTATATTACAATTAAAGACAAGTTGTTATTTAGATTTGGTTGAAACATTTATAGCTCCATCTTATAAATAGAACTTAATTTCTATTTCTTGTTTGGACAAATGTGGATACTTTTGCAATTTAGGGGATAATATATATAGTATCTCTTTAAAATCCAATTTTATTGGTACTAGTATTTTAATTGATGGTTTTTTTAATCAAAAACTATTTCTTCCCATAATGAAATCCTGTATACTAATTCAAGAGGTACAAATCATAAATTAACTGAAAATTCTGTCATCCTATGGCACAAGCGTTTAGGCCACATCTCTAAATAGAGAATTCAGAGGCTTATGTAGGATGGAATTCTTGATTCCCTTGATTTAACATTTCAAAGTCTGTGTTGAGTGTATTAAGGGAAAACAAACAAACATAAAGAAATTAGATGCCAATAGATGTACGAAAGTCTTAGAATTAATACATACAAATATTTGTGGCCCATTCCCTACGGTAGCATGGAATGGTCAACAGTATTTTATTATGTTCATAGACGACTACTCCAAATATGGCTACCTATATTTAATAAGTGTGAAGTTTCAATCCCTAGACGTTTTCAATCTTATAAAGTAGAAGTTGAACTTCAGCTTGGAAAGAAAATTAAAGTTGTCAAATCTAACCGTGGTGGAGAATACAATGGCAAATATAATGGATCAGGAGAATAACATCCAGGACCCTTTGCTAACTTCCTAAAGGATTGCGATATCATCCCACAGTACACCATACTGGGCAAACCCAACATGAATGGTGTCGCTAAGATACAAAATAGGACACTTAAGGATATGGTAAGAAGTATGATTAGTCATTCTTCTTTACCTAAATTGCTTTAGGAAGAAGCATTAAAGATTACGGTATATATCCTTAACAAAGTACCTAGCAAGGCAGTAGCTAAAACCCCATATGAAATTTGCACTAGAAAAAAGCCCTATATAAAGCACTTACATATTTGGGGATGTCCAGCTGAGGCAAGGCCTCATAGGCCTAATAAAAGGAAATTAGACTCTAAGACTGTTAGATGCTACTTTGTTGGATATGCAGATCGCTCTCGAGGATTTAAATTTTATAATCCCACTACTTGGTCCTTCTTTGAGATAAGAAAAGTGAGATTTCTTGAGGATGTAGAGTTTGGAAGGGAAAAATTAAGGAATGTCATTTTTTATGAAGAAGTTGTCTCTAAAAAATAGAAATTTATTTCCCTTCCTAATATTGCTATTGACAATGATCAGGCAATAATTCCTGATATCGTTTAAGATGCAACTCTAGTTCAAGACAACAATGAAGTTCTTACTATAGAGTAAACTCAATAGCCTCAAGAAGTGTGATTAAGAAGATCCAATAGAGAAAGGAGAAGTGCAATTCTAGATGATTATATCATCTTTCTCCTAGAACAAGAATATTATGTGGGCTTAGCAAAAGATGATCCAATCAACCTTCGTGAAGCTCTTCAAAGCTCTAATTGTCAACATTAGACCAACGCCATGTAAGATGAGATGAAATCCATGAAAGATAATGATGTCTAGGATCTTGTCGAGTTGCCTAAAGGTGCATAGCCTATTGATTGCAAATGGATATTTAAAACTAAAAGGGATTCAAAAGGCAATATCAAAAGATATAAGGGTCGTCTTGTTACTAAAGGATTCACTCAAAAGAACGACATTAACTATAAAGAGACCTTTTCTCTAGTTTCATCAAAGGATTCTTTTAGAATAATAATGGCACTTATAGCTCATTTTGATTTAGAGCTACATCAGATGGATGTAAAGACAACATTTCTCAATGGAGACATTAATGAAACAATTTATATGGTTCAGCCAAAAAATTTTGAATCCAAATATTTAAATTCGATGGTTTGTAAATTAATGAAATCCATTTACGGTCTCAAATAAGCTTCTCGCTAATGGTATCACAAATTTCATCAAGTTATTACCTCATGGTTTTGAGGTAAATATGGTTGATGATTGTGTATATCACAAGTTCAGTGGGAGTAAGTTTATCTTTCTAGTGTTGTATGTCGATGATATAGTGCTAGCAAGTAGCGATGTAGGCTTATTGCATGAAACCAAGAAATTTCTCACTAAGAATTTTGAGATGAAAGATTTTAGGGATGCCTCTTTTGTATTAGGCATATAGATACTGCGAGATCACTCTCAAGATATCCTTGGGTTGTCACAAAAGAGTTATATTGAAAGGGTGCTAAGTAGATTTGGCATGAAAGGATGTTCACCGGGAATACGCCTGTAGCTAAAGGAGACAAATTCAGTCGCAATTAGTACCCCAAAAGTGACCTTGAAATAAAGGAGATGCAAAATATTCCCTATGACTTAGCAATAGGAAGTCTGATGTATGCTCAAGTGTGTACCCATCCTGATATAACATTTATAGTGGGACTGTTTTGCAGATATTTAAGTAACCTATGACTGGATCATTGAAAAGCAGCCAATCGAGTTATGCGATATTTGCAGAGAAAAAAGGATTTTATGCTAATCTAAAGGAAAACGGATAGTTTGGAGATCATTGGGTATTTTGATTCTGATTTTATGGGATGCCAACACAGTAAATGATCCACTTTAGGCTATGTTTTTATGCTGGTTGAAGGAGCTATATCCTGGAAGAGTGCTAAATAGACACTTATAGCTTCTTCGACCATGGCTACAGAATTCATAGCTTGTTTTGAGGAATCTAATCATGGGATATGGCTACATAATTTTGTCGCTGGACTGTGTGTAATTAATGGTATTGAAAAGCCATTAAAATTATTCTATGACAATAAATCTGCAATTTTATACTCTAACAACAATAAAAGTTCTGTGAAGTTAAAGCATATTGACATCAAGTTTTTGTCTGTTAAGGAAAGAGTTGAGAGCAGTTAAATTTCTATAGAACATATATGGACAAACTCCATAATAGCGGATCTATTAACAAAAGGTTTGCCACCTAAGGTTTTTCATGAACACACTACTCATATGGGTGTAGGCATATTTTGTAATACATTGGTTTAGTGAGAGTTTTATTTAAGATGTTCTATGTATTGAGATATGTTTCACATGTTTATTTTATGCATAATAAAGTTTTATGATTCATTTCATTATCTATATCTCTGAACTTATTTGTAAATTTACGATTGATCTCCCTAAAGTAAAGTAAGACCAGCTAGAAATATGCATGTTTGAGATCACATTCCATGTAATTTCCATACCACTCATCCATACTATATCTATGTCATTGAATATATTAGTATGGTGAGCATGGAAGGTTTAGTTACGCTTATATGTAACAAAAGCCGCCATAATCTCATATTAATGTGGGAAATGGACCAGACTGAAAATAATTAAGGTAAAGTCTAAAGAAAATAGCACAAACATATACACATAATGAATTTGTTTAATATAATTATTTCAGGTTCAATATGTAGCCCAAGTGGGAGATTATTAGGTTTTTAATCTCTATTGTTTGGGCTTACATATTTAATAAAACAATTATATTAATAGGCTATTTTATAAGTGAGCTTAGTTTAAGTGATTCATCTATGTAAGGCCCATACACTTCAGGATTTAGTATAGGTTAATGGGTGGATACCCATTCCTGATCCATATAGAAATAATGGGATCCTAATAGATTAGTATATAAAAACTCTAGGGTTATAATCCCTAATATGTCAAATCATTCAGTCGCTTTCTATTCTTTACTCATTAGAGATAGAGAGATGAGAAACCTTTAGAATTTAGGAATTAGATGGATGAAGGCCATACCTGATATCAAAGCACTCATTCATCGTTCATTCTGTAAAGGTTCGACTACTGTAATAGATACATATATTAATTTTAACCTCTTTAGTAACTCTAGCATGATTGATTTTGGGTATCAAAGTTGTTAATGAAAGTCAAAATATCCAGAAGAAATCTAGAATTTAATTTATCCAATATGTGCAACCTATACATAATTCAAACCGTCCCATGTGCAGCTTCCATTGTAGTCAAGAACAGCCCACTAATCACACCTCTAATTGTGCCAGATAGCTCTATATATATGTATTCATTCTTGTATATTAAACACATAGAAAATATAACTTACTCTCTCTAATTTTCATCAGTAATTTTGTCTGATATTTTACATGGTATCAGAGCCTAGCTATTCTCGATTTTCTGCATTTTGTTTTTAATCTATAAAATAAATTACTGTTCATTCAATTACATGCAACACGTTGATAATTCAAGAAAAGCATACCATTAGAAAGCTCTCATCATAAGCTTCAAAACAAGACCAACCGGAGCTCCAGAAATCGCCACACGCGCCCTCACGCACTGCCTGAAGAAGCTGCCTAGAAGTACACATGCCACCACGCACACCAGAGGTAGAAGATGAGACACGTCAGCACTCCAACACATGTCAACATCCCATTGATCCATGTCATCGACACGTCAGTAGCCATTGTCCAGTCAGCAGGTGACACGTAATCATCCACGTGTCCAACACGTCATCCAACACGACATCCATGTTGGCATCTACGTGTCTGCCATGTCAGCAAACTTATCCAGTCATCAGCTGACACATCATCATCCACGTGTCCGTCCAAGTCATCAGACACGTCAACGAACAGGTCATTTTCTGCCACGTCAGTGTTCCACGTGTCCGCCACATCAACATTCCATGTTAGCATTCCACATCAGCGCCTGTCATCAGATACTAGCCAATCAGTATCCGCCACGTGTCATCGGGTTCAATTTAATCAAACCAGTTAACTTTAGCTTTGACTCGCTGGTTCAACCACTTTTGTACTAATTTTCAAACATCAAGAACCAGTTCCTAAGGTTTTTCGACCTCCTGATTTCATTTTTGCTATCATTTTTGTGAAATTCTTTCTCTATAATAAAGTTATGGAGAAAATTAATGCCGCTCAACCTATTGTGACAATTTTAAATGGCACTAATTATAATCTTTGGGCAAGTAGTATGAAAAGCTATCTTGTTGGAATCAAATACTGGAGGATTGTCACTGGTGGAACTCCCAAACTTGTTCATCTTCAAGATGAAATTGAAATAAAGTACAATGATCGTATTGATGATTGGGAAAGTAAAAATCATCATATTATTACTTGGTTTCGTAACACCTCTGTTCCAAATATTTACATTCAATTTGATCAATTTGATACTGCCAAAGAAATTTAGGATTTTCTTAGCAACAGGTATACAATTTCTAGTCTAGCTTATCATTATCAGTTATGGAATACTCTAAATAATATGAAGCAAGAAGTTGGACAATCTATCAATGATTTCCTGAGTCAAATACAACCTGTCTGGAATCAGCTCTCCCAAGCCAAAATTACTACAAATCAACTCCATCTGATCCAATTTCTCATGGCTCTTCGATTTGAATATGAACCTATTCGTGTATCTCTATTGCATAGAGATCCTCTTCCAACACTAGAAACGGCTGTCAAGGAATTAATTTTTGAAGAAACTCATTTGCAAATTAGCAAACCCGCTTCCTTTGATCAGGCTCTGGTTACTCATAGGCCATCATCGACTCATTCACTACAACACTGTAAGAACTATAATTGACCTGGTCACTCATTCTTGAACTGTCCAACTATTGAGTGCAGATACTGCCACAAACTAGGACATGTCAAAAGCAACTGTCTTACTCGTCCAGCAAAACCAAGAGACAATCTTCCCAAGTATAAAATTAGCTCAGACACTAGGTCCTCCAGTGCCAATGCTGCTATCTCTGACAACTCCTCTGCCTCCTTCACTCTCTCTGACCTTGAATCTATATTCAAAAAGGTTATGTCTTCTAGTGCCTCCTCTTCTAGTGCCATATCTGTCTACTCAGGTAACAATCAATGGTTAATTGACACTGCATGTAGCAATCATATGACCTCTGATCCAAACATTTTTCAATCTAAAACCCAAAACAACTTTCTAGCCCCTGTTCATACCGCTGATGGAAATAAAATGGGCATCAGTCATGTTGGAACTATTTCTACATCTACTCTTACTGTACCTAATACATAACTTGTACCTTCCTTGGCTATTAATCTTCTCTCTGTTGGTCAAATATGTGAATTAGGATTAACTGTGCATTTTGATTCTAATGGTTGTCAGGTACAGGACCCAAAGACGAGACAAATTGTAGGAAGTGGAATCAAAATCGGGAGGCTATTTGAACTTCAATCTCTCCAAATACCTCACAATGCTCTGTCTGCCACAAGTAGTTTGTCTCCTTTGTTTTAATGGCATTTACGATTCAATCATGCCTCTCTTAGTAAACTTCGTCCCTTAATTTCAAATGGTACTTTAGGAAATGTAAAAGTTGCAGAACTTTAATGTACTCATTGTCAACTTGCAAAACTACCTGCATTATCATTTAATAATAATGATTCTATTTGTGATACTCCTTTTGGACTTATTCATTCTGATATTTGGGGACCCTCTCCAATTCCAACAGTTAGTGGTAATCGCTATTTTGTTATTTTCATTGATGATTACTCACGTTTTACTTGGCTCTTTTGTATAAAGCATAGATCTGAACTTCCTCAAATCTACATTCATTTTGCGAAAATGGTTCACACACAGTTCTTACGTCCTATTAAAATTTTTCAAACTGACAATGCTATGGAATACAAAGAGTCAAGTCTTTTGAAGTTCTTTCATGACCAAGGAACTTTAGTTCAAAGATCCTGCCCTCATACCTCTCAACAAAATGGTAGAGCCGAACGCAAACATCGTCACATCTTAGATTCTGTAAGAGCTCTTCGTCTATCATCAAGATGTCTGAAAAAATTTTGGGGAGAAGCAGCTTTAACTTCTATTTACACAATTAATCGTCTTCCCACTCTTGTTCTCAAAAATATTTCTCCTTTTGAGCGACTCTATGGTAAGATTCCTGACTATCATTCATTAAAAATCTTTGGATGTGTTTGCTTTGTTTTACTCCAACCTCATGAATACACTAAACTAGAACCTCATGCTTGTCTTTGTTGTTTTATGGGATATGGCATAGAACATAAAGGATATCGATGTTAGGATCCCATCTCCAACAAATTGCGCATATCCCAACATGTGGTCTTCTGGGAAAATACTATGTTTTCCACTGTTTCTAAATTCCATGACTCTGACACAAATCATGTATTTACTAATCTATCCAATGAGTTTTATCCTGTTCATGATACAAAGCTGCCTTTTGATATTGATTATGCTCCTCCACAATTAGTCTCATCTGAAGAGAATGTACTTGCTCCAACTATTGATCCTACACCTACTCCTGAATTTGACCTTGCCTCTGAAGTCAATCTCCGTTGATCAACCAAGGTAAGAGAAAAACCTTCTCACCTTCGAGATTTTCACTGTTATTCTGCTATTGCTATACTTCACGAACCTCGCTCTTATCATGAAGCCAGCACTAACCCTCTATGGCAGCAAGCTATCACTGAAGAAATTCAAGCATTGGAGAAAACTCACACTTGGGAACTTGTTGATCGCCCTCCTAACAAAATCCCTATTGGCTGTAAATGGATTTACAAAATTAAAACACGCTTAGATGGATCTGTTGAACGTTACAAGGCTCGTTTAGTAGCCAAAGGATATACTCAGGAATATGGCATAGACTATGAAGAAACATTTGCTCCAGTTGCTCGCTTGACTTCCGTCCGTAGTCTTTTAGCCATAGCAGCAGTCCACAAGTGGAAACTATTTCAGATGGATGTCAAAAATGCTTTTCTTAATGGTGATCTATCTGAAGAAGTCTATATGAAACCTCCTCCTGGTTACCACTCTCCTCATAAGTTTTGCAAATTGAAAAAGGCTCTGTACGGTTTGAAACAAGCTCCTAGGGCATGGTTTGCCAAGTTTAGTTTCACTCTTACTAAATTTGGCTTCGTCTCCAGCAAATATGACTCAGCACTCTTTGTTCGACATACCAGTCGTGGAATTGTGCTTCTGTTACTTTATGGTGATGATATGATCATTACAGGCAGTAATACAAAAGGTATTTCTGAAGTTCGAACATATCTCAGCCAACATTTTGAAATGAAGGATCTTGGAACTCTCAGCTATTTTTTAGGTTTTGAAGTTTCTCACACTTCTCAAGCGTACTACTTGTCTCAAGCAAAATATGCCTCTGATTTGCTTTCTAGGGCTGGTATTATTGATGGAAAAATAGTATCTACCCCTTTAGAGCTCAACTGTAAGCTTACCCCTCTGGATGACACTCTTCTTAATGATCCTACCTTATACCGCCAACTAGTTGGAAGTCTTGTTTATCTTACAGTTACTTGGCCAGATATCTCATATGCTGTTCATTTAGTTAGTCAATTCATGTCTGCACCACGCTCATCCCACTATGCAGCAATCCTAAGAATCCTTCGTTATATTAAAGGAACACTTTTCCATGGTTTACATTTTTCTGCTTATACATCTTTGGAATTATCTGGTTATTCTGATGCAGATTGGGCTGGTGATCTAACTGATAGTCATTCTACCACTAGTTATTATTTTTTTTTAGGAGATTCCCTTATTTCTTGGCGAAGCAAGAAACAAACTGTTGTTGCCCGCTCTAGCACAGAATCAAAATATCGTGCACTTGCTGAAACTACATCAGAATTATTATGGTTACGCTGGTTGTTAACAGATATGGGTATCACCCATTCCTCTGCCACTATACTTCATTGTGACAATAGAAGTACAATCTAGATCTCACATAATGATGTGTTTCATGAACGAACAAAACATATTGAGATTAATTGTCATTTTGTTCGCCATCATGTCCTTCAAGGCACCATTTGTCTACAATCTATCTCATCCGCTAATCAAACTGCTGATATTTTCACTAAAACTCATCTGCCTACTCGTTTTGAAGATCTTTTGCACAAACTCAAGCTGACATCCACTATTCCACCATGAGTTTGAGGGGGGTTGTTAATGAAAGTCAAAGTATCCAGAAGAAATCTAGAATTCAATCTATCCAATATGTGCAGCCTGTACATAATTCAAACCATTCCATGTGCAGCTTCCATTGTAGTCAAGAACAACCCACTAATCTCACCTCTAATTGTGCCAGATAACTCTATATATATGTATTCATTCTTGTATATTAAACAAATAGAAAATATAATTTACTCTCTCTAATTTTCATTAGCAATTCTGTCTGAACACACTGCTCATATGGGTGTAGGCATATTTTGTAATACATTGGTTTAGTGAGAGTTTTATTTAAGATGTTCTATGTATTGAGATATGTTTCACATGTTTATTTTATGCATAATAAAGTTTTATGATTCATTTCATTATCTATATTTCTGAACTTATTTGTAAATTTACGATTGATCTCCATAAAGTAAAGTAGGACCAGTTAGAAATATGCATGTTTGAGATCACATTCCATGTAATTTCCATACCACTCATCCATACTATATCTATGTCATTGAATATATTAGTATGGTGAGCATGGAAGGTTTAGTTACGCTTATATGTAACAAAAGCCGCCATGATCTCATATTAATATAGGAAATGGACCAGACTGAAACTAATTAAGGTAAAGTCTAAAGAAAATAGCACAAACATATACACATAATGAATTTGTTTAATATAATTGTTTCAGGTTCAATATGTAGCCCAAGTGGGAGATTATTAGGTTTTAATCTCTATTGTTTGGGCTTACATATTTAATAAAATAATTATATTAATAGGATATTTTATAAGTGAGCTTAATTTAAGTGATTCATCTATGTAAGGCCCATGCACTTCAAGATTTAGTATAGGTTAATGGGTGGATACTCATTTCTGATCCATATAGAAATAATGGGATCCTAATAGATTAGTATATAAAAACTCTACGGTTATGGTTCTTAATACGTCAAATCATTCAGTCGCTTTCTATTCTCTACTCATCAGAGATAGAGAGTTGAGAATCCTTTAAAATTTAGGAATTTGATGGATAAAGGCCATACCTGATATCAAAGCACTCATTCATCGTTCATTCTATAAAGGTTCGACTGCTGTAATAAATACATATATTAATTTTAACCTCTTTAGTAACTCTAGCATGATTGATTTTGGGTATTAAAGTATTTAATGAATTATGTGTTTCTAATAATAAATTAAATTGCAGACCCAAATTAGTAATGCGATGATTGACATTAAAAAGTTCGCTTGATAATTTGTTAAATTATATTTTTGTGCTTTCTACATTGCCTTGGGTATTTATGCCAAGTATTGAGTGGAATTGCGGGGAAAATGGATATGGAGTTGGAAAAACAGAAAATAGAGAAGAATGATTAGAAGTCTGTAAGCGAAGCTTAGAGTTGTGCGCCTCAAGCGTTTTCCAATTTTTTTTTTATTATGCATTTATAATTATTATTTTTGTTTCTTTCCTTTGTATTTGTATTTTTATGATGTAAGTTTGTTTAATTTTTTAGGTTTATTTTTATTTTTATTTCTTTTGGATTGTAATAATTTAAGTAGGCTTCACCTCATCTATTTTGTCATTGTCTGCATTTTTTTTTTTTTTTTTGGTTGCTAGATGAATTATTTAATTTTAGTTTTAGGTTGTTAGGTTGATAATTAATTTGCCAGTTAATGGCCATATTCCATTAATTAGATAATTTTGATAATTTTATTTTTATTATTATTATTATTATTATTATTTATTATTTTTTTTTTTTTTTTGGCCAAAGGATAATTTTGATAATTGACTTTCTAGGCTTACGTAAGAGTTAATTAATAACGACATGCATGAATTGGTTAGGTTGTAGATTAGTTGATAATGTTATTTAGTTAATTAATTCCGGTTCACTTTTCATCATTTGACCATTATTTTAATTTGGTAATTGAAGGTTTATTTCATAATTGATTAACTAAATTGCCTAATTTGAAATAATGGTTAATTTAGCTAGATTAAATTGGTTTGCATTATTAATTAGGCTTTAATTTTTTTGAACAAATTAATTACAATTTAATATATTTCCTTTTGATTAGATAAAGATGTTATGGTTACCATCTTAATTTGAATTTTAATAGATTTTAGAAGATTATAATAGATTTTATTTTCGATTATTTTTGTTAGATAATAATTTTGTTTAGAAATAATTTAAATTTATTTAGTTTTAAATGAGTTGGATAATTTTTCATTTGAATTTAATAAAATGGTTAGACATTAGAAGATTTAATTTGAGTAGCTTTTTTAGGATATTTGGTAAATTTAAATTATTTGAATAATTGGTTAGAAATTTAGTTAGATAGTTAATCTTTTTAATTTACATAATTTGGTTAGATGATGAATTATTAGATTTTGATAATTCTATTTGATTAAGTATTTTGAATAATTGATTTGGAATGTTTGCTTAAATGCCTAAATGTTAATTTGCATAAATAGAAAGTCCACTGAACTCAAATAAACCTCTCATTAACTTAGACTAATAAGCAGAAACCAACTTCAAAACTAGATGGGTCTGAGTGCCTCTGAGTGCGTAACATCTTTCAAGACTTAT
Source organism: Reutealis trisperma (assembly GCA_947687605.1). Lineage (NCBI taxonomy): Eukaryota > Viridiplantae > Streptophyta > Magnoliopsida > Malpighiales > Euphorbiaceae > Reutealis > Reutealis trisperma. The sequence continues at coordinate 612,198 of CANTUT010000379.1, forward strand.
ACCCAACTTTATTACCTAGATTCTAATTAATTAGGGTGCTTGGATATTATGCAAAGAGTCCAATCACCTCCTTTGTGCTAGGTTTTTAAAATCTAGATGGCGGACTCTTGTTTTCGTTTTGGATTTAGGTCAAATTCATCTTTTTCTAATTGATAAATTAGAAAGCAATGTGGGCCCATCAACCCGGACTAGAAACCTTTTGCAATTATTCACATTTTTTGTCGATTCTATTGTAATTTGAAAATTTACTTGTAATTGTACATTAAAATTAAATTGAAAATTATAATAATGTCCCTGAGATTTTATACCCAATCAACGACGCTTTTAATATTTACTTTTTTATACTCAAATATCTTAATTTGATTATGTATATAAGGGTATAAAATAATTCAATTTATATTATTTAAATATTAATTATTATTTTGGGTTAAATTAGTAGAGTATGAGATATAATTGCCAAAAGTCATTTTTTTTAATTAAGAAAGATAACTTTTATCTTTTTTAGTAAGTATAAAAGAAAGTCGTCATTTTTAATAAAAAAAAATGACTTTCTTTTGAATACTCAAAATTTTTCTACATGTTTAATACTTAATTTTTTATATTCAAATATCTTAATTTGACTATACATATAAGGATATAAAGTGATTTGATTTATATTATTCAAATGTTAATTATTATTTTGGATTAAACTAATGAAATATGATATATAATTGTAAAAAGTCATCTTTCTATTAAAAAATATGACTTTTTCAGTATATATAAAAGAAAGTCAATCATCTTTTAATAAAAAAGATGATTTTTTTTTAAATTCTCAAAATTTTCTTACACCTTTAATATTTCGTTATTTATACTCAAATATCTTAATTTGACTATGCATATAAGGATAAAAAATAATCTGATTTATATTATTCAAATATTAATTATTATTTTTAGTTAAACCAATGGAGTATGAAATATAATTGTCAAAAGCTATCTTTTTCATTAAAAAAATGACTATTTTCACTACGCATAAAAGAAAATCATTTTTTTAAATAAAAAAGAAGATTTTTTTAGAATTCTCAAATTTTTTGATACCTTTAATACTTAATTTTTTATACTCAAATATCTTGCTTTGAATATGCATATAAAAGTATGAGATGATTTAATTTATATTATTCAAATGTTAATTATTATTTGGGATTAAACTAATAGACACAATTACCAAAAGTTATTTTTTTATTAAAAATAGATGACTTTTTTTAGTATGTATGAAAGAAAGTTGTCTAATTTTAATAAAAAATACAATTTTCTTTTAGTAAAGTTATCTTTTTTTATTAGAAATATATGATTTTTTTGAATTTGTTATTTTATAGATTATATAAACTCTTGGTATGCTTTGATATCTAAATAAATTTGATATATAAATGAATCTTGTTCAAATTTTTAATTTTAAATTGGTGTTTTTATAATTAAATAATTTTAGTAATTTATACTTATAATTTTATTAATTTGAATAATATATGCTATTATTAAATTTAGAAAAATTAATAATTCAGAAAAAAAATATTTTAACAACATTAATTATTTATTGTCAATTATTAAATTATGGATAAAATACTATTTAATTTTTGAAGTTTGTCTTAAATAATTTCATCCTCGTAGTTTGAAAAAGTCACTTTTTAATTTCTGAGATTTAATTTTGTTATACTAAATAATCTTTTCATTCATATTTTAACAATTTTTTGTCAAAAATTTTAAAAGGAAAATTAAAAAAAAATTATAATGCCTAAAATACCCTCTTGTAAACCCAAATGATGCAATATACTGAGAATCCAAAATCCTAAAGCCCCTCCAACTTGTTTGCCTCATTAATTTGAAGCAAGGAAATATATAAAAGAAGCATATGAGAACCCAAAAAAGTGCCTCAATGCCGTCTCTTAACCTGCCAATTTTAATTGAATATGCCACAAACATTTATGAGGGTTCAATGAGTATGGCTTAATTTTATCAATATAAAATTTGAACAAAACCCAGATAACTATCAGATGAAAATCAATGAATTAAATAATATTAACGCATACGATTATATCTTTCCAGTTAAGTCATTTCATCAAACACTTAAAGTGCAACAAATTAAATAAGCCAAACAAAAAAACTATGATTTAGAAATGAATGGGAAACAAAATCACTTGCAATGATAAAACCATAAAGATGAAGATCACCTAAAAACTGATCAAACATATATAAGTTTTCAACTTGTTGCTTTGTTCATTTTATAGGAATATTTATAATACCAGTAAGACCCACGAAGCAAGAAATGACAAAATAGTTTTGCTTTGTTTGTTTTTTTATTCTAGTTGTTTTTTCCTTAATGGGTTAGTCATCTTAGTGGTTTTGCTTTGATAGGTCTGAAATAGTTGGGATTATTTTTTTTTATTTCCCAATGTAGAATGCTCATGAGATTGATTTGATGTTGGAATATGATGAATGGTTTGATTTTAGTTTTTGTTGATTAGGTTTAATTTGTAGAAAGAGAAAGAGTGGTTTTTAGGTTTAATTTGATTTGAAAGTGGGATACGGTTGAAATAAAAAATTTAATAAAAAATGAGGAATATTTTAGACTTTCATAAAATTTTCATAAAAAAAGTAACAAAAAGACCATTTAATATTACGGAATCAAAACTTATGGGCTAAATAATGACTTTTCAAATTATAAGGACAAAATCATTATTTAAGATAAATCTCATTAACTAAATAGTATTTTACACTTAAATTATTTGGTTGATTGACATACAATTCACCATTGAAAAATGTATTTTTAAATTAATTAACAAAAATTTTTAATAAATTTTTTAAATAACAATTAATTAACAAAAATTCAAAAAATATTTGATAAACTTTTTTAAATAATTAATAAAATAATAATTATATAAATAAGTAAATAAAATATATTAATTAAAACTAATGGTAAAATGATTATTAAAAATTAGTTAAAAATTTTAGTGCAATACATACTAATAAATATATAATTAATAAATATAATATTAATTAAATATAATTATAAAATAATAACTAAAATAAAAAACCAAGGTCGCTAGCTGGCGACCTTTGGTGCAGTGCTACGCGCTGGCGAGCGTCTCACGTTGCCAAACCCACCTATATATTTTTTTAATTTAATAATTTGTTTAAAATAAATAATAAATTAATAAATTAATAAATATAGTATTAATTAAAAATAATTAATTAAACTCAAACCATTTAAATCACTAAATTTCATTAATTAGTCATATGTTAGGCACATGTTATAAAATGAGTGAGACCCACTTAACTTGTTGCAACCTATACAACAAGTTAAAATTTACTTGTTATTAATATTCAATAGTAAGTAATTCAAGAGATGAATATACATACAAGTGTGCTATAGAATTGGCTAATTTAAAGATTAAAAGTGAATTTCACTTTGAAACTTATTATATTATACTATCAATTTAATATTTAAACTTTAATAAAGAATCAATTGAGTTCTTCAATTTTGTGAGTTTGATAAACTATTACTAATTAAATGTATCAATCCATTAATCAAATTTATAAAGTCAAAAAATTTTTAATTTGAATGAAAATTTAAAGAACAAATTGATAATATGATATAATAAGCTTAAGGATTAATTTAGTCTTTTAATCTTTTAATTAATAAAATATTTTTTACAATTGTGATCATGGAAAAATTGCAATTAATTTTAAAATTGGGATAGAATTGAAAAAAAAAAAAAGATATTATCTTAAAAATGTGTAAACTTTAGGATAAATATTTAGTCATTGACACTATTAATTTACTGGTACATTAAAAATATTTTTATGAAGCATGTCTTAGAAAATCAAATCAAATCGGTAAAAATTTAAAAGAAATAAATGAAATATACGTTGGCAATTATATGTTGTTATCTATCATAAAAATAATAAACTCTAATCCAAATTTCAATAAAATTAAATTAATTATAATTTGAAAAATAAATATTTAATAATTAACTAAATATTTTGATATTTTAATGGAGACAAACTTACAAAATTTAGAATCAAAATAGTATATATTTTTTAAATATCTCATCCTACACCACCCATTACAAGATAAACATTTCATCACTGATTGTCCAACAGATCAATCACCAAAGATGGGTTGGAATAATTTTCTAAATTTAATTAATTTTTATGTTACCAAACCAGAGCCTTTTTACATGATTAATGCTGCTATTTTAAACTAAAATAATAATAATAATAATAATCAATATTTTAAAAATTGGACCAGACCTGTCAGTTCGATCGGTTGAATTAGGAACAGCTGTCCAGTCTGTTTTGGTTCAATTGAAAAACCAAATTTTTTTGTTTAATTATTTTTTAACCAATTTTAATTGATTTTTAACCAATTGAACATCCATCAATTGAAATAAAAAAAAAAAAAAAAAAAAAGAGAAATAAAGAAATTTTATTTAACTGATTGCATCACCAATCTAATAAATCAAACTAATTAAATTGTAAATCGGTTATTTGATTGGTTCGATCACTGATTCTGTTTTTAAAACACTGATAATGATAGAAGAAAAAGAAATAAGGTTAATAGGTATAGTTGACAAATAATCAATTGCTGAAAACTTATCTAACCAATTATTGATACGTTGCGAATCCAGCCAAACTTCATGGGCCAAGATTCCTTTTTCTATTTTAATTTATTTATTAGTTGACCAAATATATTTAATATTGTTGCTTTTTAAATTTCGATTAATGGCAAGTTTGAGTTTTAATTAAGTAATATGATAATTGTTTATTTTTTTTTTTTTTTTACTTGAAAAGGAAGTCTCTAATATATTATACAAGGGAACATTGATTTGAGTTGACTATGCTTTAATATACTTTGAATATGTACTTCAGATTTAGTTTTGAATTTTTGTAAAAAAATATTGTACTTTTATTAAATTAAATTTATTAAATTAAAATTAAGCAATCATCTTATTAATGTTTGAAAGAGAAAAAGAAAGAAAATGTAATATTTTTTGTATATCTTAGTACAAGGATTACAGACCTAGTTATATACAACACTTGTATCTATATATGGCAAACCTAGCTAATCAAGGAGTAATTAGGGAATATAAATAGGAAATATACAATTAGAATCCCAAGATATTAGGTGATATTTTCTTCCTTGATTGTTGGCAAGATCTTCTCCTTTTTAGATCCTCCCTCAAATTGATGATAGTTGTCAACAAGCATCAATTTGCTCACAAGATACTTACGGCATGCAAAGGACATGGGCTTAGTAAACAAGTCAGCAACTTGATCATGGGATGAGACATGAAAATCATGAACCAACTCTCGAATGTAATGGCAATCAACTTCAATGTGTTTAGTTCTCTCATGATGAATTGGATTAGTGGCAATGCTAATAGCACTAGTATTATCACCAAATAGAGGAATAGATTCATCACAAGTAACATCAAAATCAAGGAGAAGTCACTAAATCCATACAAGTTTAGAACTAACAGAAGACATAGACCGATACTTAGCCTCAGTAGAAGATTTGGATACCCTTTCTTACTTTTTACACTTCCACGAAATGGGTGAAGCACCTAGAAAAACACACCAGCCTATCGTAGAACGGCGAGTGTCAACACACCCTGTATAATCAGTATCAGAATATGCTTTAAGAGTGAGAGGTGTGTTAGAAGGAAAAAAGATTCCATGGTCACAAGTGCCTTTGAGATGGTAAATGATCCAATGAAGTGTTGAAAGATGATGACAGCGAGGTTGTGCAACAAATTGATTGACGACCTGAACAGCAAAGGAGAAATCAAGATGTGTGATGGTAAGATAAATGAGAATGCCCATTAAGCACCAGTATAAAGTAGGATAAAAAATAAGTGTACCATTATCACATTTTAATTTCAAATTTTGTTCCATAGGAGTAGAATAAACTTTATTATTAGTCAAATTGGCTAACTTGATGAGATCCTTAACATACTTGCATTGTGTGAGAAGGAGGCTGTGAGAGGAGTATGACACTTCCAAATCCAGAAAATAAGTGAGAGGGCCAAGATCCTTCATATGAAAGGAATCATGAAGAAACCTTTTAAACTCAAGAATTCTTTGTTGATCACTACCTGTGATGATCATATCATCCACATAAAGAAGCAAAACAACAATGCCATAAGAGGAACAACAAATGAATAAAGAGTGATCATTAGAACTTTGCTGAAAACCAACTGAACAAATAGTAGAATGAAATTTTTCAAACCATGCTTGAGATACCTATTTGAGACCATAAAAAGATCTATTAAGTTTGCAAACCACACTAGGATCTCTAAGAGAATAACTAGGGGGTACTCCATATGAACAGTTTCCTTCAAATGGCCATGAAGGAAAGTATTTTTGACATCTAATTGATACAATGGCCATTGTTTGTAAGATACCATAGCAAGAAGAGTTCTAACTGTCGTCATTTTGGCAAGTGGAGCAAATGTTTCTTTGTAATCAATTCCATATTCCTGCTTGTAGCCTTGAGCCACCAAACAAGCTTTGTAGCGATCTAGATTACCATCAGGCCTAACCTTAATAGTATATACCCATTTGCTCCCTATGACAAAAGTATTAGATGGCCATGGGACTAAATCCCAAGTATGATTCTCTGCCAATGCCTCAATTTCCTCATCCATAACCTTTTTCCAACATGTTTGTTCCATTGCCTATTTATAGGTAGAAGGAATCTAGATAGATTGGAGGTTAGTAAAAAGAGTTAAACGATTAGGTGGTTTACCGAAATTGACACGAGTAGATTGTTTTAAAGGAGGCAAAGTTGGTGGTGGTGTAGCACTTGGAATAGTAGTGGGAGGACCTTCAAGCTCGTTATCATAAAGAGGAATGATGGGCGGAGCAGAAGCATCACTAGATGAACTGGAAACTGAAGAATCTAAAAAATTGTATAACATGGAAATGGAATAATTTGGAACTGATGTACTTGAGGGTGAGACATAAAAATACAAGTTCTAAAAAAATATGACATTACGAGATACCCATATGCGATGAACTTAAGGATCATAACAAATATAACCTTTTTATTTATCGCTATACCTAATAAAAACACATTTAGTAGCCTTAGCAGACAATTGATGTCATTCATAAGGTGGAAGCAAAACAAAACAGACACAACCAAAAACACGAAGATGCATGTAATTTGGTGATTTATGAAAAAGAGTAAAAAATCGAGATTGATTACCAAGTATAGGAGTACTTTGTCTATTAATAAGATGAATAGTTGTATGAACAACTTCTACCCAAAATTGAGATGGAACACAAGACTCAAGTCAAAGAGTTCGAGCAATTTCTACAACATGATGATTTTTTCGTTTCACCACCCTATTTTGTTCGAGAGTCCCAGGACATGACTGTTGAGCAGAAATGCCTTTTTTATTAAAGAATTGAACAAGTTCTGATGAATAGAATTCTCCACTAGGATCTAACTGAAAAATTTTGATTGTCTTTCCAAATTGTATTTCTATCATAGTGACAAAATTTCTAGCAACATTGGCTAGTTCGGATTTAGCGCGCAAAAAATATATCCAAGTAAAATGCCTAAAATGATCAATAAATAGAACAAAGTATTTATAACCAAGTCTAGATAAAATAGGTGAAGGTCCCCATAAATCACAATGAATAAGATCAAAAGGTTCATCAACTTTAGTAGTACTGAAAACAAAGGGTAATTTAGCAAATTTGCTAAGAACACAAGTTTGACAATGCGTGATAACATTATTTTTATCATTCAATCTATATGGAAGAAATTGAGACTTGAACATAAATTCCAACCTACTTGCATGTGGGTGACCTAAAAGACGATGCCAAAGATCCCAAGTATTTTTCTCATGTGAAACGGATGAAGGGCTGGTAAAACAAAATGGAGAACTCTTTTTCTATTCGAGATCAACGTGAAATAAATGCCCAATTTTATACCCCTTCATTATCACTTGCCTCATTTGAAGGTCCTATACATCACAACCATGAGGTGAAAATTTAACTAAATAGTTATGATCAGTCAACTGCCCAACAAAAATTAAATCGGCTATCAATCGAGGAACATGAAAGGTATTAGGAAGACAAATAAATTTTGAAAAATTATTTAACAAATAAACAGTACCAACTTCTTGGATTGGTAATTTTCTACCATTGGCAGTAGTGACCAATTGATTTAAGGAACAAGGTTTTAAATCAACAAATACATGTTTTTTATTAGTCATGTGATTAAAAGTGGCTGAATCAAGAAACCAAGGAGCAGATTTATTTCTTTTACCTAATAACGCAGCAACAGAAAAAACAGAATAAATAACACCTGAAAGTGTTGATTTCATGGAGTCTTGAATTATCTTTTGAACATCATGTGGCGTGAGAGACATTGCATTTGTATTTTTTGTTGTCATGTTCTCTGTCCCTTGATCACAGCTCATAATAACAAAAGCTAGTTGACTTTGCTCATTCTTCAAAATTCTGCACTTCAAAATAACATGGCCTAATTTCTTACAATAGTTGCATATATTCTGCTTCTTGTAGTGAGATTGCACATGCCCAAGTTCTTTGCAATAGTTGCATCGAATGGGTAAAATACATTAGAGATCACTAAATTTTTGCCTATTTTCTCTTTTGATCACTAAACTTTAATTTATTACAATTTAATCACTAAACTTTAATTTTTTTTTACCGGCAGGTCACTAAGACAATTCCGATGAACAACTCACTAAAAAACTGATGTGGTGTTTGAAGTAGGATGACGCGTCATCAAGGTTGATGACATAAGCATCCCACATCACACAAATAAATATATTTTAATTTTAATTTTAATTTTTAATTTAAAAATATAATTTTTTAAATTTTAAATTTTAAAAACCTCTCAATATGATGTGACATGCTTATGTCATCAATTTTGATAAAGTGTCATCCTACCTAGAATGTCATGTCAACTTTCTAGTGAGTTATTTCATTAGAATTATTTTAGTGACCCACCAGTGAAAAAAAATTAAAGTTTAGTGATTAAATTGTAAGAAATTAAAGTTTAATGACCAAAACAGAAAACAGGCAAAAGTTTAGTGACCTTCAGTGCATTTTACCCTGCATCAAATACCTTTTCTATTTCTATGCCTTTATTTCACCTGAGTTTTTCCATGTAAAGCAAGAAGAACAGAGTCAACAAAATTAGTTTTTGTGTCCAACTGAGCTTGTGTCTTCAGGCGCATCTCATCATGAATAAGTTCTCCCAAAATAGATTCCATAGTCAAATCACCATGATTAATTAAAGTGCTCCTTGCTGTCTTGAATTCAAGTCAAAGCTTCATGAGAAATTGCATCACTCTTCCACGATCTCGTTCTTTCTTTACTTCAACATATGTGGTAGGAGAGATCATTGAAGAAGAGATCATGTCTTGTTTTGTCCACAACTTCAGCATTTCGATATAAAAGCTGCGAATATCTCTATCGTCTTAAATGATGTTTGCTATTTCACATTCAAGTTCAAATTTTCATGAGTGATTCACCTAAGAATAAATTCCTTGAAGATGATTCCATATATTAGCAGTTGTTTTGAAAGATCGAAGACTTAGTGCAATGTCAGGTTCAACTGAGTTAAGTACCTAAGTGATAACCTAAACATTCTTTGTTTTCCAATTGCTCTTCGCCTTCTCATCACCTTCTTCTTTTTCAGACCCATTAAGAATTCCAAATAAACCCTTTCCTTCAACAAAGATTCGAAAATGGAACTCCCAAACTGCAAAATTTTTGCCATTGAATTAGATAGATATAGTTTCGAATTTGTTTGAATCCATAATGATTGATCAAAAGTTTGAAAAAAAAAAAAAACAAGGTTTGAGCTAGAATAGATCCTCTAAAGGATAATCACAAAGAAGCAAAGAAAGAAATTCTCAAAAAAATATATGCTAGAGTGTAAAATAATTACTCAATGCTCTAATACCATATTAATGTTTGAAAGAGAGAAAGAAATAAAACGTAATATTTTTTGTATATCTTAGTATAAGGATTACAGACCTATTTATAAACACTTGTGTCTATACATGGCAAACCTAGCTAATCAAGGAGTAATTAGGGAATATAAATAGGAAATATACAATTAGAATCCCAAGATATTAGGTGATATTTTCTTCATGGATTGTTGGCAAGATCTTTTCCTTTTTACACATCTTTACTACTAAAGTTTCATCCTCGAAGTCTAAGTTTTGTTCTTCGAAGGCAAAATCTTTAAATTTTAACTTTCAAACTATTATAAATTAAAAATTACTAACAAGCGTTCATAAAATATAATTGTCTAAAATTTTTAGAATTCAATAATGTTTGTTTAGAATGGAATGAATGTGATTTTACTCTATTATAAATTTTTGAAATTATATTGTCTTACACATACTTAAGAGACATCTTGAAATATACATCTAATAAAAACTTAGAGTATTACAATTTTATTATTGACTAAAATTAAGATAAAGAATGAAATTTAGCTCTTTAAATGTGGAGAGTCAAACTCACTCTTTATTATGTTTAAAATGAAGAGTTTGTTGGACTCTTATTTTTAATGATAGACTCTTCAAACTAAAGTGTTTGAGACATATAGAGTATTCTTAAATATTATTTGAAATCATTTTCAATATTAAAAGAGTTATGAATTTGAATGGCAGTTAAAGTACAATTAATGGAAAAATTACTTTTAGAATAAATATTTTATTTTTTAAGTGGTGGTAAATTTACAAAATTTAGAATTAAAATGTAATTTTTATGAATTTTTAATCTGACGTTACATAGTAAATATTTAATTTTTAAATTATGAGTCTTAAGATTAACCATCAATGATGGGCTGGAATAATCTTCTGAATTTAATTAATTTTTAGTTGACTTGACCAAATTTGGTTCCCTTCACGTGCACAGAAGAAGAAGTCAGATTACTATGCTTTATATATTGACTAGGTGTTTCTTCATATATATATATATATATATATATATATATATTGTCTAGGTGCACACTTGCACATGGCCCCGCTTCCATGGGTTGTCCGACTTAAAATTATTATTTATTTATTTAATTAAATATTATAAATTATATAAAATGAATTTCATTTCAAGCTCTCTCTTTTCTATTATTATCTTATTCTTATATGTTATTTTAATTGTGATCAATTCTAATACCAAATATATATATATATATATATATATATATATATATATATATATATATATATATATATAAGTTAGAAAATAATTGAAAATCTATCAAATAGAAATATTAAAATGCTAATTAATTTTAGTGTTCTCCTTTCTCTCCTCAACTTTTTCTCTATTTTTTTTAAATTTTATTTTTTATGTTAATGGTGATTTTTTTGTCTAGTTTTTATATTCAATAAATACATGCAGAAATTTATTAATATGTTTTTTTAAACATGAATTTATTTTATTTTTATTATTTTTCGTTTTCTTTATAGATATTATTATTATTATTGGATTTAGTGTTTTTTCTTAAAAATATTATATTCTCTTAAATTTTTTTAAATGTTGAAAGTTAAATTCTTAATTTTGAATTTATTATTGATATTTAAGCAATTAGCCTTGCTAAAAAAATATAAAAAATAATTTACAGTAAAAAATAGTCATCAAACAGAGTGCTTTTTTTATTGAGTTGTCAAATATAATATTCTACAAATATGATTGAAAATTATCAAAAGAAATTCGAATTAATTTTTTGTTTTGCTGATAATGTATGTTTTTATTTTTAATCAACATTTTTATAAGTACTATTTTTATAGTATTATTAGTTAAAATATTACAAATTTTATTAAAAAATTATATAAGATTAAATATGTCATATAGATTATTAAAAATTTTTAAATAAAATATCATTTAAAAAGTTAAAAAATATTTTAAATAAAATAAAAATTTAATATATAAAATTTTAAATAAGTTTAGATAAATTTAGATAGTATAAGAGTAGTATATTAATTAAATTTGGGAGGGTAGGGCGATTTAGAAGGAATTTTACTTGTTGCCTATATATATATATATAATTCACTATTTATAAATTGAAGAAATAACACATAAGTATATAATTTTAACATGATTTAAAATTCTTGCAAAAAAAAATTGTAAATATTAGTCTTATAACATGAAAGGTTAGCATTAAATTGATATATACTTTTTAAAATTATGTTTTAACTAAATATATACTTATCATTATCTATGCTTTGGTGTTTAATAAGTCAGTTTTTGTTAAATCTTATATATGATAAGTCACGAGTTTAAAATATAATGAACCATTCACTGGTTCATTGATCCCAGATTACTTTTTTGACTTTGGACAAGAAAAAAATATTACTTTTTTGACTTTTGGCAAGAAAAAAACAAGATTACTTTTTTGACTAGGCTTTTTTTTTTTTTTTTGCCACACTATTTTTTTGATTAGACTGATAGCTAATTCTAAGTTTAACTTATCTAGCCGACTAATGTGTACCGAATTAATGAATGCAGCACAACTTCACAGACAAGACTTCTTTTTTCTATTTTAATTTATTTTTTTGTTGACCAAGTACATTTGATATTGTTGTTTTTTAATTTATGTGAACTTGATTTTAATTAAGTACCATGATAATTGTTTAATTTTTTTTTTAAATGAGAATATGAATTATTTTTTTTTCTTTTAAAGGGAAAATATGAAATAGTTAATTGTATCAAATATTCATATATTAAATAGTAGTTTACTCATTAAATTGGATGCATATTGTTGCATGAAATTATAAATAATATGTTATGTAAAATTTAGAGCATATATAAATATGAACATATAGACTTTCACTTGTTTTTTTTTTTTTTTTTTTTTTTTTTTTTTAATTTTATAAGAGGAGGTAATTTCACTCGTCATCCTCCATGATTTAATTAATGCATATTATCGTCCTCCTAAAAAATTCAATCCCACAAATATCATTGAACTTTACCAGTTTGTAATCAGAATATCTTTCCATCCATTTTTCGTCAACTCTCTTAACAGAACGCTAACATGGCACACATACTCACCTTAAAAATTATTTTTTTTTGCCATATGGTCCTTTAGCTCATTAATCTCTCTCTCTCTCTCTCTTTGCGAGTGGAATTTGAAACAATCCCAACTTACCTCTCACTTTCACAAATCCCCCTCTGACACTCGAGTTACAATTCATTATAAACCTAAGATTTCTTCACTTGCCATTGACTTTGAAAATAACCGCCTGCATTGAGTGAGATCTGGAAAGTGTAAAAGGTAGGAAGGAAGTGGTTTTGGTGTTGGTGAAAAGAGTGAAAAGTAGTGGTGGTCCTAAGCTATTAGTGGCAACAAGGAAAAAAGGTATAGAATAGTCTTCTAATCTGCCTCAATATGAGAAAAACTAACTAATTTATAGCAATTGTGGGTACTATATGTTTTGACCACATAAATTACCCATCTTTTTTTTTTTTTTTATTACTGACCTAATTTAATATTAACCCTAATATTATTTCAAACTACATATTATATACACACAATTAATTAAGTGAATACTGTATTAGCGCAACTGAGAAACCTGTGTTATAGTAGTATATAAGTGGTCATTACAACATTTTTATTCCAATAACTGCATATTAGTATATTTTTATATTATAAAACATATGATTGCATTTAGTGATCTTATAATGTCAATTAAACTGACTTATATGCATTAACATGTAAATCTGTATTGTAAATACAGCAAAGGATGGGACTTTCAATCTCAAAATACATTTTAATGGGATCAAAGGTGAATATAGTTAGATTGAAGGGGAAGAGTGTAAAATGATTGGTTGTGATCCTGACATAATGTCTGCACATAAGATTGATGATATGTTGTATGGGAATGGTGTAAAAGGGAATCTTAGGTACTGGTGGCATTTGCCTGGAAAATGTTATGCAAATGGATTGAAATGCATTTCAAGTGATGTTGAGATGTATGAGATGTGTTTATATGCATCTGATGTTGGACATATATGTGGAGCATCTCACAAATGAGCAATTGTTTAAAGAAGCAGAAAATTGCTTAAAAAGACCTTCTATTGTGATTGAAGAAATAGATGAACCAGATGAACTTCAACAAATTGCTACTCCTTAAACTGAACAAGCTGAGATGCCTGAAGTTGAACAACATCAAGCTAAAGCTGAACCTGAAGTTGGGGTTAAAACCTTAATTTTACTAGTGCAGTAACAGTTTAGTTGAGTGCATAAGAAGATGACTTGAATTTCATTGATCCAGACTATGTTCTGAAGGATATGGATGAAGACCTTATTGATATGTTAGCTGATAATAACAGAAATGAAGATGGCAACACTTCAGCCAAAGTAACTAGTAGACCAAGAGGTAGAAGAAGAATAGAAAATGATGATGTGATTGTTCCAACAATAGATGGACAAGGAGTTGCTGGGTCAGACCAGGAGTCTGAATATGCTAAAAGTGAAGAATTACACTTTGAATATGATTTAGATGATAAAGACAGACAAAGATACCCTGAGTTCAATGCTGAAAGGGATTTGGATGATCCCACTTTTAAGGTAGGACTGGTTTTCAAAGATAAAGAAGAAGTGAAAGAATCAATTAGGGTTTGGGGTATTAAAAATAGGTTTCAGATGTGGCTTAGGAAGAATGATAATGTTAGGGTGGAGGTAATATGAAAAATAGAATCATGTGGTTTGAGAATATATGCCTCAAAGATGAATAGGAAAGACCTAATGACTTGACTTTTGTAATAAAAACTGTGAATTTACATCATAGTTATGGCAGGGTTTATAATAATTTCCATTTGACTGTTAGATGGCTTACTAAGCATTACTTGGATGAGGTTAGGGATAACCCAACTTGGTTAATCACTTCAATCATTGCTAGGTATCAAAAGAATTTAGATACACCATCTCTAGGATGAAAGTATAGAGGGCTAGAGATATTGCTTTATAAAAAATTAATGGTGATGAGGCACAACAATATGCTAGGTTGTGTGAATACAAATTAGAACTCTTAAGATCCAATCTTGGGAGTAGTGTTGAGTTCAAAGAGGATAAAGGTGAGTTTCAAGGTATGTATATTTGCTTGAATGCATTAAAATCTGGCTTCAAGTCTAGATACAGACCTATTATTTGCCTAGATGGATATTGGCTTAATGGTATGTATGGATGCCAACTTTTATTTGCTATTGGGATAGATCCCAATGATTGCATCTACCCTATTGCTTATGTAGTGGTTAGAACATAAAATAAGGATAACTGGAGATGGTTTCTAAGTCTATTGAAGCTGGATTTGGAGATGGTGAATTCGTACTGTTGGACCTTCATGTTTGATAGACAAAAGGTATAGATCTTTGAAACTTAATAAATTCAGCCTTACTCAATATTTATTATTCAATAATTTATGCTATAATTTATATGAATTCCTACTAATGTATGCATTAAAATTTTATATGCAGGGACTCCTTAGTGTTATTCATGAAATGTTTCCAAATGCTGAGCATAGACTGTGCATCAAACATTTATGGACTAATATGAGGAGTTTATTTAAGGGAAAGGTGTATAAAGACTTGTTGTGAGCATGTGCCAGAGCAAGTTACAAGAGTTGGCTGGAAGATTGCCTTTTAGAGGTAGAGAAAAAATCAACTGAGTGCAAAGAATTGTGAGAATTGGAGTAGAGCTTATTTCAAAACAAACACAAAGTGTGATATATTGTACTTCAAAACATACACAAATTGTGATGTATTGCTCAACAATATGTGCGAGTGTTTTAATAGGTACATTTTAGACGTAAGAACTAAGCCCATCATCATAATGTTAGAGATGACAAGGAATTAATTGATGAGGAGAATTTCAAAGAAAAAGGATATGTTTCAAAAAGCAAAGATGGATGGCACAATGTTGTGCCCTCAAATAGTGAAGAAACTTACTGAAATTAAAGAGCTCTCTAGTGATTACTTCCCTACCTTTATTGGGTCACCTATAGTGCAGGTGTTTGGGAAGGGCCATTAATTTGTTATGGATTTAGAGAAGCATACCTATACATGCAAACGATGGGTTCTAACAAGTATCCCATGTCTATACAGTAGAGTTGTGATTTTTGTCCAGAACGAGCAATCAAAGAACTATGTGCACTACTTATACCACATTGATACTGCATTGAGGGTCTATAATCACACCATGGAACTAATCAATGGTTCAATGGTCATTCTATATGGCCTAAAGCTAGTGGTAGAATAATAATAACTCCACCACCCATGGTTCTAAAGAAAAGAGGTAGGAAGCCAACAAAAAGAAAAAAAAAGAAGCAGAGGAAATAGAAAATGCCTCGACCGAGATCTACTAATTTTGCATCAACAAACATGAATAAAAGAAAATAGCCAGCTGCTAGTGGAGGTGATCTAAATGTAGGAAAATTGAGCAAAAAAAGACTAATTATTGTGAAATGCAATCAATGTGGTGAGTTAGGGCATAATAGAAGATCTCATAGACAAAACAAGAAGACATCAGCTGGTGCATCATCAAATGTAATTGTCAATAAAGTTTATGATATATGCTTCAAATACACTGTGTTAATTATATAATAACCATGTTTTGTCATGTAGTGCATGGATCATTACCAACTGGAGCATCATCAATTTCAATGCAGTCTAACCATGCATTTGACAATGGTCCAAGGGTATATTAGTATTTTTATTGTTGTTTGTTTGCTTTGATAATTTTAGTTAAGTGGCAAACAACTAATATAATTAAATTTTCTATAATTATTTCTCAATGGCAGACAACTATAAGTGGAACTCTACCTTATAGTCAGAGTGGAAGCTAGTAGAGCATTCTCACTCAAGCTAGCTAGCCCAATGTTATATATGAAGATAGAGCAAACAAATCTGGTATTTCCTTTCAAAGATCACCAAAGTCCAGAAAGCATGCCTCAAGGATAAATGGATATGAGCAGGGGATTTAGTTCATATCAACTATGATTTTGTTAGTACTGCATATATCAAGCTTTTTTGGTTGATGAAGAATGGTGATATGTGCATCCTGGGATCTTTTTTTTTTTGTCAAGTTGCACCTTTTACGTATACTGTCAAATGCCAAGCTTTAATCCAATTTTTTGGTATTTTGAAGTTAAAGGGGATATTTGCAACTGTATTTTTTGCTATAAAGTTGCATATTAGTTACATATGAAATATACTCAACTTGTTATTGTATGGAGGTTAGGTTCTTAGGAGCTTTAAACATTGGAATATCATATTACTTTATGTATGGATGATTATTATACCTTTGGTTAATTTGAAGGATTGAAAATTCAAATTTAATTTGTTATCTATTTGTTTAATTCATTTACTTTGTTTACAATATTAGGTATTGGTATTGGTATGAAAAAGTGGATGTGGTTATTGGTATTGGTATGAAAGATGGATGTAGTTATTGGGATGTATTTACACATTGTAGCCCTCAGTGTTAATTGCATTACTGTTTACATGTTGATTTTGGGTTTATTTGCATTTTGAGCTGCATTATGTATGTACAACATCTAAGGGAATATAAAACATACACAAATACATTATACTTACACATTTCTCATTAATTTAAATAGAACATTACATTGAAATAAGTGGTCTAAACCAAGTAACAACAAAATACCTATACCAATATTTCTTGGGTTCCAAATCCCAAATACTTACCAAAATGCGGCCCCACCCCAACATAAAGACCATATATTTTTTTTTCCAAAGCCTATCATTGTGCTTTGTTAGCCATCATCAAACTGTTTATCATAAGCACACCTACTAAACAAACCAAAACTCCCCACACAAACACTTTCCCCATCTTCATCATTTTCCTGTTCTGGTTCAGAGCTCTATTTTCCTTTTCCAACCTATTAACCTTCCTCAGCAGGGCATTAATCACAATTTTTGCTCTTTTTGGGAAATTAGGTTCAATCCACACAAAAAATTTGCATCTACCACAGGGAATTTGCACATACAACCAAGATGGGGAACAATTACTATTTTCAATAACTGAAACCTTAAAACCCAAAAATTATCTACTATCTATATACCCATCTAACCTGAAAATCAGAAGATTGCAATTGAAAATGATGAAAACCCAAAAAAAATTAGTAAATTAACTCACCCCATAGTTTGGGCAACTATAAAAGCACCGACCTGGATTATCTTCAGTCCATGAAGTCCTCAGAGGTGCTTCTTGTCCACATTCGCATAATGGTGTTCCAAATGCAGAGAGAAAATCTTGGATAATGTCAGGTTGTGAGCTGCTTGAAGCCATGTTCACTAACAACGAAAAGAAGAAGAGATCTATGATAGTGAAATGGTGAAATGAAGAGTCAGTACACAATGAGAGTGAAGTGAAGGAAGAAGAAAATCACGTTATAAGGTAAGTAAAAGAGAGAGGGAGAGTGAGATAGGGATTATTTCAAATTCCACTTGCAGAGAGTAAGAGATTAATGAGCTGAAGGACCACGTGGCAAAAAAATTAATTTTTAAGCTGAGTATATATGCCACGCTAACGTTCCATTAGGGGAGCTGACGGAAAATGGATGGAAGAATGTTCTAGTTATAAACTGGCAAAGTTCAGTGATATTTATGGGATGAAATTTTTTAGGAGGACGATAATGTGTATTAGTTAAATCATGGAGGATGACGAGTGAAATTACCTCATTAGTTTGACTAGAAACTACCTTTTAATGTGGACCGGAATCTTTTTTTTTTCTAGCATTTATAGATTAAGATTTTTAAAGATATTTATAAACTTTTTTTAACTAAATAACTTTTAAAAAATTTATGAATTTTTAATGACTTTTGTAGAATTTATAAATGACTTTCAAAAATTTTATTTTAAAAAACTTTTATAGCTATTGATAAATTTTTATAAATATTAATAGACTTTTAATGATTATTATTGCAGGTAAGTACAATCAAGTTTTTAAAAAATTTAACATTTTTCAAATTCATGTTTAACCCATGAACAAGTATAATCTTAAGAACTAATTCGTTATTTTTAAGTTTTTTAACTAAATACTGTTATCTTGATTAATTCATATACTACTATTCTTACTATTATTAAAATAATCCTAATCATATTTTCAACTCATTAATTTCCATTCTACAATCAATTATTAAAAAACATGTTATATAATATAAGCATGAAATGATGTGTGCCAACGAATGTATGGATTGTATAGAATAAAATAAACAAAAATCATTTTTTGCTTAATTGTATATAGGGACCATAAATAGAATAAATTCATGACCTAGAATTTCATTATTCTAATGGGTTTTACAAGTAAATTCATATTATTATATGCTTTAGTTTTGGATGCAAGCTATATTGATGAGAGAAGGTAAGTTAGTTCTTATGTTTGTGTATTACTTGTGACTAAAAAAAAAAGTCTATCAAAATCTTAAGAGAAAATGAAAAAGAATTTTTGATATTTTTTATTTATATAACTATATAAAAAGTCATTAAAAGTCTATTATTTATTAAAGTTAATAACTTAATGAATATCTGTTTACTTTTATAGAACTTTAGAAAAGTTATAATTAAATGTCTCTTGATTTTTGTGGACTTTTTTAAAATCTTTAAAAGTTATTAAAAGTCTATAAAAGTCTATTATTTATAAAAGTTAATGACTTTTTGAATACCTGTTTACTTTTATAAACTTTAGAAAAGTTGTAATTAAATACCTCTTGATTTCTATAGATTTTTTTAAAGTTTTTAAAAATTATTATTGAATATCGTTTGAGTTTTATAGAGTCTCTAAAGTCATTATTGAATACTTTATAATTTTTTAAGTTCATAAAAGTCAATAATTCTCTTAATCCAATACACCCATGTTAATATTTTTTTTAATCGTTAATTAATATGTTTGAGTTATAAATGGATTATTAGTTATTTAGACCTATCAAAATTTATGTATGTATCTAACAAAATTTAAATGCTCAGATAAGATTTTTTTTTTTTTAGTTGGCAAAAAAAAAAAAAGATAATTCTTTTTTTATTTTAAGGGGACAATATAAATTTGTTTAGAAATATTTGGAGGAGTGAAATTTTTTAATTATTAATTTTTTTTAATAATCCTTCATATATGTATTAAGAGTTTTTCAAAATTTTAAGGGCGTCTGAGATCTCTTCTCCCAAAATTTGAGCGAGTAATTTCACATAATTTAATAGCAAAAATCATTTCATTAAATTACAAATAGTTGACAATTTCTAATTGTATAAATTAAATAAATAATTTTAAAATAATAGGAACATACTAATATATTAAATCAAATATGAGTACGTGGTGATTATAATTTATTCAAAAGAGATATAAATGAATTTGGAATATCTTGTATTATGAGTTAACTATTTATGTTATACACAGTTTTCTTAAAACATATTCGTCCCTTACTGTTGATACTTGAGGATTGATTTGACATCTGTCTCTCAGGATATAATAGCAACCAAGTAATTTTGAACACTATAAAATTATTTCTCCACAAATTAGAACCGTGTTAACTTTATTATCAATTAAAAAATCTTGAAAACTTGAGAATTCTCTGAGAATACTAAATGCACTAAAGAACTTTTAAGAGAAATCTAGAGAGTAAAATCTTTTTAGTGTGTTTTAAAGAATGAAAAAAACCTCTTTATATAGAAATAAAGAATATTAAAATGGACATAAAAATATTAAATATTTTATTCGTAAATATGAAAGTTACAAATACATAAATTTACCATTAATAGGAATATTAAAAATAAATAAATTTATTTAATTTTTCATTCATTTTTCTTACAATTTGAAATTGAGTTGGAAATTTTTTAAAAAGAAATTAAGCACTATTTATTTCACACGTTATTGAAAAAATAATTTTAAATTGTTATTTAACTATTTAAAATAAATAAATTTTAATTAATTATTATAATAATTATCATATTTAATATAATAATTTCACAATAACTATTTAACTAACCATATCAAACAAAATCATAATATGTCAGAATAATATATAGTTAGGAAAAAGTACTTGTGCCTACATTTTGGAATTTGCGCCGCATATGTGGACCGGAATCTTTTTTTTTTTTTTTTCTAAGGCTTAATGCCAGCAAACATTAAATTACATCTCCACTCCCACGGTCCACCACTATTTGAGTGAGCAATTTCACATTTGACATAATTTAATAGCAAAAATCATTTCATTAAATTACAAATTGTTGATAATTTCTAATTTTATAAATTAAATAATATATTTTTAAAACAATAGGAACATATTAATATATACTCCACCAATACCATTTATACGCCGGAGATTATTTTATTATTTAATGCAGTCGATATACTATTCACATATATATTATTGGTTAATTGACTAATTTAATTATAAAGAATATTAGTTATGGAAAATTCATAGCAAATATAAATATGAAGATATAGAGCTACATTTCTTGGCCACATTGTATTTACAAGAGAAAAAGAGATGGCAAACTGCAGTTGTTGTCAACAGATACCTCCAATGGATTACTTTCCTTCTTATTGTGATAATAATTCACATCCATTTCACTGTTGCCAAAGCCTTCCAAGTTGCTGCCAATTTTGCCAGTGTCATCAATCTCCAATTCAGCAACAATCTTCAACAGATTCACTGCCCATGGCCAAGGAGATTCAATCACAACCTAAAGAAACCAAATCTACAGATTTACAGCTGGAGGAGACAAAATCACAACCCCCAGAAGAAAAGAAGGAGCCGCCGCCCACGCCCCTAGCCGCCGCCCCTCCCCCTCTTCTTGCAGTAATTACTCTCTCTCTCTCTCTCTCTATATGATCATAAAGGGTAAAGATGACTCAAATTGGTGTAAACCAAACCTACAAAAAAATTAGATTTAATGAGTTTGAATTAATTATTACTAAAATGTTAAATCTACCTAATTGAATAGTTAAGTTCAAATTATTATATACCCATATGTTTTTACTTTATTTTTTCTATCAGCAGTTAGGATGATAATTGCTTAATTAAATACAACTCTATTTTCTCTATCAAAATTTTTAATTTTTTCTCATCTAACTCATTTTTAAATTAATTTAATTATTTTTATATAAAATAATTATTTTATAACAAGATTTTATTCGAACTTTATATCGTGACATTTCATCTCTATTTATTATGTTCAGTGGTATGGGAAATATAAATTTAATTTCTTGAATAAAGCTTTTGGTTCAATTAATTAATTTGAATTTCAGGATATAAATAACTTTATGTTTTTGTGAAAATAGGACTATGCAGCGAACCTAGGGACTGGTATCATCATACCCTCTTTGCTCGTTCAAGCAGCGGGTGGTGGCAATGTAAGGAGCTTGTATAATTTATAATTACGCCAATAATTGGAATTCAATTTTTATTTAAAAGATAAGATTAGCGACCTAAAAAATATGTTTTAAATGTATAAGAGATTTTATTTAAAAAGTGTATTTTATACTTAAAAAAAAAGGGGTTTGGATTTTGGCCTCTCACGTTAGTAATGTATGCATAGAGATATAAAAATTAACATGTCTTTTCAAGATTGTTATAATTAAGTGTGTACATATTCTTTCCTTATCTCTATGTATATTTTTATATATTTAAAATAAAAAAAGAGATTTTACTTCAATAAACGTACAAATTAATTCGGGATTTCTCTTTACTGAAATGAAAAAAAAATTATATTTAATTAATTTCATTTTACTAGATGTATGTAAAAGTTATTCTAAATTCAGCTTGTCGTTTTGGATACCAGGTAGAACAAGCCGAGGCAATTCAGGCTTCACTGTTTGTGACGAGCATAAATTCACTCTTACAAATTTATTTTGGTACTCGGCTTCCTATAAAAATGGGAGCATCCCAAGCTTTCAGTATTCCTGCCATGTCCATTGCCATGTCAGCTAATATTGCTAATTCTAATCCTACTCTTACTCCTCGTCAGGTTGGTTTCTCATTTCTTCAACTCCACCATTGTGTTACTAATGCAGTTATATCCATTGCAATGCCCGATTTGGTTCATTCTTTTGTGGCTTATATGTGAATTACACAGCAGAATAATCCTTTCTTTTTTTTTTGATAAAATAGAAAAACTTTCTCTCGCGTCTTTTACCAAATACTAAGACCAATATAGGAATGAGCTGCAATTACTTTCGCTCGCGTCTTTTCAGAAAGTAATAGAAATATTAACTAATTTTTTTTTTTTAATAACTCTTATTATTAAATTAGTGAAAATTTTCACTACCACTTCAATCTAAGATCCACTTGTAATTATAATTTTGCCTTAATTATTTTGATATTGGGAATATTGCCTTAATTATGTATAGCTACTTGGTATACCATAAGGATATTAAAATTATGGAATTTAACTACTGAACTCTTTCGGCCGAAAAATATATTTTTAATATGCTAGTAAATATAAACGTTTAATACTAATAGCAGGTTTGTGTATTGACCAAATTTTGATCAAATTTTTTTTATTTAATTTATGTTTGTTTTTTAAAAATATTTTACAAAAATGAATTAGTATTTTTACTTAATTTAAATATTATTTTTTGATAATTTGAATATTAATATAAAAAAAATTACAAGAGTCAAGTTCATCATATAGAGGCTAGTTGAATTATCATATATTGATCTGTATAAATTCGTATGTGTGTGTCTATATATATATATATATATATAATAAAAGTTGAGTTTAAAAATTTAAAAATTTTCATCATGTGTTAAGTAATTCTGTCAAATGTTAAGTGTATATGAAGTCATTTTATTAATTTTTTTATGTCATTATTAGAATATCTCACATCTTATAAATACGAAAATATTAAATAATTAATATAAAAAGAGACTCCCTAATAGGCTAGCCTTAACAGCTAGTTCTCTCAAATCTCTATTAAAGATTAATAGTAATTATATTTTATAGGTTTGAATTAAAAATTTATACAAATCAATATATAATGTCTTTTTATTATTTTTAACTGACTCATATATAATAATCTTGATCTATATATTTTCTTTATATATATTAATATTCAAAATTATCAAAAGGTTTTATCAAAATTTAATAAAAAAATAATAGTATTATCATAGTTCATGTACGGTAAAATTTTCTTCAACTACAAAAATTAAATTAAAAAATATAATTAGAATTCTTTCTTCGCGCGAGTTCACAATTAATTTATAATTGAAATATACAAAAATATAATGATGTTGAAAAATTGATAAAATAATTTTATATTTTTAATAAATTGATTTCATATAAACTTAGATTTTGATAAAGTTATTTGACATACGAATAAAAAATTTCCAAAGAATTATCAAATATATATATATATATATATATATATATATATATATATATATATATATACACTTCCTCTGAAAATACAAACATTATTATATTAACTTCGCGAGTATAAAAATATTGGGCTATAGTTGGGGTAAAACTATAAATGAGTGGGTTGGGGTCAATTCACCTCCCTCAAATTATGAAAAAAAGAAAATTACAGACTACAGGCTTCATGAAAATTTAAAGATTCCTTTTTTTACCCAATTGACCCTTTGAAATTATTAATTTCTTTTATTTTTTTTTTCAAAATTGTTTGGTTGTCTTTACTATTATTTATAAGTTTTCTTTTTTGGTTCTTATTAGTAGTTTTTTATTTGAAAAGCAATTATTGAAAACCACAAAATTAATTTAATTTGGAAATATTTATTTTTTAGGAAATACTACGAATTTTCATTCGTAAACTAAAAATAGTTTATTTTAATCTAAAAGTAAAAATATAAGGACATACATCAAGAAGTACCAAAATAATATAGCTTGAATTTTTTCAATATTCTTCAATCGTGTTGATAGTGCATTTGAACCAGCAATTAGATGAGAAATGTACTATGCTTAGTCTATTTGGTAACTATTAAGTCACAAATTGACCTTTATATTTTTGAACAATTACAATTGTTTTAGAAATAACAAAGTCAAAACCAACTCGAAGACTATAAATAGTCAAAAAGAATGAAATTCTTCTATTAGAGAAGAATAAATTACTTCTATAAAAAAAGAAATAGTAAATCCCATAATGGATTAAAAAATCATCAAAAGATAACTAAAAATAATACTACTGATAATAAATTCATGTAAAAAAAAGATACAGATTAATAGATCACTACAAAAAAAAAAATGGCAATTATCGATGAAAAACCATTGGTAACATAAAGAAATCCATTGATAACTTAATTTATTGACGGATTAGGAACGGAATAGTTTCATCATTAAAAACATGGTCGTTAAACCATTTCCGATGGTTTTCTCAGTCTATTAGTAAATTTACCAATAGCAAATTCGTTGTAATGTAACAAAACCATCACAAATCTGTAACTTAAAAATTAATAAAAATAATAAAATTCCGTCGGTAAACATAAACTAAAAAATAATAATTTTTCATAGATAAACTGTCGGTGTAGGAAAATAAAAAAAAAATATAATAAATATTACAAACCGTCGCTAACCCATCGATAATTGGTAATTAAAAATATAATAAATATTAATAACCATCGGTACTCCATTGGTATATGAATATTAATATATAATTAATATTTCACAATCATCGGTAGACTCGTAATATATTTTTTAAAAAAATTAATTATATATTTTGCATTCATTTTGATATAAATATAAAATTTAAGATTATGCAATTTGAAATAAATTTAACAATATAAATCAAAATATTCATAAAATTGCATATATACTAAAATAAAATCCTATATGTAGAAATATAAACCTGACTATCTAGATCTTCCGCCTCATCATCACCCTCTTAATCGCTTTCTGCACCATGTGGATTTACAGTATATGCATCAACAACAGTATTAACAGTAGGATCGATCGCAATATAGTGAGAAGCAGGCAGAGGAGGTGCCATAGAGATCCCAATCCTGTGGTACATAGCCTACATGAACTCCTGTATCTACCAATCCATGCGCTCTTCCATACGATGCCTAAACTTCTGCATTCACTCAACAACTCGCCTATCAACCTCCTACTGTATCTTTGCAGATGTAGGAGGCGATGGATCACGTGAGGAATTGGCACTGGAATGTTCATAAAATGATCACACTCCAAAACCAAGCTCATAGACCAGACCCTCCTCCCATCCCCTGACAGAACTGGTGTATAGCTCTATCTCATCCACTGGAGTGGGCTCACTGAATCCAGAGGACGGTTGTGATACTTGCTCGCGGAGGTTGTTGATATCCTCCTGCATGTATTTTAAGTAATATTGGAATAAGTAAAAATATTTATAAGTTTACTTGAAATTAAAAATTATTATTACTTACATTAATTCGGTGCGATTGCTGGTCTTTAAATGTCTTCCCATCTTACTTCTTTGTGTGCATATGTGCTTGAAAACTTAAAATAGAGTAACATCCCAAGCCAACTGCCTCGCTTATTAATCAAGCCAATTAATATATATACTAATTAAAATTAGTAATTTTGGAAAAATATGCAAATTAAAAAATTTTATAAAATACTGAAATTAAAGCAACTTAATAGCATGAAATTACAAAACAACTACTTACCAATTGCCGAACATGCTCCTCCATGAAGATGGACCCTCTAGTATGCTTACACGGTCCACTTATTAGACCGCCTTTATTAGTCTTTCTATTTTTAGAATTCTTTTGGGAGAGTTGTAGGTGCTAAGTAGATTCTCAGTACTCCTACCACTTCTTCCACGTCTCATTATGAATCCAATCCTCTTGTTTCCCCTTCTTTTTGATGTGGTAGATGAAGTTCTTGTATCTAATAGTAGCCTTCTGAAAAAAGACTATCTTCACCAAGGCCTCGATCACCTAGCTCTAATAATAGTGCTTTTGCAATATTAAAAGAAATATACAAATTAATATATTAAATAATTAATTAACTAATAATCATGTACAGTGAATTTAAACAAATATAAAAAAATATACATATTAATATATTAAATAATTAAACAAATATTTTTTAATCTCATATTTTTAATATTATTATTTTAATTTTTCATATTATATTAAATATTAATTTTATATTTTTATTTTAATTATTTCTTCCTCAATTAGATTTTCTATATTAGGATCTTTAACTTATTATTTTTTTTATGTCATAATTATATTCACTTGATTTTTTTATAATTTTTATTTTGAAGTCTATTATTACTCCTAATATAACATTTTTCCTATTTTTTCGGTTCTTTATGAGATGCATTTTGGATTTCAAAATTAATGAACATTTTATGGTTCTTTTTTTTTTTTGTTAATTTTTCATTTTATAGTATATTTTATTTCACCCCTAATATCTTAATTTTTGGTTTTTTTTGAAATACATTTTAGATTTCAATTTTTATGGCATAATTATAAATTCTTGATTTTTTATATACTTTTTATTTCGAAGTATTTTGTCTATTTTTACTCCAAATTTAATATTTTACATTTTTTAGTATTTTATGAGATGCATTTTAAATTTCAAAATTAATGGCATATTTCAATTTTATGTTTCTTTTTAATTTAGAATTTTAAAATATGTTTTATTTCATTCCTACTGTCTTATATTTTTTATCTTTTATGAAATGTATTTTATATTTCAATTGGTACTATATATTTATATTTTATGAATTTCTTTATCTTTTTATTTTAAAGTCTATTTTTTATTCCTCATTTAATTTCTTTTAAAATCTAAAAATATTTAATGAAATTATTGTATTTTGATATTTATATTTTTATGACATTAATATTTTTTTTATGAATATATATTTTTTATTTTCAATGATATCAAATTCACTAAAATAACACAAATTACAAACATAGTTAATTAAAAAAAATACATAATTACATGCAATAATTATAATTACAAGCCATCGTAGCAAATTACTATTTTTTCATACAAAAAAAAAATACTAATTCATATTTATAAATTTACAATAAAAAAACAAATTTAAAACAAATTAATTTTCTTAGATTACATTCACAAATTATAATAATTATAAATTTTGAACTAATTTAATATACATATCTCTTGAAGTGCATATTAATACAATTGTATGATAAGTGTTATTGGCAATGCCCAAATGAATTGAAAATTTTAAATAAAACTAATTAATAAAGGACTAAAAAAACCAAAAATAATAAAAATAAAAAAAATTATAAAATCATTCATACAAAAATTAAATACATAATTTTATAATAAATAAATTAACCCATAATTACAAAATTAAAAACAATTACTCTTTACAAAAAATTATATAACCATAATTTAATACAAAAATTAATAAAAATATAAAAAAATCCTACAAAAATAACAAATTATATAAACATAATATAAAAATTATATACAAAATAAACAATTCCCAATAAACAATAAATAATAAAATAATTATATATACAATAACAAATTCAAAAAAATTCAAAACCATTATATATATATATATATATATATATATATATATATATAGTTTTAAGCATTATAACTCAAATGATTCCTAGCTAATCAATTAAGTCTAAACGAGTCAAATAAATTCTTAACCAAGAGTTTCAAAATTAAATTTGAAAAACTCTTATTTAGATACAAAAACAAGTCAGAATGAGTCATTTACTGGGTTAAGTTTTCGTTCATTGAGGACCAAGCTCAATTGCAACTCTAGACCAGTCAATGCTACTAATCCAATTGTTATGCAATGCATGATTTTATTTATTTATTTATTTAAATTTACTCATGTGGGTTGTTTCTGTTTTTAGAGATTTAAACTATCCATAAGAAGAGTACAAGGAGCAAGCATGATTGCTTCCTTCCTTCAAATGATTATTGGTTTCTCTGGTCTAGGGATTATTTTTGCAAGGTAGACTAATTTTATTATCTTTAATTTACTCTATTACATTATTAAGCAGCTTGTAATTTGGATTTAATTGCTATAATGTCAGACACCTTAGTCCTTTGGCTACTGTTCCTTTTGTAACTCTCACTGGACTGGGGCTCTATGCACAAGGATTCCCAGAGGTAGCATTAATTTGGTGAAGAGCTAGCATAGTGTCAAATTATCTATTTATAATATTCATTTTTTTTTATTACTGGTTGAGTTGTTGAATGTGATCCTTTCAGTTGGCAAAGTGCATTGAAATTGGACTCCCAGCATTGATTCTTCTGGTTTTCTCAACTCAAGTGAGTGAATTTCATTAACAGTTAAAATATGATGATAGATTTAGTTTCAATTTGTATAACTAAAACCATTGAACTTTAACTTTATTTCAGCAATGCTATGATTGCCAAATTTTTAATATGTTAAGCGATTTGTGAAGGGAAAGACTAAAAATTGCAAATAAGTAGCAACTAATAACCTTTCTTATGCTATATTTTTCACTATTTAGAATGGTTATTGGTAATTGATGCTATTGCAGTTTCTTCACCTTATATGGAAATCAAAAAAGGAGATAATCGATGAATTTGCTGTCATGTTGTCAGTTGCAATTATATGGGCCTATGCAGAAATTTTGACTGTGTCTGGTGCATATGATAATACACCACAAGAAACACAAATGAATTGTAGTGCTGATCGTTCTACGCTAATTGACGCAGCTCCTTGGTAAGATCAAATTTTCCTAACCATTACTTTTATCATCTCATTTTACATGTTGAATTGCCCAAATTCTTATTATGCTCTATCTATGCATTGCTTCTTTTGTAATTGATACAAATAATCTTTATTTCATTACGATTTTGTTGGATTATGTTAGAAGCTATGGTGTGCACTACATATAAACACTCACTCACACTCACACAAAAAAGAAGGAATGAGACCTTTTATTTATCTCACTCAAATGTCTTGGGTACATTTGCTTTGTGTACATATCTATTTATAGTAGAAAATTCTAGATTAATGTAAACTAATAACTCTTTCTTAACGTCTCCAACTTTATAACCTTTCTCTTCTCTTAACTTACATGTTCACTAAATAAAGACTTATGAAACATTAAATCAAGTCAACATAATAACATGTAACTCTTTTATTAACCTTTTGCATGATATTCTAGGGTTGAATTGAGGAAGCTTCCTTTGAATTACTTAGATGTTCTGCTCTAATCAACTAAGTTATCCATGGTTCTTTGTCCATTCATTTTTAGTTGATCAATGGCCCAAGCATTTGCTCTAGGTTTCCAATGCTCTTGCAACCAAAGCAATTGCCCTTTTTGATCCTTCATATTGTTTGTCATGCCCCTCTTTTCATAATCATATAGTTGAACATGATGGCATGGGCTATCCCAATTTTAGATTTGTTAATTAGCTTGTCGGTCAGCAACTTCATTTGTTGTCCCTTATTTATTTTTACTAGCTTGATGTTCATAACTTTTTTGTTATTTTTAATAAAGCACAAGAATTTTTTATGATATAGGTGCTAAGAGGTGTTAGCCTTATTGAGATGCCAATGTGCACCTCTAAATTCAATTCTCTACCAAAAAAGTAAAAAACAAAAAACCTCTTTCATTAAGTTTAATATTTCTAACACCCCCTTTAAACTTGAATTTTTCTTGACTCCAAGCATCATTCTCAATTTCTAAAAACTATCATCTTTAAAGGTTTCATGAAAATATCAGCAACTTGATCAAGGGATCTCACATACTACAACTCGACTTCCTTCTTTGCAATACACTCCTGAATAAAATGAAACTCCGTATCAACATGCTTGTTTGAAAGCATCTTTTTCTTCATGTCTTGATCCCGTTTCTTCTCTTGACTAGTTTATTCAACTCTTAGCCTTATGTTTTGGAATTTTTTTTTGGGAGGAAAGAAAATAAAGAGAGAACTTTTATTTTCCTTCCTTTATTTTCCGTTTATTGCTTAGATTGAAGGAAAATAAAAACAAAATGAATGAAAATAAATTTAATGAATGAAAATAAATTTATTTTTCTCTTGATTGGATAATAAAATATATGGAGAAAGGAAAATATACAAATAAAAAAAATATTTTTTTAATCTTTCATTTCTAAAGTTAAAATTTAAATTTAAATTACATTTAATTATTTTTTTTCTTACATTTAATTATTATCTTTTCTTCTTCTCCATTTTCTCTTCATTTTGAAGAGAAAATAAAGAGAGGAAAATAACACATATTTTCTTTTTTCTCTTTATTTTCTCTCCATTCTCAAACAATAGAAAAGGAAAATAACATTTTTTTTTCTTCCTCCCTTATTTTACCTCATTCCAAACATAGGGAAAATGTTCATCAGCAAATAAACAAAATAGATTTGTATCTTCTAATCTCCAGTACTTATTATAAATATCTATAAGACTCCGATATCTCCTTTTCCCTTCAGTTGAACTTGATGATGATGATGCAGAGGAATAAGGGTGAAGCTAGTGGAGTAGCTTCTCCTTGAGCTTCTTAGACAACTAATTCCTCATCTTTAAAATAAGGAAAGAAATAATAGGATCCTTCATTTTGTGAACTCCAATCCAATGATCTTTTGTTATCAAATTCAAATTCAACATCTCTAATATTTACAGTCTTCCTGTTACTTAGATTGAACTTATAACATTTTGAATTTTCATCATAACCAAAGAAAATAAATTTCACAGTTTTATCATCAAGTTTGGATCTTTCTAGCTTTGGTACATGCACATAAGTAATAGAACCAAAAACTCACAAGTGTGACATTTGGTTTGTGTGTACTCCATAATTCTTGGGAAGTCACATTCTTCAAACTCTTATCTAAAGAATGATTAGAAAGGTACATTACACAAGCAATTGCTTCAGCCCAAAATATTTTTGACATCTATTTACTTTTCAACATAGTCCTTGTCATATTAAGAACCATCATGTTCTTCCTTTCAACAACTCTATTATGCTAAGGTGATTTAGGAATTGTTAAAAGATGGCGAATGCTATGCAAATCATATATACTTTTAAACTTATTAGAAGTAAACTTTCCACCTCTATCAGCTCTTAAAGATTAAATCTCATAACCACCCTCCCTTTCCATAAAAGTTTTGAATTTCTTGAAAATATCAAACACCTTAGACTTATTCTTCAAGAAATAAACCAAGTCTTTCTATTATAATCATGAATAAATAGCACAAAAAAAAAAAAAAAGAGTTTTTACCAAGTGATGGAGGCTTAATAGGACCAAATCTTGAGATGGATTGCTTCAGAAAGCTTTTCCTTGAATGTTTGCCAAGTAAACATACTTCACACAAATGATCCATGTGATCAATTATTAGAATGCCTTTCACCATCTTCTCTATTCAATTGACCAAATCTCATATGCCAAATCCATAATGAATCTCCTGTACAAGTCTTTAAACATATTGCTCCGATTATTCATATGTCTAATTTGAACATATGATTCTTTGTCATACTAACTTTAGCAATCAGATTACCATTACAATCTTTAAGCTAAAGCATGCTCCCTTCCATATTAATTTTACAACCATTTTCTAAAAGTTGCCTAATACTCAAAATATTACTTTGCAACTTAAGAATTTAGTAGACATTATGGATAATTTTATGATCACCATTTCTCACCTCAAGTGAGATTTTCCCTTTGCCTTTAATCTTCACATTTGTATTATCATTAAGGTGTACATTGCCACTAACTTTGGTGTCAAACTCTGTGTGCCCTTTTTTTTTTTGCACCGCAAGTGTACGGGTCTATTGTAGCGAATAGTTTTAATGAGTAAAGAGTTGTCGATCCCACAGGGAAACGAATTGATTACCAAAGTTGTCTAAATTTTCTAATATTTAATCTATGAAAAAGAATGATGGAATAGATGAATTTTAGTTAACTAATGAAATTGATTTAGAACTAATCTAACAAAAAATGAATCAAGCAAATTAATTAAGATTTAATTCAATGAAAGAAAGACCTAGGGTTTAGATATCAATTAGTTTTCATGCTAATGATTCATACACAGTTATGCATTTGTTCCAACAAATTGAAATTAAAGGTGGTTTTCTCTTAATTAAATAAAATTCTCTTTCAAGGTAGATTATCAATATCAAATTCTAATCTTACACCTACTGTCGTGGTTACAAGAAATTAGATTAAACTCATTAAGTGCAATGGAAAACTAAACAATTCACCACCTGGCAATACCCATATGTCTATGAAGCATTAATCCTAAGTTTGTTCTTCCCATAAACTAATATTGTACTTCCACTTTTGCTACTTCATACAACACCGTAGATTGTGTAGAAGATGGCCAATCGATCACACATTTAAAGCACAAGAAAAATAATTTAATTCAATATGAATGAATAAATCATAAGTGTATATGAATTCAATAACAATCAACCAAAATCCATCTAAACCCTAGAAAAATTGATTTAGCTACTAATAATTAATTTAATGAAAGAATAAATTGAATAAATCCAATAACAATCCATGAATTCAATAAAACTCAAGGAATAAAGAAATAATTAAGGTTTAGAAAACTTCTAAGAGATGGAAATTTTGGAATCTTGAAGGTGGAAATCACAATTCTCTAGCCTCAAAACCCCAGCTGTTTGCCCTCTTCCTCTATTGCTATCCTCTGTTTCTCGCCCTTTACAGAAAACGCAATTCTCCTGCCCCAAATCTGTCAAGCACCATTCTCTCCCTAATTTCACTTTCTTTTCCTTTTCAAAACCCCTCTTTTCTTTTCCTTATTTAATTCCCCTAATTTAGGGTGAGTCCCAGTAATTTAAAAGAGGATTCGTTTAGATTTAATCCGCATCAGCCCCATTTATTTTAATAAAAATTGTATAGATTCTGTAATGGTTGCACAGGGCTTGTGCATTTCAGGTTGTGCAAACTGAGTTGACAGATTTTAGCTCAAATTTTGCTTTGATCTTTTCTTCTATTCTTTTTCTCTATTTTTTACTTCAATTAAGATCTAAAACATGCAAAATCTATAAAACACATCAAAAATCATAAATTAATCAAATAAATGGAATTTTTGAGGATTTAATCCAAATTTGCGCTAAATGCCTCAAACTTAGGGGTAAAACAATAGCAATATTAATGTAAAATTTCAGCACATCAAACTCCATGAATTTGCTTATATCACCCTTCATAGGATTACTAGCTCTATTATCAAGGTACCATGTATTCCTCTCATCAATGGTCTCCTCCTTACTTGGAAAAGTAAGGTTGGCTCCTCTACATCTTCGTTGTGCTCAACTAGCTTTGCTTCTTCTTCTTCTTAGGTTTGACATTCTAAGAGTAATGGCCATACTCACCACAAGAATAACATTCCACTTGACTCATCTATTTGTGTATCATTATATCTCCCTTAGCTACCTCTTCCTCTTCTACCACACCTCTTTGAATATTCTGAGTTATATTCATTAGGAGAATTTTGCTCATCTCACCCTCTTCCTTGACCATATCTACGTCTATGACCTCTTCCTTGTGGTTGGCCTTGACCACTTTTTACGGAATTGTCTCCTTTAGGCAATTTTACTAGCAAGGCTTGCTCTACTTAATCTTGCTTGCCATGATCCATTCTTTCTTCATGGGCTTGCAAGGACCCATTCAATTCATCAAATGTCATAGTCTCTAAATTCTTGGACTCTTCAATGGCAACTACCACATGGCTAAATTGTGAATTGAGGAAGCATAGAATCTTTTCAATAACTAAACATTTGGCATGGTTTGTCAATGTCTCTTTATTTGGTTCACTATTGCCAAAACTCTTGTGAAATAATTCATTATGGATTCACTCTTATTCATTGAAAGTGCCTCAAACTCAGCCTTAGAGTTTAAAGTTGAACATTCTTCACTTTATCAACTCCCATTATAAAATAAGAGTCTCCCATGCTTTGTTAGATATGGTATCATTAGCAATATTCTCGAACATGTCATCATCTAAACCTTGATAGATAATAGTAAGTGTATAGTGATTTTTCTTTCTATTCTTCACCAAAACTTCTCTCTGTATTAGACACAACACAACCTCATCTTGAGGCTCTTTAATGCCTTTCTCAACCACATCCATACTACTTGAGAATCAAGGATCACCTTCATTCTAAGTGACTAATTTTCAGTAAGTTGTGGATTATGTAAAGAAACAGAGGCTCATTTTGAAGTCATTTTCATAATGTGTAGCTCTGATACGACTTTGTTAGAAGCTATGGTGGGCACTATATACAAACACTCACACCTACACAAAAAGAAGGAATGAAAACTTTAATTTATCTCACTCAAGTGTCTTGGATACATCTGCTTTATGTTTATCTCTATTTATAGTAGAGAATTCTAGACAATTTAATGTAAACTAATAACTCTTTTCTTAATTTCAATTAACTTTGTAAACTTTTTCTTCTCTTAAATTATACGTTCACTAAATAAAGACTGATAAACATCAAATAAAGTTAACATAATAACATATAACTCTTTTATTAACTCTTCAATTCAAGTTTAATATCTTAATAGTAGTAGTTTAATATTTGTTTGAAACTTATGCAAGTTACACCTTATATTTTTTAGAGAATAAATTAATTTTCACTATAGGATCTCAATAAGAGGTAGAGTTCATGACAAGGGGCAGAAGCCCCTTATTTATTGTTATCATGTTATGTGTATTAGGATTATTCTTGGAGATCATATTAATTGGGTTGTAATATTCATCTTTGATATAAAATAAAAAAAATTCAATTATCTTTGGACATACCACACCTATATAACCATGTAAAATTCTTGAGTTTGTTCACTCTTTCTTATTTTATAATCATTGCTTCCACTAATAACAACTACATCAATAAGTAAAATTAAAGACAAATGATATTTTGCTTCACTAAGTGTAGGATAAAGATTCCACGCCCATTTCAGTGGGGCTTGCCTACTTTTGAAGCTGGTGATGCTTTATCAATGATGGTTGCTGCTTTAGTAGCTGTTATTGAGGTATGATTTGTTAGAGCCATTTCTTCAATTCATTTTACACAGGTCTATTAAAAAAGAAATTAGCTACTGTATGCATCCTTGTCCTTGCTAAAAAGCTACTTCCACAAAATGAAAATTTGTGATTTGTGACCTTTCAATCACAAAGGATCAACCTTATTGTTGTTTTAAGAATCAGCCCTCAAACATCTAATACAATAATTTTCAAAATCCAACTTATACATTGATATAATATTCATATGATTTTATGTTTCTGTAGTCTTCTGGTACATTTTATGCAACGTCAGGAATATTATCATCATCAAATGATATGTCAAAATCATCAAGGGAGCCATCAACATTATCAAGATTTTTATCAAGATTATCAAGATCATTCTTACTAGAGGAGAAGCCTGAATTATCTCCCACAAGACTCAGTCAAGGCATTGGCATACAGGTAATTGTTTTATATAATAGATTTCACATTTTGCAATTGTTGGTTATTAACTTTGCATCACTTAAATTAGTTTTTTATGAACATATAGGGAATAGGAACTTTGGTGGATGCAGTCTTTGGTATTGGAAGAGGCTCCTCCGCTTCTGTGTAATTTAATGACTTTAAACTTTTCAATATCCCAATCCAAAATTTTTAGCATAGACAAAACTTTTGTTTGTTGGAGACAGTTTTTTCTACTCTGACCTCTTTTTCATAGAAGGTAGTTCAAATAGAAATTAATATACATGTATATTGTGTTTTAGGATATAAAAAATTGTTGATTTTACATTCATTCTTATACTAATGCTATGAGTTATTTATGCTTTATGGTATGTACTTACAGTGAACAAGCAGGTACCGTGGGATTAAATCCAGAAAATAGTACAATCGCTGTTTTTATAGATGCAATTATTATGCTTATCCTTTCCCTGATAGGTATACTATTGTATATTATAATTTATTTTGTTTTATCTTGCTTCAATTGGTCTAGCTAATTATTGTTGAGCTTTAGAGCTTCTCTGCCTCATTTTGCTCAGTCAACATTCCAAATAGGATGTCATTCAGGATTCAATGTGCAATTCATTTCCCAACATTCAATACTATGTAATTTCGTTTTGATTGGTTCATAATTGATCTCTAACAGGAAAATTTGCTGTTATAATTTCTACCATACCCATGCCAATTCTTGGAGCTGTGAATACTCTTCTCCTCCCTTATGTAGGTATGTTATGTCATAGTCAGCAATATTGTTCAATTCCGTATCAAGTAATTAATTAATTTTATGACTCAAGTTTAAACTTGAAATCTTATAACTCTAAAAATGACTCCAAAGCCTCTTAGTCAAAGTTCAACATTGGTAAAATACAAGCCAATTAAGTATGGTCTGATCAGTCTTCTCATCCTCTTTAAGGGTGTAGTAAGCGGAAGTATTAGGTTTGTCTCTTTAACTATAAATAATTGTAACTAATTTGGTGAGAAATGTTAAAAGGGAATATTATCTCCTATTGTAGAGCCTAGTATTAAAAAAATATTGGTAAAATATAAAATTACTTTTGACAATGATATTCTTTGGGATTTCAGTTTCAGCTGGTCTTAGAGATCTCCCATCCTGCAACCTAAATAGCTTCAAATCAAAGTTTATTCTAGGTTTTTCTCTCTTCATGGGTCTCTCTGTGCCTCAATACTTCAATG
Organism: Reutealis trisperma; assembly: GCA_947687605.1. NCBI lineage: Eukaryota > Viridiplantae > Streptophyta > Magnoliopsida > Malpighiales > Euphorbiaceae > Reutealis > Reutealis trisperma. The sequence goes on from CANTUT010000379.1 coordinate 649,828, forward strand.
AATATCTTCAAGTTTCTGGTCATGGCCCTGCTCACACTGGCTCCATCTGGGTATGTGTGTTTGCATATATGTAATTTTACTTAAGATTCATTCAATCCATGAAATATGATAGGAATAGAATAACTATTGCATTCCCAATTTGGTTCAATTTCAAACATGGAACAGTTATTTCATGAAATAATAAATTGATATTGGTCGAAATTCTAAATATATAATAATTTATTGCATATAAAGTAAATATTTAGAACTTATAGAATATAAATCTTATAAAGAGTGAAAAATAGTTACGTAAATAAAGAGCTCTTGAGTAATGCAATTAAGCATTTTTCATTTAAGTATTTAACACTCATAAGACTTGTACTCTAATGAAATTTCTTTTGATTTCTCTATGCATCTAGTTCAACAACTCGATGCAAGTGATTTTCTCATCCCCACCAACAATTGCTCTTATAGTTAGTATCTTTTTGGATCGCACTCTTAGTCGTGGGTAAAGCTTGATCTACTGAGACAGTGGAAGCTGGCATTTGGAGGAGTTAATGGGCAACAATAAAGTTGAAAGGTGCTGAAGAAATCTGTTCAATAACTTCTAATCTTTTAGTAATTGTGCTCTTAATTTGCTACTTTTTTGAACATGAAAGAATAAATAATTGCATTCATATTTTCTCCAAACAAAGAGCCTATTTTGTTGATGTATTTTGAGGAAAATTCTTGCTTAGATTAGGTCTGTATGGACCGCTTCACTCAAAAATTATTTCATTAATATAAGTTATGTAAGAATAATCTCATGCATGGTGAGATTTTAATTTATGGGATGGAGGCAAGGGTAGAACAACAATATCAAACATAGAGGGGCCAAATAAACATATGGTGAGAATATAGGAATTTTCTACAGTTACTTCAAGTAACCTTTTACTTGATTTAAAGTAACCGGGAACAAGTGATATCCGATTGCTTATAAATGAAAAATTCATTTTTTTGTTTTTTAACCCGTTAACAGTTTTTCTTTTAAACAAAAAATTAATACAAACAACAAATAATACTTCAAGGAATTTGGTATCATTCTTTTATTTTATAATTATTTTATTAAATAGATAATTAACATTTAAAATTTGGATTTATTTAAAGCTAATTAATTTATCCAATATAATTTTAATTAATTGAAGATGATGTTAAAAATCATTATTACAAAGATTAATTAATTATATTTATTCAATAAAATAAATAATTAGATTAAAATATCATTATTAGTTTAAAATATAATTACACTAACCAAATAAAAAAAAAATCTTTTTTTTGTATGTTTTTGAAAAATTATATAAAACTAGATAATTTTGTTTCTTTCTATAGTGTATCGAATTTACTTATAAATATCTTAAAGATACAAAATAACGTGTAAAATCACCAATATATTATAAATTTATGGAGAATTATATAAAAGAGATCATATTTTATAAATGCCTTAAAATTACAAAATAATAAGTAAAATCACCAATATTACATAAATTTATGGAGAATTTTATAAGAAAGTGTCATATTTTATAAATATCTTCAAGTTACAAAATAATAGTTAAAAAATACTAATATTTTATAAATTTACAGAGAATTTTTTCAAAAATGTCATTTTTTTATAAAGTTATTTAAAGTAACTTTTTACTTGAATCAAAGCAATCGCCAGCCGGTGATACTCAGTTGCTTATCAACAAAAATAGACAAGCATTGAAAGAATTTGCTATCATTATTTTATTGAATAGATTATTAACAATAAAAATTTGGATTACTAATTTATCAATAAAATTATAATTAATTGAATATGATTCTAAAGAATCATTATTTCAAAGATTAATTAATTATATTTATTCAATAAACTAATTAAATTAAAAAAAAATCCTTTTTATGTAACTAATAATATTGAAATTTTAGGTGACTAAGATATATATTTACGTAATTTATCATAAATTGAGTTTTAATAAAATTAAAATTTTGTGCATGACATAATTTCTATTTACTTTAAATTTATTTATTTTTTATACTAAGATAATTGAATTCTATAAATTACTCATTTCAAACATGAACATGAATTGAATTATTCCAATATTTGACTTTCCAAATAGGAGTATAAGTTTTTAAAAAATTTTATAAAATTAAATAATTTTTTTTTTATAAAAATCATGAGAATTTGTAAAAAATGCTCATATTTCGTAATTCTTTAAGATTACAAAATAATAGCTAAAATCATGAATATTTTATAAATTTCTTAAAAATTTTGTAAAACAAATATTTTATAATTTCTTGAGATTACAAAATAATGGCTAAAATATTTTATAAACATATTGATAATTTTATAAAAAAAAAAGTGTTATATTTTGTAAATCTTAATATTACAAAATAATTGTCAAAATCAATGATATTTTATAAATTTCTTGAAAATTTTGTAAAAAAAAAAACTATATTTTGTAATTCTTTAATATTACAAAATAATGACTAAAATTAGAAATATTTTGTAAATATATTGATAATTTTGTAAACGATAGCCATATTTTGTAATTTTTTAAAATTACAAAATAATGGCTAAAAATAGAAAAATTTTATGATAATTTTATAAAAAAATGACATATTTTGTAAATCTTAAAGTTATAATAGAATTGCCAAAATCAATGAAATTTTGTAAAATTATGAAAATTTTGTAAAAAATGATCATATTTTATAATTCTTTAAGGTTACAAAATAATGGCTAAAATCATGAATATTTTATAAATTCTCAAGAATTTTGTAAAAAAAAAAGTAATATTTTGTAATTTCTTGAGATTACAAAATAATGACTAAAATATTTTGTAAATATATTGATAATTTTGTAAAAAAGTGCCATATTTTATAAATTTCAATGCTACAAAATAATTGTCAAAATCAGTGATATTTTATAAATTTCTTGAGAATTTTGTAAAAAATAGCTATATTTTATAATTTCTTAAAATTACAAAATAATGACTAAAATTAGAAATATTTTGTAAATATATTGATAATTTTGTAAACGATAACCATATTTTGTAATTCTTTAAGATTACAATGATGGCTAAAAATAGATAAATTTTGTAAATATATTGATAATTTTGTAAAAAAAAGTGCCATAATTTATAAATCTTAATATTACAAAAGAATTGCCAAAATCAGCGATATTTTATAAAAATCATGAGAATTTTGTAAAAAATGTCATATTTTGTAATTTCTTAAGATTATAAAATAATGGCTAAAATTATGAATATTTTGTAAATTTGTTGAGAATTTTGTAAAAAAGAGCAATATTTTGCAATTCCTTGATATTACAAAATAATTGATAAAATATTTTGTAAATATATTGATAATTTTGTAAAAAAATGCCATATTTTGTAAATCTTAATATTACAAAAAAAATTGTCAAAATCACCAATATTTTGTAAAAATCATAAGAATTTTGTAAAAAATGGTCCTATTTTGTAATTCTTAACCTTATAAAATAATGGCCTAAATCATGAATATTTTATAAATTTCTTGAGAATTTTGTAAAAAAGAGCAATATTTTGTAATTCCTTGATATTACAAAATAATGGCTAAAATATTTTGTAAATATATTGATAATTTTGTAAAAAAATTGTCATATTTTGCAAATATTAATGTTACAAAATAATTGTCAAAATTAGTAATATTTTGTAAATTTCTTGAGAATTTTGTAAAACATAGCTATGTTTTGTAAATCCTTGATATTACAAAATAATTGTCAAAATCATGGATATTTTATAAATATCTTGAAAATTTTGTAAAAAATGTGCATATTTTGTAAATTCTTAATATTACAAAATAATTGTGAAAATCAGAGATATTTTGTAAATTGGTTGAGAATTTTGTAAAAAAGTGTATATTTTATAAATCCTTAAAGTTACAAAATAATGATCAAAATTTGGGATATTACGTAAATGACTTGAGAATTTTTTAAAAAATAACCATATTTTGTAAATTTTTAAAGTTACAAAATAATTACCAAAATAAGAGATTTTTGGTAAATTGGTTAAGAATTTTGTAAAAAATATCATATTTTATAAATTTTTAAGATTACAGAATAACGGTCAAAATCTGAGATATTTTATAAATAATTTGAGAATTTTGTAAAAACTAGTCATATTTTATAGGTCTTTAATGTTACAAAATAATATACAAAATCTGCAATATTTTTTAAATATTTTGAGAATTTTGTAAAAAATGGTCATATTTTATAAGTCCCTAAGGTTATAAAATTATGGCCAAAATCACTCATACTTCCTAAATTTCATGAGAATTTTATAAAAAAAAAAAAGGTGATATATTTTGTAAATCTTGAAAGTTATAAAATAATGGCAAAAAATCATCCATATTTTGTAAATTTCTTAAGAATTTTGTAAAAAAAGTGAAATATTTTGTAATTTTTTAATATTACAAAATAATGGCCAAAATCACACATATTTTATAAATTTCTTGAGAATTTTGTAAAAAACACTTATATTTTGTAAATTTCTTCAAAATTTTGTAAAAAAGTGCCATATTTGTAAATCATAAAGGTTATAAAATAATGACTAAAATGACCCATATTTTGTAAAATTATTGAGAATTTTGTAAAAAATTGAAATATTTTATAGTTCCTTAATATTATAAAATAATGATCAAAATTACCCATATTTTGTAAAATGATTGAAAATTTTGTAAAAAAGTTAAATATTTTATAATTCTTTAAGATTACAAAATAATATTCTAAATTATCTATATTTTGTAAATTTTTTTATGAATTTTATGAAAACGTGTCATATTTTATAATTTCTTAAAGTTACAAAACAATGACCAAAATTACTCATTTTTTATAAAATTCTAAAGAATTTTGTAAAATTGCCCATATTTTAGAAATTCTTAGGATTACAAAGTAATGGGTAAAATTATGGATATTTTGTGAATTTGTTGATAATTTTGTAAAAATTATCGTATTACATAAATTTTTAAAATTACAAAATAATGGGTAAAATCATTGATATTTTATAAATTTATTGATAATTTTGTAAAAATGACCATATTTTATAATTTCTTAAGGTTATAAAATAATAAATGGAATCACTGATATTTAGTAAATTTATGGAGAATTTTGTAAAAAAAAAAGTACCATTTTTTATAAATGCCTTAAAGTTACAAAATAATTAGTAAAATAACTGATATTTTATAAATTTTTTGAAAATTTTATAAAAAAATATTATTTTTTGTAAATATCTTAAAGTTACAAAAACTTGAGTGAAAATCATCTTTTTAATTTTGAAAATTTATTTAAGGAACTCTCTACCTTAATTTATTTTTAATTATGTAAAAATTCATTGTGAATCCAATTCTATTGTGAAATTTGGTGCATAGAAAGAAAAAAAAAAGACTAAAATTGCCATAGGATGCCTTACGATTGCCGCAGGGTTTCTTTGCGAATCTTCCAAGGCAGACTGCGGTGCTGCAAGCTTTCTTGTGTCTATCATAGAGAGTATACAGTTCTGCAGTTTTTTCTCCCGTAGTAGCTCTCAGTAGTGCATCTTTTTTTAGCCTAGTTTATCGATTTTTGGTTCTTTGGAATTTCATTCTTTCTTGTGCCTGATTCTAAAAGACCCAAGACTTTTTCAAAGGTCTATAAATGACCAATTACTCCATGTAAATGCTTCAATGTTGCTCCAAGATGTACACAAGTTGGATATATATATTAAAATGTCTTAAATATGCAAGATTATATTTTTCACACGTTTATTTATTATTTACAAGTTATAAATAAATATAATATACATACAGCTAAAATTAATCAGTGACATAAATAAAAAAAATTATAATAATATTGTATCACAACATAATCATGTCCAATGTATATTTTAACATATTAATATCCAACTAAATCTAAAAGAAACTTAATTATTCATCATATATATATATTATATTTAATTAAATCATAGTTTTTTTTTTGAAATATTAATAGTCAACAACTTTTTTTATTTTATTTTAATATAATTTAATTAACAAAAAAATAACTATAGAATATCATTTAATGATATTGAAGCTTCATAACAAAGTCAGGCATGATGATAATTCAATTGAAATTTTAAATTATTTAATATGCTATACAAAATATAAGTAATATTTTCTATTTTTAGAAAATAACTTTTTAAAAAATAACTTTTATACAAAATCCTTTAAAATCTTATTAAATAATTGATTGTAGAATTTTTTAATTTTAATTAAAAAGCCTTCTTTAATTTGAACTTTCAAATATAAAAACATGTAAATTTTAATAATGAAGAAAATAATAATATTGATTATATATATTATTATGAGATAATATATATAATTCATTTTATAATATCTAATTTTTTAAATTCATTATTATGAGGTAATTTATTAAAAAATAATTCAAAAAGTTTTTATAACTATTAAAAAATATTTCTGTAATATTTTATTTTTATGTAAATATGAAAAAATTGTACAAATCTTTATATTTATATATTATTCTTCATAAAATAAAAACTATAAAATGAAATTTTTTCTGAAGAATTAGAAAATAAAATAAAATAAATTATAAACTAATAGAAATTTTATTAGCCTTTGAAAACTTAAAATATCAATAATTTTCCTAAATAGTAAGTTTAAAGCGAACTCCGTCACGTGGGAATTAATTTCCAAACTCATTTCACAAGTTCAAATAAGCTAAATGGTCCCACTAAATTTTGTCCTAACGGGTATACGGCTAACTTTTTTTTTTAATTTTTTTTAATTTTTTCAACGTGAAACTTTTACCAATTCAACAGCTAACCTGTTACACATGCCTTAAAAAAAACCTCAAATAACTTTTATTTGAGAGTTTCCCAAATTACCTTAGCATGCACCGGAGAATATAATATGTGAAACTAAATATGAAGGGTGCACTTATGGTATAAATAATTTTGGGGGTCATTGATATAATTTTAGAGGTAATTTTTTAATATTTAAGAGTTTTGAAGAGCAATGCTCTTTAAAATTTTACATTGCTCCGTCCATGAATGGAAGATATATATACCGTCTAGCTAGATACATAGTTTTTATTTCTTTCATTCAAAATTGATAAGTGCAAAGATATTTAATTATTATAATTTTTATATTTATTTTTTCTAATAAAAAGACAGCCATTTTATTTTTTTTCTTTAAATATTATTAATGCTACTTAGTGGATGTATGCACTTAGCATGGATGGGTATAGGTGTGCCTTACTCGAAAATTTAATAGTAGAATGAAATCAAAATTGATCCAGTACTGCAAATCTTTTGCGAGGTTTGCCAAGTTTTTTTGGCTTTATTTTAATATCCTTTTGCTTATAAAAAAATAAAATATAATGATCCATCGAAGGTTTAAAAAATATATAATATTCATAGAGATAAACGAATGAAAATGTATTTTTATTATTATATTAATATGTAAAACATTTTTTTATGCATAAATATATATTTACAATTATTCCCTTTAGCCGCAAATTATAATCCACATTATTTTTTTAAATGTTAGAAAAAAAAAACTCCACTTTTCTTTTTTAGTAAAATTTATTATTATATTTTCAAATATACTCTTCAATATACTTATAATTTAATATACTTATAATTAATCATATAATTAAAGAATAATTTCTTTTAATATACTTATAATTAATCATATAATTAAAGAATAATTTCTTTTAGAAAAATAATGATCGCTATTAGTTGACACAATAAAGATAAAATAATAAAAAATATAAATTCTTAATTTTCGTGTTAAAACAAAAGTGTAATTTTTACATAAATTCATTATTTTTTTTTAAAAATATATAATATTGGATTCAATTTGAGTATTTAATTTTTTCAGTCATCATATATATATATATATATGTGTGTACACAAACACACACACACACACACACACACATATATATATATATATATATATATATATATATATATGAGTATATACATACATACATACATATACATATATATACACACACACATATATATATGTAAACAGTAAAAATTTATTTCAATAAATAGTGAATTGAAATTTAATTTACATATTAAACAAAAATTAAAAAATAAATAAATAAAAATTTTATTTTAGTAGATAATGAATAAAAAACATTTTATGTAGATAATAACATAAAAATAAAATAAATCCACACAAAGCGCATACTAACATCCTGTTAAAGTAAAATCTAACTGAAACAATTGTATAATTTATTAGAAATTAAAATAGAATGGAATTTGATGTAGCGTAATTAAAAAAGAAAAATTTAATTTTAGGGTTTCAAAGTATATATGAATTATTTGATATCTCAAACAGACCAAAATAAGAGTTTAAATAGGGGGCTCAAAATCTTAGATACAAAACTGTCATAAATGACGTAATTACAATATTACCATAAATAAAAATAGGAAATTAAACAAAATGGATGTCACAAGTGGCGCCTAAATCAGAGTTAAATATCAAGATTTATGACAAAAATATAAAGTTTTCATAAATAGAAAAACTGTCATTTTAAGGACTCAAACGAAGGAATTTGGTCGAAAAACGATGTCGCTTATCTCCAGAGACAATGACTTTGAATCAGTGGCCCGTTTCCTTTTGAATCGCATATTTATAAAATCCAAAATCGCAGCTAATCCGGACTAATATTTTTTGCACTTGGGCTGCTGTTTATCCCAATGGCTGAGAAATGTATCTGAAATAGCCTTCACATCAAAATTAATATTCAACCGAGAAAATTGAAATTATAAACCTGTTTTATCTATTTAAACTGGATAGTGCTATAGATGGTGTTTTTTCACTGGATAAAAAATATATAAAATAGTTATATTCAGTAAAGTATCTCGTCACTTATTGGTTTGGTATATAAGGTAAGTCTATACACACGGTGTAGACAAGAATTTTTTGCTATAGATATATGCCAAAAACTAAAGCGTTAGTGATTTATAGAAATTTAACTTTACTAGAAAAGCACACCGAAATATAACTTAGCGGTAAGTGTATATTTTTTTGAATAATGTATTCAAAATCGATTCTCCTTTGCCATTGTTAAAAAAAAAAAAAAAAAAAAAAAAGCTCTCCTAATATAAAAATAATCACGTGTCCAGGCCTTTTTTCATTGTTTCTTAACTTGGAAAATTTTCATGATCAATCTGACATATGTCAAGGAGTGGGTAATGAGTGACCATAAAATTTCCAAGCTCCGCTGTGAAGCTCCAGGCTTCAATAACCCTAAATTATAAAAATGAAATAGGATTAGAAAGAGGAAATTTTTTTTTATTTTTTGGGTTCCAAAGTCAAGGCCTTTTATAATTGCCAGTTCAACAAATTATACATAATAATATCACAGTTTCTTTTTTTTTTTTTTTTTGAATTTTTTATATTAATATCATTAACATTTATACTTCCAAAAAAATTCAAAATTCTTTCTTTTCAATTTTTAACACTAATATCATTAACTTTATATTAATATTATAAATTTACAATTACAGTTAATTTCATACTTTTTTAGTAATTCTCCAATCGAAAAATTGAAATGTATTCTACATCATTATTAACATGGCAATTATATTCATTTTTTTTCTCTTTTCCCTCAACATCATGTAATTGTCTCTTTTATTCAATTTGTGAGTGGATTTGTATTTTTATTTATTTAATTTTAATTCAGTTCTCTGTTAATCTATTTAATTTTAATTCAGTTCTCTGTTAATCTATCTTAAGAAATTACATATTCTGAATTTGGCTATTCATTATATATCCTTTTGTGTTTTTTAAGGGAAGATTTAAGAAAGTAATATGTTAAAAAATTAGAAGAAAAAAAATGATTGGGGAAGGGAATCACAAGAATTATACAAAAAATCAAAATTGTAATCTAAATTATATAATTTAAAAAAAAAATTTGATTTGATGTAGAATCTAAATTAATTTTTCGGCTAAAAAATTTAGGGAAAAATTATAAAAGTGAAAGACGATGGTTGAAATTCACCCGTTGAATTTGATGAGCAAAATCAATATTGAAATTGGGTTTGTCCATTCTCCATTATAATGAATTAGCAGGAATTTCTGAATCCTTCTAGCTGTCTTTCCTATAAACCCATTGTTCTTTGCCTTTCAATTTGAATGTCAGATTCTCATGTTACTACTAAATATTAGAGTTTCTGAGTCTTGGCAGGTGCCTGCCTTTGATGGCGTAGCAGTTGAATTTTCAATTATTTCTCTATCATCCCATTAAGGAATATAAAATTACTTGGATATATGTTGTTTTGGTCGTCGAATTTTTATTTCACATTATATATTCTGACTACGAAACCCCACCTGTTTATCATTATACAATTTTAATTTTTTTTCTTTTTTCATTATAAATTACTCTTATTTGGATAAATTACTATAATATGCACTTTTATTTTTATTTTTGAAGATCTCTTTAATTATTTTACATTTTCATTTTATAGAATAAAAGTTAGAAAATTTTTATTTTATTTTAATTATTAATGTTAAATTAATTTTAATCCCTAAAATTTAATAATTTAATTATATTTAATTTTTAAATTGATATATAATGAAATATTTAAACTTGTTCATACATTTTGATGAAAATGTAAGAACTAAAATTATCAAATCTCAATTTCTCTTTTTTTAGTTTATAGTGTGATTCATGAATATAAAAGTTTAAATATATATAAAACATTTAATGGACTTATTTATGCATTTTTTATGTTTGTAAATTAAAATATCTAATTTGTTAATTTTTATTTTCAGCGGAAGTTTATGTACTCTTAAATTTTTTAATATTTTATATTTATTTTATTATATAAAATTATAAATTATTTATTTAATTAATTATATTAGCCCACAGATTTAATCATTGATCTAATAGTTGAACCACTGACCCATTGACCTAATTTATAGATCAATTTGATGTCTGATTCAGATTTAATAACTGTGGTTGATTGTGATTTAGTTGTTTAGTTGGAATGTGATATTATTGTGCATCCCTACCCTTATTTAAGGGACTCCTATCCAATAAAGGGTGGGTAGCAATCAATAATAACGAAACATCTTATAAATGAGTTTTTTTTTTTTTTTTTTTTTGTGTAACAGTATTAGAATTATCTCTAAAATTATAAAGTTTTTATGTTCCAATGGATGCTAAATATACCAAAGGAAAAATAAATAAATTACTATTTCGTTTTTTGAAATTTGATCTAATTAATTTTTTTTACTTACTCTCATACATATCGAAACAATATGAGAATTTAGTTTAAAATCTACAAGAAAAACTTGAGATGAAAGATTTACTGAGAAGAAAAGAATTAGCTGATGAGAATTGTGAATCGCGAGATGGGTCGAGCTCGAGCTCGAGTTCGAGTTGCGAGTTGGCAACGACAAGACTTGTTGGTGCAACACAATTTCAATAGAGCGAAGCACCGGCAGCTATAGTTTTGAATTTTAGGATAAAGAATCTTGATGTTGGAAATGAAGGTGTTTTGAGAATAATATTTTATTTTCTTTTATTTTTTTAATTTTGTTTAATAGAAAAAGTGAAAAAATTGATAGAATGATTAAATATAATCACAGAATTAAAACTGTGAAATTAATTAATTTTTCTTAAAAAATATGGATAAATTAATTAATTAGGCCAAATTTCATAACAAGATAGTAATTTAAAAAAAAAAAAAAAGAAATGTCTTACTTAGTTTGATTTTGACTATTAGAAACTATTTACTTTTACAATTTGACAGTACTTAATGGGGCTCGTGGAAGAATTTTGGATTGACATTTTGGATCATTGTGGATTCATAGGGACCCATATACAACAGAAGGGCCTTTTCTGAATGGTCACAGCTCACAATACAAATGAGCTAAAGCCCAGAAGGACTCAATACTAAAGTGATATATATATATATTAAAAATATAAAAAAGATTGAATTAATCAGTCATATCATGAGCAAAAAGAAAAATTGGGAATAAACAAATAAAAACGAAGGTCTTATCAGATTATTGTCTTTCTTTTTACATCAAATTCAAAAGGTATAAATATGTACTGTTAGAGAATAAAATTATCTATTTTTGAGCTAGAAACCACTAATAAGAAAATTGACAATTTATAAGCAAAGTTGTAATGCTATTTTAGGCAAAGTTGTCACTATGCAAAGTAGGCCAATTAAAATTTCACACGTATAAATAATGCATGTATTGAAGTGAAGCTATAATAAGCTGTTTCCTGGAAACTACTTTGATGAGGCTTTTGCTCAGTTAGGCTAGCTGTAAAAAATTTTATGGAAAACAATTAATTTATCATAATAATTAATTGTTAAGAATCTTGAATATATAATTCTCATAATTGAAATTAAAAACACATATCTGAAAAATTTAATACGATTGACATGATACAAATCTTAAGAATAAACTGATTTCTCTCCTTTAACCCTTTTATTTACAACGGTTTAATTGATGGAATAATTCTTATGTTAATATGTGTGTATGTGTATAAACCTTAATGAGTAGAGAGATGATCAATTGATAATTGTTATAACTTAATCTGGTACGTACATCACATAACTAAATGAACGGTCAAGATTAAATAGCTATTTAATTATTATTTAGGCTTTATGAGTAGCCGAATATTATGCCACATTCTAACTCTTGTTGTGTTCAATAATCAATAATATGATGGTGTTGTGCATTAAAAGCACATAAATTATTGCTGTGCAACTAGCCAAAACAGCACACATCAACTACCAGAGTTAATAATAATATAGGCAAATAAACCCCATACTCGACTTTGAAATCTAGGAATTTTGCTTGGTAATAAATTAATAATCCCCTTTGGCTAGTTTGACATGGGTTTTTGAGGTTGATGCTATTAGCTAATAAGTCACCTGTCCAATGTATAAACTCTTATATATATACATATACTTCATGTAATATTAAAAAAAATCATTCAATTCAAGGATTTAAATTATTAAATGGAAATGCCCAAAATGAGTTTATGCTTTAATATCTTCAACCTTTTAGGCTGTAAAGTGAGAAAGCTTCAACAATGTCAATGATGCCTAATTTGAATAGTTAAGGTTATGAGACTTTTAGGGTTGAATTTATGTATATTTGTAATATTTAATGTATTTAATAATTTAACATTTGTATTTATGGACAATATCGTAGTTGTTTAAGAGGTTCTACATTCCATGTGAAATAAGATTAGTAGGCTTGGTCATAGGAAAATCAAAGTAGACTTGGAGAAAGCTTGTGATCATTTGAGATGGGACTATGTTTTGGACATTCTGATGGATTTAGGGCTGCTCGGTGGTCTTATTAAAGTGATCATGAAGTTCATGAAATCTCCCATGCCAAACAAATAAATATTTTGAATATAGTTTTGAGTTCATGGGTTAACTTCCAAATAATATCATTATTTTGAGATCAATTGGCATGGAGCAAAATTTAAATTATTAATCACAATAATATCAATCGTTAGAAACTCAATAGGATCATGGGACATGTGGGTTAGGTGCTCACTTTGAAATTCAATGCATTGATTACCTACATATCCACTTTTGCTTCTTGATCGAGATAAATTCGATCAAATAGAAATTAATTGGATTATAAATTGAATTGTATCTTACTGAACAAATTGAGTGTTCACAAAGTTGGTTAAGTGTAAATTTATCCAAAGATAATCTACCCCTCTATGTCTTATAATCGAGGTATTTATAGATTATATGTCCATGCAGTATTTGGACAAGGATTCTAAACTGAAGTTAACTTTGGTTCTACTTTCTATATCGATTCGTTTCAGATATGTACCGCAAGTGATAAGCACAGAGTTTTCTAGTAATATGGGCTTCATTGGGCCTAGTTCTCTTGTTGGGCTTAGACCCAGATATGCATATTTTGTCCTTCATTACTTCTATTTTTATTCTTTTCAATTATATGATTTTCAATGACCCCAATCTCTTTTTCTTCTTCCTTTAATTAATTCAACCTTAATTTCTATTTCTTTTCCTTAATAATTGCTTCAACTTGTTATTCTTGTACGTTTTCTTCTTTGAATATCATTAATTTCAAGAACATCAACCTTTATCATAACATCCTTAGTAATTGAATTTTCTTATACATGGCACAATGTCTAAACTCACTAATTCATTTTTTTCAAGACTAGAAGTTTCACTAATCTCAATAGGATGAATTTCACCATAATCATTTTTACAAATTTCGCTACAACTATAAAAAAATTTCATAAAATCTTGAGGAATATGGAGTAAGATTTATAAGAGTAATATGAGAATAATTTGAATAATTTTTCAACTTCCCATAATATCTATTTAATTTCTTATTTAAATCATAAAGCACATAATAACCATGATAAATTCATCAACTAATAATTCTTTCATCCTTGACCATGAACAAAATTTTACCATATGTTTTCTAATAAGCCTCCGTTCAAATGCATCATCTATTAATGTTCAATAAGCAAATCTTACTTTTTCTTTCCCATGAATATCATGGTAATCAAAATATACTTTCAAATCAAATAAACTACTTCACAAAATATTTTTCTAAAAATCAACATCCAAATAAGAAATACCTCTAAAATTAGGAACATATCTATGAAAGTATTGACTATGAGTGCAAGATCTACCATGTTGACAATCCTAAAAATAAGATATATTTTCTAAACTAGGAACATGTCAATTTGTGAGTAACATTTCTCAAGTCCTATTTCTTCCATATTTCGGATCTCAAAAATTTAGTTGCGAAAGAATCTATCTTTTATGATTATCATTAACAAAGAGGTTGCTTCAAACTTTATAGATTGTTATCAAGAAGACAAGCAATAGCTTGCTCTGATACACTCGACGTAGTGAGGAAGTAAGGGATAGGAAGGCTAGATCCCATCTACAGCTTAAATATCCTTGAGTCCATAAAAAAACCAAATAAATTCTAGAGTCCACCATAAATAAGAAAAGACTAAAATTTTATTTATAATGAGATATCTATAAACTATTACATAGTATGCCTATTTATAAGGCATCAAACCTTAACTAGGATCTAATAAAATTACTAAATAGGAAAACTAAATATTATAAAATTACTTTTTCTTTTTTTGAAATATGCCTTATAAAATTACTTGAAAAACAAAAAAAGTAAATCTAATCTAATTTGGAAATTACAATAATTATAATTATTAAAATATTTCCAAAAATATATTAGTACCATTACATCAAAATTAGTAATAAGTTTAATACAAATTGAAATATCTATTTTGAAAATATTAATATATCTAACATATTTTTATTATTTTAGAAATCTATATAATAGAATATATAGTTTTAAGCATTATAACTCAAACAATTCCTAGCTAATCAATTAAGTCTAAACGAGTCAAATAAATCCTTAACCAAGAGTTTCAAAATTAAATTTGAGAAACTCTTATTTAGATACAAGAACAAGTTAGAATGAGCCATTTACTAGGCTGAGTTGTCCTTCATTGAGGACTAGGCTCATTTGCAACTCTAGACCAATCAGTGCTACTAATCCAATGGCTGTGCAATGCATGATTTTATTTATTTATTTATTTAAATTTGCTCATTTGGGTTGTTCCTATTTTTAGAGATTTAAATTATCTATAAGAAGAGTACAAGGAGCAAGCATGATTGCTTCCTTCCTTCAAATGGTTATTGGTTTCTCTAGTCTAGGGATTATTTTTGCAAGGTATACTAATTCTGAGCTAAAAATTATCTCTAATTTAGTCTATTACATTATTAAATAGCTTGTAATTTGGATTTAATTGCTATAATGCCAAATACCTAAGCCCTTTGGCTACTGGTCCTTTTGTAACTCTCACTGGAGGCTCTATGCACAAGGATTCCCACAAGTAGCATTAATTTGTTGAAGAGCTAGCACAATGTAAAATTATCTATTTATAATATGCATTTTTTTACTATTATTGGTTAAGTTGTTGAATGTGATCCTTTCAGTTAGCAAAGTGCATTGAAATTGGACTCCCAGCATTGATTCTTCTGGTTTTCTCAACTCAAGTGAGTGAATTTCATTAACACTTAGAATGTGATGATAGATTTAGTTTCAATTTGTATAACTAAAACCATTGAACTTTAATTTTATTTGAGCAATGTTCCTATTACCAATTTTTTAATATGTTAAGCGATTTGTGAAGGGAAAGACTAAAAATTGCATATAAGTAGCAATTAATAACCTTTCTTATGCTATGTTTTTCACTATTCAAAATGGTTGTTGGTAATTGATGCTATTGCAATTTCTTCCCCTTATATGGAAATAAAAAAAAGGAGATAATCAATAAATTTGCTGTCATGTTGTCGGTTGCAATTATATGGGCCTATATAGAAATTTTGACTGTGTCTGGTGCATATGATAATACACTACAAGAAACACAATTGAATTATAGTGTTGATCGTTCTAGGCTAATTGATGCAACTCCTTGGTAAGATCAAATTTTTCCAACCCTTACTTTTATCATCTCATTTTACATGTTGAATTGCCCAAATTCTTATTATGCTCTATATATGTGTAACACCCTACTTAAAGATAGCAATTTTAAGATTTAATGTGCATTAAGTATAGTATAATGTGACTTATTTTATGTTCAAAATATGTTTATGATGTTTAATAATGTAAGGAATAAGTTAGGATAGTAATAAGGTATATTTCGACTATAGGGGTATTTTGGTCATTTTGACCCTAAGACAGTGGACCAGGGGTATTTGAGTTAAAAATCAAGAAAATACTAAAAATAAATTCCAAATATTACATAAAATGCAATGCTTTTCGTTTGAACGAAAAAGAATAAGAAACAGAAAAGTTATCACGAAAATACTGAAAATAACCCTAGCAGCTGCCACTGATCAGGGGTATTTTGGTCATTTGACCAAAGTTGTAAATAAATATACTAAATAAAAGTTAAGAATATTTGGAACCAAAGTCTAGTTGAGCATTTTTCCAAATTCTCAACAGAAGCATAAGAAAATTGCACCAAAACCTAAAAATCGGTATTTTATTTTTAAAATTAATAAAATAAAAAAAAAACCCTAGAATATAAAAGCAGTACAGCAGCCACCCCCCTCACCTTGGCTGCTGTACACGCCACTTTTCCCCAAAAGAAAAAAAAAATAAAGCAAATCCTCTTCTTCTTCTTCCTTTTCTTTCAAATAATTCAAGAATCAACAAGAAATCAAAATTTTTGCAAGGTAAAATTTTTCTACATTAAATTTTATTAAAATTTATGGGCTGAATATGGCAATAATTATTTGGAAAAAATATTTTGTGTAGCCTTTAGAAGAAGATAGAAGTTTTACTTGTGAATTAAGATAAGAAACAATTCATGTTCAATTTATGTTACTACAATTGAAATTGTATACCAATGGTTGATTTGTTCTTATGAATTGATGTGAAAAAAAAAAAATGTATAAATCAAGGCTGCCATATTTTCGGCCAGCCATGGAAAAAATATATATATGTTTTAATTGAGTTGTTATCATTGTCAAGATTAGGTGTAAGTATAAGAAAAGAAAACTACTAAGTAAACTAATTAATTAGGTAAAGAAATTAATTAAACTATTGGTGTTCATATGGATGTTGGTTACAAAAAAAAAAATATACATATATAAGAAAAGACATTGCTGCACATGGTGGATTTGGTACAATTATGTTAGAGGTGAGTTTCCATTTGGTAGGATTACAAATAAAAACATGAATAGGTACCACTTTTGGCAATTTAATTAGGCCAAATTTATGTGAATAAATGAAATAATTGTGAACAATTTAAAATTAGGAACTTTCCAATTAAAGTTAATTAAGCCTAGTTTTAATTAAAATTATGCAATTAAATAAATTAATTAAACAATTAAGCAATAAAATTTGAAATTGATAACAAGAACTCAAGTAATCGAATGATGGGCGAGTTGAAATCTTTTGAGGGGTGAACCCTAGACCTAAAAATTGAGTTTCTAAATAAATTAAATATAAACATTGAATTAAGGATATAATTATATAATTAAATAAATAAATTCAAAATTTATGAAGTCAATTAGTATGAACAAGTCAAACATTAAGACTTTCATTAGGATGTACCTTTAGTATAAGGTTGACCTTAAGAAGTCAAAGTCAAAAGTTTGACCATGACCTAAGATGAATTAAAACATATTATTAAACATGTTAAAATAATATTAAAACATTAAATCATCAAGATTAAAAGTCAAAATAAGGAAAAATATTAAAGGTTGACTTTGTTTGATCAAAGATTCATAATGGGATTATGAGTCCTAGTTCAAGTCAACCACTTAAGTTAAGTAAGAATATGCATAAATATGATAAGTTATTGACTATATGAATTAAATAAGAACTATTTGATTTATGTTGTAGAGGTTAAAGAGGTTCAAACCCTGCGATCCACTTAGCTCGGTTAACTAGGAGCACAGGAGTTTAAGGTGAGTTGTAATGCACGCTCTTATTTCTTTGTAAATATGAAATGGTTTCTTTGAGATTGAATGATTTCCTTCATGATTCCACATCCATTGATTGACTATGATTTCATAAGCTATGTTTGCTTAAGAGTCCCACCTTAAGTAGGACTCTTTCTTAAGTTGATTGTTTGAACCCAAAACTCACATTAAGCTATATTATGACATGTAATGACATTGTGAATCTTAAACCAAGTCTTTCAAACTAAGTAGGACTCTTTCATAAGAGTCCTAATATAAGTTAAACTCTTGCTATGTATATGTTATTGTTTACTTTTCCAAGCCTGTAGAAACACCCCTTCTCAATATGGGGTGAACATTGAACTTGTGCATAAGGTATGCCCATGGATAGGGCAAAGTATCCAGACCTCGGCTAGTAGGGGTCCAATATTGCTAGCCATAGAACCTGATCAGTCTTATGCTATAAGTTGAGTAGAGAAGGCAATAACCCCTACTCCTAAGTTAATATAAGTTATAAGTTGTTTCTGCTACCCTATTGTTTATTCCTCATTTTTACAACCAAGCTATATTATTGAGCCTATGTTTATCTTCTTACATACCCTATGTGTGCATCTACTCTCACTGAGTCTTCTACTCACCCTTTTCTATGTTTATATATTTCAGGATGGCAAGATTGATCGATGTAACTAACTCAAGCCTATTCCTCCACTTGAGTGGTTGCTTTGCCTAGAAGATAATAGAGTTCTCTTTATTCATTTGTATTGGTGAACTTTGGTTTAGTGCTCCGGGGGTAATAAGCAAAGTACTTGAGAATCAATCGGAAATTTATGTTTTGTGGTTTTAAGTTTGGGATTATTTGGACTTTTCTAATGTTTTCCTTTTACTTTGATTTATAAGAACTGTTTTTAAGATGTAAGAAGTTTATGGGCCTATTCCGCAAATTTTATAAGTTATTATTTAATTGAATCAGATATGGGTATTTGATAAGTAATTTTACATAAGCTAAGGATTCTACGGGTGTGGATGACCTTATGTCTTCCCGTGTCCTAGGATCGTCATAGCTCCCTAAGTCAGGCTGTGACAATATGCATTTCTTCTTTTATAATTGATACAAGTAATCTTTATTTCACTACGGTTTTGCTGATTTATGTTAGAAGCTATGGTGTGCACTACATATAAACACTCACTCACACTCACACAAAAAAATAAGGAATGAGACCTTTTATTTATCTCACTCAAATGTCTTGGGTACATTTGCTTTGTGTACATACCTATTTATAGTAAAAAAATCTAGATTAATGTAAACTAATAACTCTTTCTTCACTTCTCTAACTTTATAAGCTTTCTCTTCTCTTAACTTATATGTTCACTAAATAAAGACTTATGAAACATTAAATAAAGTCAACATAATAACATTTAACTCTTTTATTAACCTTTTGCATGATGTACTAGGGTTTGAATTGGGGAAGCTTCCTTTGAATTACTTAGATGTTCTACTCTAATGAACAAAGTTATCCATGGTTCTTTGTCCATTCATTTTTGGTTGATCAATGGCCCAAGCGTATGCTTTGGTTTGCCAATGCTCTTGTAACCAAAGCAATTGCCCTTCCTAATCCTTCATATTGGTTCTCATGACCCTCCTTTTATAATCATACAGTTGAATATGATGGCATGGGCTATCTCAATTTTAGATTTGTTAATTAGCCTATCGGTCAGCAACTTTGTTTGTTGTCCCTTATTTATTTTTACTAGCTTGATATTCATAACTTTTTTATTATTATTAACTAATCATAGGAATTGTTTTGGGATGTGGATGCTAAGAGAGTGTCAACCTTGCTAAAATGCCCAAGTGCACCTCTGAATTTAATTCTTTGCAAGTTTAAACCAAAAAAAAAAAAAAAAAACTCTTTCAAGTTTAATATATCTAACACCCCCTTTAAACTTGAATTCTTCTTGACTCCAATCATCATTCTCAATTTTTGAAAACTATCATACTAGAGAGATTTCATGAAAATATCAAAAACTTGATCAAGGGATCTCACATACTCCAACTCTACTTCCTTCTTATTTATTTTACTAGCTTAATGTTCATAACTTTTTTATTATTTTTAATAAAGCACAGGAATTTTTTGTGATATGGGTGCTAAGAGGTGTTAGTCTTATTGAGATGCCAATGTGCACTTCTAAATTCCATTCTTTACCAAAAAAGTAAAAAAACAAAAAACCTCTTTCATTAAGTTTAATATATCTAACACCCCTTTTAAACTTGATTTTTTCTTGACTCCAAGCATCATTCTCAATTTCTAAAAACTAATCATCTTTAGAGGTTTTGTGAAAGTATCAGCAACTTGATCAAGGGATCTCACATACTCCAACTCAACTTCCTTCTTTGCAATACACTCCTGAAAAAATGAAACTCCGTATCAACGTGCTTGTTCGAAAGTATCTTTTTCTTTATATCTTGATGTCGTTTCTTCTCTTGACTAGTTTCTTCAACTCTTAAAGAGAGAAAGAAAATAAAGAAAGAAAATTTTATTTTCCTTCCTTTATTTTCCTTTTATTGCTTAGATTGAAGGAAACTAAAAAAAAAAAAAAAAAGAAATGAATGAAATAAATTTATTTTCCTTTGATTGGATAATAAAATATATGGAGAAAGGAAAATTTACAAATAAAAAAATATTTTTTTAATCTTTCATTTCTAAAGTTAAAATTTAAATTTAAATTACATTTAATTATTTTTTTTTACATTTAATTATTATTTTTTCTTCTTCTCTCCATTTTCTCTTCATTTTGAAGAGAAAATAAAGAGAGAAAAATAACACATATTTTCTTTTTTCTCTTTATTTTCTCTCCATTCCTAAACAATAGAAAAGGAAAATAACATTTTATTTTCCTTTCCTCCCTTATTTTACCTTATTCCAAACATAAGTAAAATGTTCAACTTCAGCAAATAAACAAAATAGATTTGTACCTTCTAATATGCTATACTCATTATAAATATCTATAAGACTCTGATATCTCCTTTTCCCTTCAGTTGAACTTGATGATGATGATGTAGAAGAATAAGGTGAAGCTAGTGGAGTACCTTCTCCTTCATATTCTTGGACAACTAGTTCCTCATCATTAAAATAAGAAAAAAAAATCATAGGATCCTTCATTTTATGAACTCCAATCCAATGATCTTCTATTATCAAATTCAAATTAAACATCTCTGATATTTACAATCTTCCTATACTTGGATTGAACTTATAGCCTTTTGAATTTTCATCATAACCAATGAAAATAAATTTCTCACTTTTATCATCAAGTTTGGATCTTTCTAGCTTTGGTACATGTACATAAGTAATAGAACCAAGAACTCACAAGTGTGACACATTTGGTTTATGTGTACTCCATAATTCTTGGGAAGTCATATTCTTAAAACTCTTAGCTAGAGAATGATTAGAAAGGTATATTACACAAGCAATTACTTCAGTCCAAAATTTTTTTGGCATCTATTTACTTTTCAACATTGTCCTTGCCATGTTAAGAACCATCTTGTTCTTCCTTTCAACAACTCTATTTTGCTTAGGTGATTTAGGAACTATCAAAAGATGGCGAATACTATGCAAATCATATAAACTTTTAAACTTATTAGAAGTAAGCTTTCCACCTCTATCAGCTCTTAAAGACTAAATCTCATAACCACTCTCCTTTTCTACAAAAGTTTTGAATTTCTTGAAAATATCAAACACCTCAGACTTATTCTTCAAGAAATAAACCAAGTCTTTCTATTATAATCATGATTAAATAGTGAAAAAAAAAGAGTTTTTACCAAGTGATGGAGGCTTAATAGGATCAAATCTTAAGATGGATTGCTTTGGAAAGCTCTTCCTTGAATGTTTGCCAAGTAAACCTGCTTCACACAAATGATCAATGTGATCAATTATTAGAATGCCTTTCACCATTTTATTTATTCAATTGATAAAATCTCATATGCCAAATCCATAATGAATCTCTTGTATAAGTTTTTAACCATATTGCTCCAATTGTTCATATGTCTAATTTGAACATATGATTCTTTGTCATAGTAGCTTTAGCAATAAGATTACCATTACAATCTTTAAGCCAAAGCATGCTCCCTTCCATTTTAATTTTACAACCATTTTCTAAAAGTTGCCTAATACTCAAAATATTACTTTGTAACTTAAGAATCTAGTAGACATTATGGACAATTTTATGATTACCATTTCTCACCTCAAGTAAGATTTTCCCTTTGCCTTTAATCTTCACATTTGTATTATCATCAAGGTGTACATTGCCACTAACTTTGGTGTCAAACTCCACAAATTTGCTTCTATCACCCTTCATATGATTACTAGCTCCATTATCAAGGTGCCATGTATTCTTCTCATTAATGGTCTCCTTCTTACTTGGAAAAAGTAAGGTTGGTCCTCTACTTCTTCATTGTGCTCTACTAGCTTTGCTTCTTCTTCAACTTCTTGGGTTTGACATTCTAAGAGTAATGGCCATACTCACCACAAGAATAACATTCCACTTGACTCATCTATTTATGTATCATTATATCTTCCTTAGCTACCTCTTCCTCTTCTATCACACCTCTTTGAAAATTCTGAGTTATATTCACTCAAAGAATTTTGCTCATCTCACCCTCTTTTTTAACCAAATATACATTTATGACCTCTTCCTCATGGTTGGCCTTGACCACTTTTTGTGGAATTGTCTCCTTTGGGCAATTTTACTAGCAAGGCTTGCTCTACTTACTTTTGCTTGCCATGATCCATTCTTTCTTCATAGGCTTGCGATGACCCATTCAATTCATCAAATGTCATAGTCTCTAAATTCTTGGACTCTTCAATGGCAACCACTACATGGCATAATCATGAATTGAGGGAGAGTAGAATCTTTTCAATAACTGAACATTTGGCATGGTTTCTAGGAGTCTTTTCATTTGATTCACTATCACCAAAACTCTTGTGAAATAATTTGTTATGGATTTACTATCCTTCATTGAAAGTGCCTTAAACTTCATTGAAAGTGCCTCAAACTCAGCCTTAGAGTTTAAAGTTAAATATTCTTCACTTTCTCAACTCCTATTATAAAATAAAAGTCTCCCATATGTTGTTAGACATGGTATCATTAGCAATATTCTTGAACATGTCATCATCTAAACTTTGATCGATGATAGTAAGCGTATAGTGATTTTTCTTTCTATTCTTCTCTAAAACTTCTCTCTGTATTAGACACAACACTGCCTCATCTTAAGGCTCTTTAATGCCTTTCTCAACCACATCTATACTACTTGAGAATCAAGGATCACCTTCATTCTAAGTGACTAATTTTCAGTAAGTTATAGATTATGGAAAGAAACAAAGGCTCATTTTGAAGTCATTTTCACAATTTTTAGCTCTGATACCACTTTGTTAGAAGCTATGGTGGGCACTACACATAAACACTCACACCTACACAAAAAGAAGGAATGAAACCTTTTATTTATCTCACTCAAATGTCCTGGATATATCTGATTTGTGTATATCTCTATTTATAGTAGAGAATTCTAGACAATTTATTGTAAACTAATAACTCTTTTCTTAACTTCTCTTAACTTTATAACCTTTTTCTTCTCTTAAATTATACGTTCACGAAATAAAGACTAATGAACATCAAATAAAGTTAACATAATAACATGTAACTCTTTTATTAACTCTTCAATTCAAGTTTAATATCTTAACAGTAACAGTTTAATATTTGTTTGAAACAAATGCAAGTTACACCTCATATTTCTGAGAGAATAAATTAATTTTCACTATAGGATCTCGGTGAGAGGTAAAGTTCATGACAAGGGGCAGAAGCCCCTTATTTATTGTTATCATGTTATGTATATGAGGATTATTCTTAGAGATAATATTAATTGGGTTGTAATATTCATCTTTGATATACAGTAAAAAAAAATTCAATTATCTATAGATATATCACACTTATGTAACCATGTAAAATTCTTGAGTTTGTTTGCTCTTTCTTATTTTATAATCATTGCTTCCAATAATAACAGCTACATCAATAAGTAAAATTAAAGACAAATGATATTTTGCTTCACTAAGTGTAGGATAAAGATTCCACACCCATTTTAGTGGGGCTTGCCTACTTTTAAAGCTGGTGATGCTTTATCTATGATGGTTGCTGCTTTTGTAGCTGTTATTGAGGTATGATTTGTTAGAGCCATTTCTTTAGTTCGTTTTAAATAGGTCTATTATAAAAGAAATTAGCTACTGTATGCATCCTTTTCTTTACTAAAAGGTTACTTCCACAAAATGGAAATTTGTGATTTGTGACTTTTCAATCACTAAGGATCAATCTTATTGTTGTTTTAAGACTCAGCCCTTAAACATCTAATACAATAATTTTCATAATCCAACTCATACGTTGATATAATTTTGATATGATTTTATGTTTTTGTAGTCTTCTGGTACATTTTATGCAATGTCAAGAATATTATTATCAAAGGAGATGTCAGCATCATCAAAGAAGCCATCAACATTATCAAGATTTTTATCAAGTTTATCAAGATTATTCTTATTAGAGAAGAAGCCTAAATTATCTCCCACAAGACTCAGTCGTGGCATTGGTGTACAGGTAATTGTTTTATATAACAGATTTCACATTCTGCAATTGTTGGTTATGGACTTGGCATCACTTAAATTAGCTTTTTATGAACATCCAGGGAATAGGAACTTTGGTGGATGCAATCTTTGGTATTGGAAGAGGCTCCTCTGCTTCTATGTAATTTATGACTATTTAAACTTTTCAATATCCCAATCCAAACTATTTAGTATAGAAAAAACTTCTGTTTGGTAGAGAATACAAGAGTTTTCTCCATTCTAAACCTCCTTTTCATAGAAGGTAGTTCAAATAGAAATTAATATACATGTATATTGTGTTTTAGGATCTAAAAAATTGTTGATTTCACATTCATTCTTATACTAATGCTATGAGTTAATTATGCTTTATGATATGTACTTACAGCGAACAAGCAGGTACCGTCGAATTAAATCTAGAAAATAGTACAATCGCTACTTTTATAGATGCAATTCTTATGCTTATCCTTTCCTTGATAGGTATACTATTATATACTATAATTTATTTTGTTTTATCTTGCTTCAATTGGTTTAGCTGATTGCTTTTGAGCTTTAGAGTTTCTCTATCTCATTTCTACTCAATCAACATTCCAAATAGGATGTCATTAAGGATTCAATGTGCAGTTTATTTCCCAACAGTCAGTACTATGTAATTTCGTTTTAATCAGTTCATAATTGATCTCTAATAGGAAAATTTGTTGTTATAATTTTTACCATACCCATGCCAATTCTTGGAGCTGTGAATACTATTCTCCTCCCTTATGTAGGTATGTTATGTCTTAGGCAACAATAATGTTCAATTCCATATCAAGTAATTAATTAATTTTATGACTCAAGTTTAAACTTGAAATCTTATAACTCTAAAAATGACTCCAAAGCGTCTTAGTCAAAGTTCAACATTGGTAAAATATAAGCCAATCTAGTATGGTTTGATTGGTCTTTTCATCCCCTTTAAGAGTGTAGTAAGTGGAAGTCTCAGGTTCGAGTCTCTTTAACTATAAATAATTGTCACTAATTTAGTGAGAGATGTTAAAAGGAAAGACTACCCCCTATTATGTAGCATAGTATTAAAAAAATATTGGTAAAATATAAAATTTACTTTTGACAATGATATTCTTTGAGATTTCAATTTCAGCTGGTCTTAGAGATCTCCCATCTTGCAACCTGAATAGCTTCAAATCAAAGTTTATTCTAGGTTTTTCTCTCTTCATGGGTCTCTCTGTGCCTTAATACTTCAATGAATATCTTCAAGTTTCTGGTCATGGCCCTATTCACACTGGCTCCATCTGGGTATGTGTGTTTGCAATGTAATTTTACTTAAGATTCATTCAATTCATGGAATATGATATGAATAGAATAACTATTGCATTCCCAATTTGGTTCAATTTCAAACATGGAACAGTTATTTCATGAAATAATAAATTGATATTGATCGAAATTCTAAATATATAATAATTTATTACATATAAAGTAAATATTTAGAACTTATAGAATATAAATCTTATAAAGAGTGAAAAATTGCTATTCCATCCCATAAAATATCAATTACATAAATAAAGAGCTCTTGAGTAATGTAACTAAGCATTTGTCATTTAAGTATTTGACACTCTTAAGACTTGTACTCTAATGAAATTTCTTCTGATTTCTCTGTGCGTCTAGTTCAATGACTCGATACAAGTGATTTTCTCATCCCACCAACAATTGCTCTTATAGTTAGTATCTTTTTGGTTCACACTCTTAGTCGTGGGGAAAGCTTGATCTACTGAGATAGTGGCAGCTGACATTTGGAGGAGTTAATGGGTGAGAATTAAGTCGGAAGGTGTTGAAGAAATCTATTCAGTAACTTCTAATCTTTTAGTGATTGTGCTCTTAATTTGCTGCTTTTTCGTACATGGAAGAATAAATAATTACATTCATATTTTCTCCAATCAAAAAGCCTATTTTGTTGATGTATTTTGAGGAAAATTCTTGCTTAGATCATGTCCATATGGACCACTTCACTCAAAAATTATTTCATTAATATAAATTATGTAAGAATAATCTCATGCATCATGAGATTTTAATTTATAGGATGGAGGCAAGTGCAGAACTACAATATCAAACATAGAGGGGCCTGATAAACATAAGGTGAAAATATAATAAGTGAAACAAAATATGAAGGGTGCACTTATAATATAAGCAATTCTGGGGGGTCATTGATATAATTTTAGAAAATTATATAAATTTTAGAGGTAATTTTCAAATATTATTATGTTATTTAGTTGATGTATACCCTTAGTATAGGTATAGGTATGCCTTGCTCGAAAATATAGAGTAAAATGAAATTAAAATCGTTCTAGTATTGCAAACCTTTTATTAGGTTTGCTAAGTTTTTTTGTCTTTATTTTAATATCCTTCTGCTTATAAAAAAATAAAATATAATGATTCATCGAAGGTTTTAAAAAATATATAATATTCATAAAAATATACGCATTAAAATGTATTTTTATTATTATATTAAATGTAAAACATTTTTTTATGCATAAATATATATTCAGAATTATTCCTTTTAGCCACAAATTATAATCTACATTATTTTTTTTAAATGTTAGAAAAAAACTCCACTTTTCTTTTTTAGTGAAATTTATTATTATATTTTCAAATATATTCTTTAATATACTTATAATTAATCACACAGTAAGAATAAAATAGTAAAAAAAAAAATTCTTAATTTTCATGCTGAAACAAAAGGGTAATTTTTACACAAATTTATTATTATTTTTTTTTGAAATATATAATATGGATTCAATTTGAGTATTTTAATTTTTCTGTCATTATTTCTTTTTCTGTCATCATATATATATATATATATATATATATATATATATATATATATATATATATAATCTTAAAATTAAGAGATTGTTTGTATAATCTTTTGCCGCCTCACCAATTTTAGAATTGATTTCAGATCATATTGAAGTCCAATTAATGAGAATTTCAATAAACTAATTAATAATGTTAAAGTTAATAAAAATAATAATAAATTATTTTATAAACAAACAAATAATTGTATATATTTAATTATAATTCATAAATTTATAATAAATATGAAAAGATATATATCATTTTTTTTTTAATGATAGAGAAGGAAAAGATATATAATAAAAAACTGCATATATATATTATATATAATTTCACATAAACAGTAAAAATTTATTTCAATAAATAGTGAATTGAAATTTAATTTACATATTAAACAAAAATTAAAAATAAACAAATAAAAATTTTATTTTAATAAATAATACATAAAAAATATTTTATGTACATAATAATATAAAACTAAATAAATCCACACGAAGAGCATAACTGAAATAATTATATAATTTATTAAAAATTAAAATCAAATGGAATTAATATTCAACCGAGAAAATCGAAATCATAAATCTGTTTTATCTGTTTAAACTGGATAGTGCTATAGATATATGCCAAAAACTAAAACGTTACTGATTTATAGGAATTTAATTTTATTATAATAGCACACAGAGGCACAATTTATTGGCAAGTGCATATTCTTTTGAACGATAGATTTAAGATTAATTTTTCCTCGCAATGTACAAAAAAAAAAAAAAAAAAAAAGAAGTTTTCCAATTGTTATATCATGGACTGAGCCCACGATACATATGGGGAATATTTATCAAATAATTGAAGATAAAAATACGCGATTTTTTCAATATTCCATTCCTATCTTTTATGCTTTTTTTTTTCAACGTTTTTTCTTTTTTTTTCTTAATTTAAAACGCTAATTATTTTTTATTTTTTATTTATTTCAATACTTAAAATTAAATTATTATAATTAAATTATTTTTGTTTCTCTAATCTAATAATTATTATAATTCTAATGAATATAAAATTTATAATTAAATATATAAATTGAGTTATTATATATTTTTTAAAATTAACAAATACATTGTTGCTCAAAATGCAGTTAGATTGATATTCAATTACATGTATATTACTTTTGAATTATTAGTTAATGATAAAATATATTTTCAATTACAATATTAATGATATAAAAAAATTCTGATAATAATTAGCGTATGTACATCAGTCTTATACTATAAATATATTGTAATTTAACTGCATGTATATGACTCTCCAACTATATGTATATCATTACTTAAAATGCATGTACATTAGTATTGAATTGTATGTATATTATTTTTGAATGTAATGATGAAATATATCTTCAATTACAATATTAATGATAAAAATATTTAGATAACAATTAGTCTATGCACATTAGTCTTATATTAGAGATACATTGTAATTTAACTGTATATATATATATGACTATCCAACTACAGGTACATTATTTCTTAAATGCATATAAATTGGTATTGAATTACATGTATATTACTTTTAAACTGTCAGTTAATGATAAAATATATATTCAATTATAATATTAATTATAAAAATATATTTTGATAACAATTAGTCTATATACATTAGTGTTGTACTATAGATATATTGTAATTTAACTGCATGTACATGACTGTCCAATTATGGTACATTATTCCTAAAATGCATGTACATTGATATTAAATTACATATACATTACTTTTGAACTGTTAGTTAATGACAAAATATATTTTCAATTATAATATTAATGATAAAAATTATAATAATTATTATATGGGAGAAACAAAAATAATTATTATATTTTTAATTCCAAGTATTGAAATAAATAAAAAAATAATTAGCACTTAATTTAAAAAATTTTGTGATTCATTTATAATTTAATTTAAAAAATTTTGTGATCCATTTATAATTTTTGGAATGTTAAATATCTCAAAAAATCAAATAAAATAAAAATAAAATAAAAAAAGCAAATTAAACAAGCTAATATAATCGGAAAAAATCACACACCTTTATTTCTAATAAATTTCCCTCACGTATACTATGGACCTGGTCCATATTGCAATGTAGACATGGGTGCACAGTATAATTTGCTGAAACTTTCTTAGAATAAGAATAATCAAATGGGTAGGCCTTCTATCGTAGTTTTCTCAACTTGGAAAATTTTCATGATCAATCTGAAAAATGTCAAGGAGTGGGTAATGAGTGACCGCAAAATTTCCAAGCTCTGGTGTGAATCTTCAGGCTTCAATAGCCCTAAATTATAAAAATGAAATAGAATTAGAAAGAGGAAATTTTTTTTTAATTTTTTGGGTTCCAAAGTCAAGGCCTTTTATAATTGCCAGTTCAACAAATTATACATAATAATATCACAGTTTTTTTTTTTTTTTTTATACTAATATCATTAACATTTATGCTTCCAAAAAAAATCAAAATTCCTTCTTTTTAATTTGTAACACTAATATCATTAACTTTATATTAATATTACGAATTTACAATTACAATTACTTTCATAATTTTTTACTAATTCTCTAATCGAAAAATTGATGTATACTCTACATCATATTGATATGTTACTTTTATATAATTTGGCAACTATATTCAATTTTTTTTTCCTTTCCTCTCAACATCACGTAATTTCCTATTTTGTTTAATTTGGAAGTAAATTTATATTTTTATTTATTTAATTTGAATTCAGTTCTCTCTTAATCTATCCTAAGAAATTACATATTCTACATGTGACCATTGATTATATATCCTTTTGTGTTTTTTAAGGGAAGATTTAAGAAAGTAATATGTTAAAAGATTAGAAGAAAAAAAATGAGTGGGGAAGGGAATCACAAGAATATGATGGATGAAATATGCAAAAAATCAAAATTGTAATCTAAATTATATAATTTTTTTTTTTTAAAAATTGATTTGATGTAAAATCTAAATTAATTTTTCGGTTAAAAAATTTAGGGAAAAATTATAAATGTGACTATAATCATAATATCAATAAAAAGTTAATAATACTAATTTTACATACTAAAAAAAATTAAGATTATTAAGTATAAAAGTGAAAGATGATGGTTGAAATTCACCCGTTGAATTTGATGAGCAAAATCAATATTGAAATTGGGTTTGTCCATTCTCCATTACAATGAATTAGCAGGAATTTCTGAATCCTTCTAGCTGTCTTTCCTATAAACCCATTGTTCTTTGCCTTTCAATTTGAATGTCAGATTCTCATGTTACTACTAAATATTAGAGTTTCTGAGTCTTGGCAGGTGCCTGCCTTTGATGGCGTAGCAGTTGAATTTTCAATTATTTCTATATCATCCCATTAAGGAATATAAAATTACTTGGATATATGTTATTTTGGTCATAGAATTTTTATTTCATATTATATATTCTGACTATACGAAACCCCACCTCTTTATCATTATACAACTTTCAACACGGTCCAGTTGAATTTACTTTTTAAATATATTAATTTTTTTCTTAAAAAAAATTATGATTTTAATTTCGACAATAGAATATATAAAACATTTTAAAAGAGAAGGCATCATTCAAATTTAAAGTCTTCACTTCTTATTTATACAACAAAAATATTTGATAACTAAACTAATAACAAAATGTTATCGAGTTTGGTTGCCTGAACTTATAACCAAGCAAGGCATTAAAATAGTTTATTGCATAGTTATTAAATTTGGACTGGACCGGTGACCCAATATGACCCGGCCAGTTACTTGATAATCTCACAATTTTAATTTTTTTTCTTTTTTCACTATAAATTACTCTTATTTGGATAAATTACTATAATATGCACTTTTATTTTTATTTCTGAAGATCTCTTTAATTATTTTACATTTTCATTTTATAGAATAAAAGTTAGAAAATTTTCATTTTATTTTAATTATTAATGTTAAATTAATTTTAATCCTTGAAATTTAATAATTTAATTACATTTAATTCTTAAATTGATATATAATATAATATTTAAACTTATTTACATATTTTGATGAAAATGTAAGGACTAAAATTATTAAATCCCAATTTCTCTTTCTTTAGCCTATAATGTGATTCATGAATATAAAAGTTTAAATATATATGAAACATTTAATGGACTTATTTATGTATTTTTTATGTTTGTAAATTAAAATATCTAATTTGTTAATTTTTATTTTTAAGTATAAGTTTATGTACTCTTAAATTTTTTAATATTTTATATTTATTTTATTATATAAAATTATAAATTATATATTTAATTAATTATATTGGCTAACTGGTTTAACTATTAATCCAATAATTGAACCACTTATCATTTAACCCAGCTTATAGATTAGATTGATGTCTGATTCGGATTTAATAACTATGATTAATTGTGATTTAGTTGTTTGATTAGAATGTGATACTATTGTGCATCCCTACCCTTATTTAAGGGACTCCTATCCAATAAAGGGTGGGTAGCAATCAATAATAACCAAAAAATCTTATAAACGAGTTTTTTTGAATCTCTAAAATTATAAAGTTTTTATGTTCCAATGAATGCTAAATTTACCAAAAGAAAAAAAAAAGAATAAATTACTATTTCATTTTTTAAATTTGATCTAATTAATTTTTTTTCACCTTCACTTATACATATTGAAACAGTCAAAGAACTTAGTTGAAGATTTACAAGAGAAACTTGAGATGAAAGATTCAATGACAATGAAAGAGTTAGATGACGAGAATTGTAAATTGCGAGATGAGTCGAGCTCGAGCTAGTAATGACAAGGAGAGAAAGAATCTTGAGGTCGGAAATGAAGGTATTTTGAGAATAAGATTTTATTTTATTTTATTTTATTTTAATTTTGTTTAATGGAAAAGGTG
Organism: Reutealis trisperma; assembly: GCA_947687605.1. Lineage (NCBI taxonomy): Eukaryota > Viridiplantae > Streptophyta > Magnoliopsida > Malpighiales > Euphorbiaceae > Reutealis > Reutealis trisperma. Next base: position 682,712 of record CANTUT010000379.1, read on the forward strand.
AAAAAATTGACGGAATGATTAAATAGAATGACGGAAATAAAACTATGAGATAATTAACTATATTTAAAAAGTACAGATGAATTAATTGAGTCAAATTTCATAACGAGATAGTAATTAGAAAAAAAATGAAGAAATGTCTATTTAGTTTGATTTTGACTATTAGAAACTAATTACTTTTACAATTCGACAGTACTTAATGGGGCTCGTGGAAGCATTTTGGAATGACATTTTGGATCATCGTGGATTCATAGGGACCCATATTAAAACAGAAGGACCTTTTCTGAGTGGTCACAACTCACAATACAAATGAGCTAAAGCCCATAAGGACTCTACTAAAGTGATATATGTATAAAAAAGATTGAATTAACCTGTCATATCATGGGCAAAAAGGAAATTGAGAATAAACAAATAAAAAAGATGGTCATATCAGATTATTGTCTTTCTTTTTACATCAAATTCAAAAGGTATAAATGTGTACTGTTAGAGAATAAAATTATCTTTTTTTGAGCTAGAAACCACTAATAAGAAAATTGGGAACTATAAGCAAAGCTGTAATGCTATTTTAGGCAAAGTTGTTACTATGCAAAGTAGGCCAATTAAAATTTCACACGTATAAATAATGCATGTATTGAAGTGAAGCTATAGAAAGCTGTTTCCTAGAAACTACTTTGATGAGCCTTTTGCTCAGTTAGGCTAGCTCCTGTTGTGTTCAATAATCAATAATATGATGGTGTTGTGCATTAAAAGCACATAAATTATTGCTGTGCAACTAGCCAAAACAGCACACATCAACTACCAGAGTTAATAATAATATAGGCAAATCAACCCTATACTCGACTTTGAAATCTAGGAATTTTGTTTGGTAATAAATTAATAATCCCCTTTGGCTAGTTTGACATGGGTTTTTGAGGTTGATGCTATTAGCCAATAAGTCACCTGTCCAATGTATAAACTGTTATTTATATATATATACACACACTATATGCAATATTAAAAAATCATTCAATTCAATGACTTAAATTATTAGATGGAAATGCCCAAAATGAGTTTATGCTTTGATATCTTCAACCTTTTAGGTTGTAAAGTGAGAAAGCTTCAACAACGTCAATGATGCCTAATTTGAATAGTTAAGGTTATGAGGCTTTTAGGTTTGAATTTATGTATATTTGCAATATTTAATGTATTTAATATTTGTATTTATCTACTTGATATATGTATTGAATATAATATCCAATTGTCTATATAATATTTGTATTCTATTTAAAAATCCAAAACTAGTTTTTGGATTTTTTATGTTGAAGCTATTAGTTGTTAAGCCATCGGTTTATAACTAATGATTAAATATTTACTTCGTGATACATACTATAGTAATAAATCATATTTAGGTATGAAATTGATTAGGAATAGAATAGCTATTATGTATGAATTAATTATTTCTTATTTTGATTCAAATTTAAAAAAATATACTAATTTCATAAAATAATAATTTTATAATTTTTATAAATTACGCATTACACAAAAAATTAAAAAATTGATATTTTTTAAACTATAGAATAGAGTATTTTATTTTTACCTTTAAAAAAAAATTGGCAAGTCTATACTCATAATTATTACCTTCTTTTTTTTAGATTTTTATTTTTATTTCTTCATATATATATATATATATATATATATACATAACTCTCTTGATCAATTTTTTGCAAAAAAAAAAAAAAAGTAATAGAACAAGAAATTAATTTAGGCAATTAATAAAAATATTTTTATTTTTTAAATTTTAAGTTAAATAAAAATTTTATTTATTATGTATTTAAATTATTTCTCAAATAAAATTTGATAAAATTATATATGTTTGATCTTAATATTAATAATGAAAATAATTTATAAAAATATTATGGCCACTTATATGGAAAAATTAGTTTTTCTATTTCATAAATCAAATTTTTTGTATATAAGCTCATTGCATTTTGTCTCTCTTAATTTTGAATCTTGGCTTTGCCACCGAGGCCTTGAAATCTTTTCGTGTGAGAATATTAGTTTGATTTTATTATCCATATTAGGTCTATAATAATTAATATATTTGTTAAATTGACATCTATACTTATTTACTTGATTTTTGTATTGTATTATATAATATCTCTTAAAAAAAAAACTTCAACAATAATTTTAAAAGTATGTTTGGTAGGCCGTAATAGGATATAATATACTGTAATCAAATAAATTTTTAATATAAATTTACATTAAAATGTAATGTAACGTAATCAAATGCATTCTTAATATAAATTTATATTATAAATATATTTAATTACATTACATATCATTATATATAATTGTTTTAACATCTTTTAACATCATTTAAGTTTTAAGATAGTTTTTTGTGATAAAGAACTTGAAATATGGTAGACAAAAACAAAATCCGTTTTGCGTTTTAGATGGAAATAAAGGAACAAAATCAGTTTGGCAATGAAAAATGTCTTTCTATTGTTTATTTCCATTTTATTTTATCTTAATAACTCATTAATTTATTCAATATGTTTGTTTATTAGAGAAATTTGCATCCTATTTTTATTATATAATTTCAAGAATGCTTCTCTAATCATTTTTCACAAAATCACTTTTTTTTTTTTGACATTTAAAAACTTTTAAAGAGAATAATAATATTACGATTATAATCTTTCATACATTATAAGATAAATACTTAATTATTATATCACAAACCCAATGCCCATATATATAAAACTCACTTTGAAAATTACACTTTAATTAGTCTTAAGTCACAAGTGATTTTGTATATGGTGTTAATAATCAATCCCATATTAAAAAAATATACCAAAAATACATGGGTATATAATAATTTGACTCTAATTACTTAATTGGTTAAGTCTAATATTTTAATAATGGTTAATCTAAATTCATTAAATCTAATTAATTTACGGATTTAATTTACACCCATTCAAGTTACATCTACTCTTTTAATTCAATTTTTATCATAATATTAGAGCAGTTCCAGCCTGGTTAAATTTCATATTTATAGATATATAATGATTTGACCTTAACTACCTAATTAGTTAAGTATAACATTTTAGCAATGGTTAATCTAAACTCATTAAACCCAATTTATTTATGGGCTTAACCTATCATATATCATTTGATATTATTGTTAAAATTACAAGTACATTAAATATCAATATATATTAATAATATGTTAATGATACTGTTAAATATTTAAAATAATATTAAAAAATTTATAGCTATGGAAATTTTATACACCAGATAATAGTGCTGCTGATTTTTATTAGTATTAAAGTTTTGACTTTTGACAATATGATCTATATGATGTTAGAAGGGATTATTTGTAATAATGACCATATTATAAATTATAATATTTTTAAGGAGATTCAAATATGAATCAATTGATTGCAAAATTGTAAAATAATAATAATAAATTTCTAATTGGTTTCATTTTAGATAAATTTTAGTATGAAAATGCATCTAATTTTCTAGAGATGCTAATAAGAATTATACCGGCAGGGGTCAAAAAAAAAAAAAAGAATTATATCTACGCTATTATTCCTGTATAAAAACTCCCATAACAATGTTGGTTTTTGACAAAATCCCACATCGGGATTTTAGGAAAATGGGAGGAGTTCTAAAGCTTATAAATAGACTCCTCCCCTCCCTTAGTAATCCATCTCAAAATTGTCCTTTCCTATATTTAGGCAATTTTATTCTTTCTCTCTTTTTTGTAATATTTCTTCAATTAGTAAAATATTATTTTTGTTAGTGTCCGAGGACTTAGGCAAAATTGGCCGAACCTCTTTAAATTTATGGTGTTCTCTTTATGTTATTTTGTGTCTATTTAATAGCTATTGTCGGGTATAGTTATAGTGAATTATTGTGCTATTAAAATTACTTGTATTGGTTAAATTCTGTTTAGGAAAGTGGTTTTTAAGTTGGACTGTTGTGACCTCACCACTTACCTGGGAATTTTTCCTTTAGGTGATTTTTAGTTCAATCGTTCACACTTTAGTCACCTGGATAATAGTTCTCAAGGTGAATATTGTTGTTATTGGTGAAAATTAACCCGAATTCCACAACAATTGGTATCAGAGCTCTTGGTTTATTTTAGTATGCTCTGTGGTTGCGGCTTAGGCTGATCTTCCACATCAGAAAAAATTTTCTTGGGCTAATTGGCATTCTGCATTAACAGCTATTAAATAGAATTTACAGCAGAAATGACAGATAGTACAAAAGCATCCACATCTTCATCATCGTCAATTTTGGCAAGAACTACTATAACAAATGCCAGATTTGCAGTGAAGATTTTTGATGGTACCGGTCATTTCGGCATGTGGCAAAGTGAGATTCTAGATGCTCTTTTTCAGCAAGGTCTAGATATTGCCATTGAAGAAGAGAAACCAGAGGAAGTTGAGGAGAAAGAATGGAAGACTATTAATAGATTGGCATGTGATACAATTCGATCGTGTCTTTCTATAAAGCAGAAGTATGCATTTTCGAAAGAAATTTCTGCAAATAAATTGTGGAAGGCACTGGAGGAGAAGTTCTTGAAGAAAAGTAGTCAGAACAAGTTCTATATGAAGAAGAGATTGTTCCGCTTTAATTATGTACCCGGTACCACTATGAATGATCACATTACCAACTTTAATCAGCTGGTGACTGATTTGATGAATATGGATGTGACTTTTAATGATGAAGATCTGGCTCTGATGTTGGTGGGATCGCTTCCTGATGAGTTTGAGTACCTTGAAACTACTCTACTTCATGGGAAGGTTGTTGTGTCTCTCAGTGAAGTAACTGCTGCCTTGTATAGTTATGAATTGAGAAAGAAAGAAAAGCAAGAAAATACAAGTGTAGAAGCTGAAGCTCTTGTTGTTAGAGGCCGTTTGCAGAGCCAGAATAAAGGAAGGAGAGGGAGATCAAAGTCAAAATTCAGACTGAGTAAAGATGAATGTGCCTTTTGTCGAGAAAAGGGGCACTGGAAGAAAGATTGTCCCAAACTAAAGAATAAAGGCAAACCTGAAAAGGGAAAGGCTGTCTCAGAGTCAAATGTAGCTGAGTATGATGAAGCAGATTCAGACTTCTCATTTGCTGCTACACCATCAACCAGTAGTTCTAGCTCATGGTTGCTAGATTTAGCTTGTAGCCACCATATGACCCCAAATAGAGAATGGTTCTTTGATTTTAAAAACTAAAAGGTGGAGTTATCTACACAGCAAATAATTCCCCTCTTGACACACATGGGATTAGTTCAATTCGCTTGAGGAATCAAGATGGATCAATCAGAATCTTAACAGGTGTTCATTATGTGCCAGATTTAATGAGAAATCTCGTCTCTGTGGGAACCTTAGAGTCAAAAGGTTTAGAAGTAAGAGCGAAGGATGGGATAATGAGGATTATCTCTGGAGCACTTGTGATAATGAAGGGAATTCGAAAGAGAAACAATGTGTATTACTTTCTGGGTAGTACAATTGTTGGGACAGCAGCAGTAACAGCTTCTACTAATGATCAGGAGTCAGAAGCAACCAGGTTATGGCATATGCGTTTGGGGCATGCTGGAGAAAAATCGTTGAAATTACTAACAGATCAAGGATTATTGAAAGGAGCACGGGCTTGCAAATTGAATTTTTGTGAGCATTGCATTAAAGGGAAGAAGACAAGGGTGAAATTTGGAACAGCAATCCATGATACTGAGGGTATTTTGGATTATGTTTATTCAGATGTATGGGGGCCTTCCAAGACAACTTCTTTGGGAGGAAAACACTATTATGTTACCTTTGTTGATGATTTTTTCCGAAGAGTTTGGGTGTATACGATTAAGACGAAGGATGAGGTGTTGGGAATTTTCCTTAAATGGAAAAAGATGATAGAGACTCAAACAGGTAGAAAAGTCAAACGTCTACGAACAGACAATGGTGGAGAGTTCAAAAATGATCCTTTTTTGAAAGTTTGTGAAGATGAAGGTATTGTCAGGCACTTCACCGTCAGAAATACACCACAACAGAATGGGGTGGCTGAACGTATGAACCGGACATTGCTGGAGAAAGTTTGGTGTATGTTGTCCAATGCTAGGTTGGGCAAAGAATTTTGGGCTGAGGCTTTGTTATATGCTTGTCACCTTGTGAAACATTTACCATCGACTGCTATTGGTGGTAAGACACCATTAGAGAAATGGTTTGGAAAATCTGCTACAGATTATGATTCCTTACATGTATTTGATTCCACTGCATATTATCATGTTAAGGAGTCAAAGCTGGATCCAAGAGCAAAGAAGGCAATATTTATGGGGATCACATCTGGTGTAAAAGGCTATCATCTTTGGTGTCCAGAGACAAAGAAAGTAATCTTCAGCAAGGATGTTACCTTTGATGAATCTACCATGTTGAGAAAGGTAACTGATGAATAGACAGATGGTACTCTATAGCAGGTGGAGGGTACTTCCAAACAGGTGGAGTTTGATAGTAATAGAATTATCCTAGCCAATAAAGAAACTGATGTTGGCTCTCCTATGGTAGAAGAAGAGTCAAATGAAGAAGAGGTTCAGACCCAAGAACCTCCACAGCAACATGAATCAATTGCACTAAGAAAAGGAAAGAGGACCATTAGACAACCTGCTCGTTATGCTGATATGGTCTCTTCTGCATCACCAATTGCAATCGATGATGTTCCTACCACTTTTAATGAAGCAGTTCAAAGTTCAGAACAGAAAAAGTGGAGGATCGCTATGAATGAAGAAATGCAGTCCCTTCAAAAGAATCAGACATGGAAACTAGCTAGTCTTCCGAAGGGAAAGAAGGCAATTGGGTGCAAATGGGTATATGCAAAGAAAGATGGATTTCCTGACAAGAATAATGTTCGCTACAAAGTAAGATTGGTGGCTAAAGGCTACGCTCAGATGGAGGGAGTTGATTATAATGAAGTATTTTCTCCAGTTGTAAAGCATTCCTCCATCAGAATCTTGTTGGCTTTGGTAGCACAGTTGGATTTGGAACTAGTTCAGATGGATGTAAAAACTGCATTTTTACATGGAGACTTGGATGAGGAAATCTACATGACTCAGCCAGATGGATTCAAAGTTGCTGAAAAGGAAAAGATGGTATGCAAATTGGAAAAATTGCTGTATGGATTGAAGCAATCTCCAAAGCAGTGGTACAAGCGATTTGATAAGTTTATGATAGGGCAGAATTATACGAGAAGCAAATATGATCATTGTGTGTATTTACGCAAGCTACAAGACGGATCCTATATATATCTTCTTCTTTATGTTGATGATATGTTGATAGCTTTCAAGAGTCAGACAGAAATTGAGAAATTAAAGACTCAATTGAATAGGGAGTTTGAGATGAAGGATCTTGGTGAAGCAAAGAAGATTCTCGGCATGGAAATTTCAAGAGATAGGAAATTGGGGAGGCTTTATTTGTCTCAAAAGGAATATTTAAGGAAGGTACTAAAACGTTTTGGCATGAATGAGAAGTCAAAACTAATTAGTACACCACTTGCTCCTCATTTCAAGCTTAGTGCATCTATGTCACCAAAGAATGATGCAGAACAGGAATACATGTCAAAAGTATCGTATGCAAGTGCTATTGGTAGTTTGATGTATGCAATGGTGTGTACGAGGCCCGATATTTCACAAGCAGTTGGGGTTGTAAGCAGGTATATGCATGATCCTGGAAAGGAGCATTGGCAAGCTGTGAAATGGATTCTACGGTATATTCTAAACACTGTAGATATTGGTTTGGTATTTCAGCAGGACAAGCAAGAAGGTCAGTACGTAGTTGGGTATTGTGATTCTGACTACGCAAGTGATTTGGACAAACATCGATCAACTACTGGTTATGTGTTTACTTTTGCAAAGGCACCAGTTAGTTGGAAGTCCACTTTACAGTCAACAGTGGCTTTGTCTACTACAGAAGCAGAGTATATGGCAGTTACAAAAGCTGTGAAGGAGGCAATTTGGCTTCAAGGGTTGCTTGGTGAACTGGGAATTGAACAGAAGCATATCAAAGTGCATTGTGATAGTCATAGTGCTATTCACTTAGCAAAAAACCAGGTTTATCATGCAAGGACGAAGCACATTGATGTTCGATATCACTTTGTATGAGAGATTCTAGAAGAAGGTGGAGTCATAATCTAGAAGATTCGGACCACTGAGAATCCTGCTGATATGATGACAAAAGTGGTGATTGCAGTCAAGTTTCAACATTGTTTGGACTTGATTAATATTGTTAAAACTTAAAAATTGAGAATTGTAGACACTACTGAAGGTAGCAGTTTGTGAGAAAATTGTATGGGATTTTGCCAAGGTGGAGATTTGTTGGTTTTTGACAAAATCCCACATCGGGATTTTAGGAAAATGGGAGGAGTCCTAAAGCTTATAAATAGACTCCTCCCCTCCCTTAGTAATCCATCCCAAAATTGCCCTTTCCTATATTTAGGCAATTTTATTCTTTCTCTCTCTTTTGTAATATTTCTTCAATTAGTGAAATATTATTTTTGGTAGTGTCCGAGGACGTAGGCAAAATTGGCCGAATCTCGTTAAATTTCTGGTGTTCTCTTTATGTTATTTTGTGTCTATTTAATAGCTATTGTCGAGTATAGTTGTAGTGAATTATTGTCCTATTAAAATTACTTGTATTGGTTAAATTCTGTCTAGGAAAGTGATTTTTAAGTTGGACCATTGTGACCTCACCACTTACCTGGGAATTTTTTCTTTGGGTGATTTTTAGTTCAATCGTTCACACTCTAGTCACCTGGATAATAGTTCTCAAGGCGAATATTATTGTTATTGGTGGAAATTAACCCGAATTCCACAACAAACAAGAAAATTTTTGTAACGTTATTATAAATATTTGATATCACTATTAACATGTGTTGATATTTATTAATAATACCAAGTTGCTGTTATAGGTATGTAATTATTGTTAATTATTAATTTTAATAACATGTGTCAAATGAGATTAAACTAATAACTATTAATTCTAATATTTGTTGTTGTGAGAAATTGATTTCCTATAGATGTATAAATTTATGTACAATTTATACATTCTTTTCTATTTCTCTAATGTATACTAATTATAATTTTTTTAGTTAATTTAGCTGTGACGACTAAGATTCAAACTTGAGATCTTACAATTTTAAAAATAATTTCAGTATTATTCACAAATTACAATTATAAATATCTAAATACAACAAAATTGTAAAATTATAAATAAATATGCAAATTGATTTTAGTTAAAGCCACAAATGGAGATTAGGGTATTTCATGATTCATACCATTAATATATTATAATGGACTTGAATCCAACTCTTTCGTATTACAATTAAATTGAGAATTATGTCAACTAATTGCATTACAAAACAAATATTTCATCACTAAATTACTAAAATAATGATAAATTAATTATACATCAAATTAATTCTTTAGGTTTAGCACAGAAAGCATGATAAATCTTACTAATTCTTATGGCAATTAATAATAAATAATAATACCAATAAGGTGGTTGACAGCTTATATAGGTACTGAGAAATTGGCATTGCCCTAAGAGTTGGAACTATTATATAGACAGAAAACTTACCTTTAATTGAGCAACAACAAACAAATGCTATTAATTATCATATGCTTATAATGAATAAAGATTGATATTTCATTGATTTTAGAAAAATTTTTCTACAATTTGCATTATAATTTAACTTATTAAAAGCTTTTTTTTTTTTTGGAGGATTGCTCTTGCTTTAATCTCATGCATTGCATTTATCTAATTCCACATAGTACAAACATTATAAGTATTATTGGTTGGTACAATCCCCCTGCTCTTTCTCTCTCTTTGTCTCTCTCTCTGTTCTCCAACACATATCAATTGATTCCAAAATTGAAAGACTTTTTCTATGTACAATATCTCCAAAGTCATACACTTGCATGTGCATAGATTGTGCATTACATGGAATGGAATGGTTTCATTTATCTTTTTTTTAAAAAAAAAAGGTAAATAAAACCAATTATACGTATAAAGTACTCCTTTTTTGACATTACCTTTTTTGACTTTGGTTTATACACTCAAGCAATCAATAATCATTTCTTTGTCTTGGACTACCAAATGGAAATAAGCTTTCCTTGTTAGTTATTGCAATAAACTATAGTCTTGTTTCAATATTAGCCACTAATTACTCTTAAAAAAGCATAATTGACAAACATTATACTTAAAATAAACTTGGGAGACTGTGATTAGATATGTAACTCAAGTTGTTAATTACATCCAACAATTAGATGTCAAATGTAACTATTTATTGACATCTATATATTAAACTATGCCAAAAAAATGTTAATTATATATTCAGAACTCTAATGATTGGCTTATTTGATTAATTATATGTATTATCTATCGGAATTTGATTTTTAGGGCATTTTGAGTGTACCAACTAAATATAAAAATGCGTGGTCAAACTCATTTGTAAAAATACATGTACGGAGAAAATATGATGGAATCTTATGATAGAGTTGAGTTCGATAATGAGCAGACTTGTTTATGAGCAGGGGTTGGATGGGTTCGAGTCGAATTTGATCAAGGGTTTTTTTTTTTTTTTTTTTTTTGTTAAGTTTGAGCTCGATTCAGTCTGATTATATGAACTTATTATTTTGACTGAGCTCAGCTGGTGTCTAAAATTATATAATATTTTATATCTAAATTTTTCAGACTGACTGAGCTTGTTTAGTGGGTTTCAAAGACAAGATATTTTCAAACCTATTTAAAAAATAATCGAAATATTTCATATTCGAGCCTAGGCAAGTTCAAAAAAAATCTATGTGCAAGCATGCATTTTTTAGAATATGCCAAATAGGTACTCAAGTATATGAACAAGTCTAATAATGAATAAGAAAAAAATTTAATTGATAGGTATAATGAGCTATTTTTACTTGTGGCCTAAATGAGTATACTTAAATATTTTTTTTTTTTTGGAATGATAATTGTTGTTAATTTTTGAAATTAGATTATAATTTCTAGAGATTTTAGTATAACTGCAATTTTTTTAAAATGTTTTTTTTTTGGTATTTTTCAATACTGTTAAAACTGGATTGGACCGGCCAGTCTGACCGGTTAAACTGAGAACCGGTCACTGATCCGATTTTTAAATCATAAAAAATCAGATAGACTATGAATAAGAAAGAACCGTTCTGACAAAAAAAAACCGAAAAGTCGGTTGAACTAGAAAATTACCAAAAATTATGTTGTTTTTTGTTTTGAGCTTAGGAAAATTAAAAAAAAAAAGAAAAAAAAAAGAAAAAGGGAGCAGATCTCATGAACCAAATGATTAGTTAAAATTCAATAGTTAAGTTTTTAAATAGTAGATCATAATTTTATTTTTTTAAAAATTCATTTGATAAATGCAACAAATTATAACTTTAACATTTTATTCTATTTTTTATTGTTTTTAATATTTTTTTTTTTATAGATGTTAGAGAATATGAATTAGTGGATTCTCAATCTCAAGAAAGATTTGAGAACATGGATGATCTTGATAATGAAAATTGGTTTGATCATTTTTAAAGGTATTAAATTTGTTTTTTTTTTTTGTTGACAAAATTAAATTGAAAGTTTAACATATAAAATTTATTTTAAAATGATTCTTATATTTTTAATAATTTTTTTAGGTGGTGAAGAAGAATGGTTTAACAAAATTTAATAATGATAAAACTTGGTTGTAATATTTGAAGATCGTTAAATTGAATTGATAGATATTTTTATTAATATTAATATTTTAATTTGCTTTTAGATTTGAACATGAATTTTGTTGGATTGTTTTTATTTTAGATGCTTAAGTGAATTTGAGAAACTAGTATGAGTTTAATGAACTATTACTATTATTAATTTTTTTTTAATCTCATATATATTGTGAATTTTTTTTAATTTTTTTTATTTTAATGCATGTTTGTTGTGGAGTTTTTTTAATATTTAAAATTTTGATCTACTGTACAAATGATATTTCATTATATATATAGGGGTTAGGGGTACAATATTGCTAGAAATTTAACATATAAATTTTTTGAGTTAAACCGGCCGGCTAAACTGGTCGAATCAATCTAATCGTGAATCGGCAAAGTGACCGGTTCAACCTCCGATCATGTTTTAAAAACATTGGTATTTTTAGGCTTTGATTATGCGTGCAAGATAATATTGAATGAACATACTCAAGTTTTTGGGGAAAAAAATGTTTATAAAATATTCAAAAAAAATATGTAAACGTATTAAAAAAAAAAAAACACTCAAGTGAATTAATTAATGTTTTTTTTTGAAGTGACTACTAAAACTTGTACCTGAACAAGCAAATAAGTTAAAAGCTAAACTATATTATTCAACGTCAGCTCCTGAAAGATTCTTCAATTTTTATCTCAGAGAAATATACTTCATTAATAAGACAGAAGTCCAAAATCAATTCAATAATTAGCGTACCATCAAGTAAAATTCGAAAAAATACACAATAAATTATCAAATTTAAAGGTTTTTTTTTTTTTTTTTCCCTTGGACTTAATACTGTGATTGCCTTTGGTGCTAGACCACCTTCCAACAACTATTGCCTGCATTACTGAATATTGTATGAGTGCTGGCAATGACCAAAACTTTACCAATGACATAGCTTATGAGCCCATCATAAAAGAAGGATACTAAAAACTTTAAGTTTTCACCTTTCACTATAGTAAAAGATTAGCGGTGACACAGTGATGGAGCCTTCCTCTTCTACCACAAAAGGCTAAAGCTTAAGGAGAGACAAACTACTATCACTGTCTTTGAAACTTAAACCAATAATTAGAAGCTTAACAATCAAGCTGAGCCTCTCAAGCCATTGCTAAGCATATTTTTCCCTACACACTAACTAACTATTAGAGTTTTTAATAGATAGAGAGCACAACAATGAGTGAGTTGAACTATATCGAATGTGGAGGAGGAAACATTGCTGCTGAAACACACAAGTGGCTAACATTATAGATCCAAAAATCCCAATTTAAAGAATAAAATATACATCCAAAAGACAATATATGGCTTTATTATGAACTAGAATAAATAAAAACCATGAAAAAGCAGAAAGAAAATGAGTTTTTCCCCCCTGCGACAAGAGCCGTCAAGGGTAACCTAGAAAAAAATGCAGACGATGTAAATGTAGATATGAAGTTGGCTGATTCTAATGGTCCTCTTCAATTACACTTAATAAAAAATCCCACTATGTATTGATAATTTTTTATACCCTCTGTTTATTATACTTTATAAATGTCACATAATAGAATCTGTTGATACAGTGTGCAGATAAGCAAGCTAAACATTAATTCAATGAAATTCGGATAACTTAATTGGATTAAAAAATTGACTTGATTTGGTTGAAAAATATAAAATTTTTGGTTTGCAGTTTGGTTTAACCAAACAAATCGATTTAATTATTTTTTCATTTTTAATAAATAAATTAGGAATTTCAATGAGACAATTAGTTTATATTTACATTTTTTTTTATCTTTTTATTTCGTTTATGAATTTATATTTTAATTGATGCACAATTATTTTGTGTACTTATATTTATTAAATATTATGATATAATGTATATTTTTTAATATTATATGACATTATTTTATGTAATTATCTAATTATATTTTTTCTTTTTTACACACAAAAAAAAAAAGGAATTATTCATTCTCCAAAAAGTTTGAGAAAAAAAATTAGTTTACTTTGAATTTCTTGTAGATTCTATAATATAGTTTTAGTGTCTAATGTACTATATTATGAGTTAGATATTTATCCATAAAATTATTAATGAGATGATATTAAACTCATAATATTTATTTATATAACTATTAATTAATAAGATAGTTTCAAAAAAAAAAAAAATAATAAGATGATATTAAATTTATTATCCTAATTTTTAAAACGACTAAATATAATAGGAGCAAGAACTTATTTGACATAAAAGTTTATACTCTAATTAAAATAAATATTATATTGAAGATATTGATTTACCATTTATTAAAATTTATTTTAAAACTGAATTCATCTTATTATATTAATAAAAATTATCTTAAAATTAATATTTTTAGTATTTAAATTAATTCCAATGAATTTTTGAGGAATTAAGTATTCCATATAATATAATTATTCATAGAATAAAATATATTATATTTTTCAAATTTCAAGAATAAAAGTGTTAGATAAATTAAAATATCAAAAATTAAAGTATAATAAAATGTTTTATAATATTGTAAACAATGAGAATATAAAAGGTTTGTTACTAATACAACTCAGGTGATAAAAATATTAATAGTAAAATAACAAGAAGTTAAATATTAATTATGATAAATTTTAGGATTATAATAATTATTTTTGAAAAAATAATTTCAATTTCAATTACAAAAATATTTATTGCTATATATTTATTTTTTATTTAAAAAATTAAACTTACAGGATAATGAAACTATTTTCCGTTTTAACATTAATCATTAAATTAGTAAAAATTTTATTTAAAATATCAATCATTAAATTAGTGATAATTTTATTTTTAAAAGATTGAAACTTTTATATTTTAAAAGAGATAAAAAAAAATGAATTACATGGCATTAGGCATTTACTTTAATTTTTTATTCCTTTTAGGACATGTTTGGAAAATGGGTGAAAAATAGAAGAAAAGAAAATAAAAAAAAAATGTCTTAAAATTTATGAACTTCAATTTTTTTAATATTTTGAAACAAATTTCAAAATATTTTTCATTTATTTTCCTCCTAAAATAAAAAGAAAATAGATGAAAAATACTTTGAAATTTATACTAAAATATTAAAAAAATTAAAATTCTAAAATTCTAAAATATTTTCCTTCCTCCAATTTTTCACCTATTTTCCAAACATTATCTTAAAGAAAATTAATTGAGTATTAAAAAAAAAAAATTAGAGAGCTAAACAATAATTATTTCATTGGTCATAACAAAGACACTTCTCTAATATGCCCACGTGTATAATAAGCAGCTATCCTCAGTCCCACTCCACATCTTCTCCTCTTAATAAAAGTAACAAGAGAGAAACACAAATTAAAATAAAAATAAATCTAACACTCAGAAATAAAGCTTAAACATGTTATACCCTGAAGATCCATAGCCAAGCCATGACCATACCCAAACCACCACACCCTCTCTACAACCGTTTCTTCACCGCCTCCTCCGCTGCCGCCACCAATGCCGTCTTCTTCGTTCATCTGCCGTTAAACTCTCACTACTTTCATTTCAACTATGTCTCTTCCTCCTCACTCTCAGTCTCAGTCACCAGCCGATTCCGCCTCTGCTGTTAACAGCTTGTACTGCGACGAAGACGCCGGCGAAGTCGTCCAATTCGACTCTGACTCCTGGATCTCCAATCACCACCCTGAATCCCCTTCCTTATACGGCTATCCTTCTCCGTCCCATGAAAATTCCGTCAACAGACTCATTGACTCCGAGCTTCACTTCTTACCTTTATCTGATTATCTCCATCGCTGCCGTCAACGCTCCATTGACGTCACCGCTCGCCAAGACTCCATAAACTGGATCCTCAAGGTCTCTCTCTCTCTCTCTCTCTCTCTCTCTCTATGTATGCGTACGTGCTTATGGATTGAGATGGCGGTGTTAATTTAATGTAATGCAGGTGTATGCACATTATGGCTTCAGGCCCCAAACGTTGCTACTCGCCGTCAACTACTTCGACCGTTTTCTTTCATCTCATCCTCTTCTGGTAAATTGACACCGTTAATTCTCCTTCATTTTCTTGAGAAATTCTAAATCTCAAGTATCTCACGAAAATGTGTTTAAATGTTGTATTGTTTAACTTTTCCAGTAAAATGTCAGATTTTCCGGGAAAGTGAAACTGTCTATGTTACGCAACATTATTTTTGTTTTTATTTTATTTTCACTTTTTGAAAATTTCTTTACTTTTTCATTATAACAGGCAAATGGATGGCCGTTTCAGCTTCTTTCAGTGGCGTGCTTGTCTTTAGCGGCAAAAATGGAGGAGCTACACGCGCCATTACTGTTGGATCTTCAAATACTTGAACCCGAATTCATATTCGAACCCAAAACCGTTCAAAGAATTGAACTCCGTATCATGGCCAATCTCAATTGGAGACTATGTTCTGTTACTCCTTTTGATTTTCTTCATTATTTCATCTCTAAGCTCCCTTCTTGTTCTTCTCCACAACCCGAAAACCACGCTCGGATCCTCAACGCATCTTCGGATCTCATTCTTAATACCATCCATGGTATAATTCAGATTCTCACCTAAAAGACGCTTACCCGTTTCAGACTTTCGGTTTATTTCCAGTTAATATGATATTTTCTTTCTTTTTTTTTTTTTTTGGGTTTTTTCAGTGATTGATTTCTTGGGTTTTACACCGTCGACTATAGCGGCGGCTGCTGTGCTATGCGCCGCCGGCGAGAGTTTTGAAATCCCGGCGGGTGACGGACAGTTATTTCATGAGAGAATAAACAAAGTATGTATTTTAAAAAATAAATAAATAAATAAATTTGTGGTCTAGAGGTAAATTTTCATTTATTTTTGGGGCTATATTGTAAATACGTGTTTTTACGAGAATTTCGAAGATTTGAGAAGTATTGAAATCTGTGTAATAAAATGGCTTTTCTTTTTCTTTTTTGGCTTTTTTTTTTTTTTTTTTGAAAGGAAATGGTGAGAAGCTGTCACCAACTAATGCAAGAGTATCTGATAGACACGTGTCCATTAGCTCGGCTTAAGGACTCAACAGCTGAGCCGCCAGCGGGGCCGCCTAGCCCAGTCGGCGTACTCGATGCGGCTGCTTGCGGGAGCTGCGACACACGATCGGAAAACCCCAGCTCTATCAGTCAAGCTGAAGCTGAGCCACTAGCCAAGCGACCTAGATCCTCTGCCTCGGATGTACAGCAACCGTAGATAAGACTACCAGCGGATATATCTCTCTAATTTTTATAATTTTCTCTTTTATTAGAGAGAGATTAGTAGAGCCCACCTTTTTTTATTAAGTTTATTTATATTTAATTAATTTTCGTTATTTTCTATGCGTTGATTATAAAATGAAAGGATTGGATAGTTTAAGTGAAGAGGGATTTTGTTCGTAATTAATGTTAGCATAAGATTATTATTATTATTATTATTATTAATTATTTAGTTAATTATAAATTTTTGAGAAATTATTATAAGTAAATTTTATAATAATATGGTAAAATGGGTCTTTGTTTATTTTTTGGGGAGTTTTTGGTCAAAGTAGAAAAAAGAGTATAATTATGTTCTAATTATTCTCTCATCAATCATCAATAGATTTTACTAATGGGTCTCACAGGAAATCCAAGACCAATTACCTTTTCTCCTATTTTATTTGACAAAAATGCCCTTGATCGTATCCATTAATTACGTCCCGTGTCCTTGCTAGCATCGTCTAAAATGGGACCAGTAGTACGAGGCCACGTGTCCGACAAGTGAAGGGGTCAAGTTGGCCACTTTGCATGCATGTTGTTGTATCCAATTCGTAGATGAAACGAAAAATACAGTAGGGATTATAGTTTTACGAAAATGTCCTTAGGCTTAGTGAAAGAAGCAAGAGATGGTTAGGGATATAATGGTGATTTGGAAGAAGGCTTGGACCGTTGAGGAAACTGATGAGTTGGGTATGACGATTGAGGTTACACGCAAGAGGTGGAAGATTTTGGAGGGAAAAGAAGAGAGTGGTGGGTTTTGTGGGAGACAAATAGGAGAAAAGAATCAGGGCCGTCCAGCTGTAAAGTAGAAGGTACTGATCACTGAGGCCAGGATTTGATTTGATTGGGTGGGGGTTGTGGTGGGCTCACCACACGTCAAATCACCTAGGAGCTTGTACGGGAACAACATATATATATAGATATATATATATATATATATATATATATATCACTAACAAAATTATCAAATTGTATCAGACCAATTTAATTTTTCAGTTAAAGCCAAAAAGTACACACCTCCGCTAGTGTGTGCCATGTACAATAGCCTTTCCCTATCATTCACCCCATTGCATCAGGCGAATGATAGGGAAAGGCAACTGTACATGGCATATACTAGCGGGGTGAGAACTTTTCGGTATTTACTAAAAAATTAAATTGGATTTATAAAATTTGATAATTTTGATATATATATATATATATATATATATATATATATATATATATATATATATATATATATCCAAGTTAAACTTCAATCAAGACTAAATCTTCTCTTTATTTTAGTCTAAGGGTACACTCTTTATATTTGAGTTATACATTTAAGAATTATCTTTTGAGTATTAGTTTCAATAAATAATAATTGAACTTTTATCGGTAAGAAGAAGAGGAAATGTTTATATCAGTCATGTTAACTTTTGAAATATATTCAATTCAATCCAAACTGATATTAATTTGAAAAAAAAAAATCTAAATTTACATTGTCTTGCATTATAATTTATCTTGCTTAGGGGTAATCAAAACCAAATTAAAATTATTGAATAGGACTAAAATTGGCTAAATAAAACCAAAATCAAATTCGGTTATGGTTTTGGTTTGCAACCGAAGTCATAAAAAACTTAATTTTGATTTTAGTTTCTAAAAAAAATGACCAAAAACTAAAATCAGTAATTTCAAATCGAAACTGATGGTTCGATTTAACCAGTTATGCAATTATATTTTCATAAATTAATGTAAAAATTAAATGCAAGTCTTTTTTAATATACAATTGTAGTTTAATAAATTTTATTGCTTATTAAAATTTTATTTTAAATTATTTAATTATGTTGTATTAATTTTTTAATTAAAATTAATGTAATAAAGTAATCTGTTCGAAACTAGTTTTAAATTATAATAAAAAAAACTAATTTCAAACCAGAATCGAAATTGAAATTTAAACTGAAATCAAAACCATAAAAATTAATTATGATTTAGTTTTAATATTTTATTAAATTAAAACCTTTGATTCTAAACTAAAATCAATAATTTGGTTAAATCGATCATACCTCATCTTGCTCCAATATAAAATAAGTAGAATATAAGTATGCCAAAACCCAACTTATTCACAATCTTTCCTTGCCCATCTCTAGTTTAGACTTGAGTTAAATTGAAGACTTTTAAACCTTAACCCAGTAGATTTGAGATGTTAATACTATGTTTGGTTGAGAATCAATTTTTTTTTTTTTTTTTTTTTTAAGAGTTACAAGGGCACAGAAGTTTGGACAAGGACAAACTTAGTATCCATCAAGTATTTACCAATGGAGGGACTCGAAACGGGTCCCTCCACATGTGCCTTGTAAATTAGAAGGGCAAATGACCACCAGCCCAAGGACCGATGGCGAGATAATGGAAAATCAGCAGATGGAAATGGTGGAAAGGAAGGAAATGACAGCAGTAAGGATTGACTTTTCTCTTGAGGAATGACTTTTCTTTTTTCCTTCATGTTGTTTGGCTAGAAATGAAAGAATGCAAGTTAATTTTACTGTATGGACTAAAAGCCCATCTAATATAAGCTTTTTATGCTGAGAAATGAGGGGGCAAATCTGGAAACGCATTCAAAATGGCAGCTCCCCTCCATTAATCCGCTCGAGTATGGCAGATTGGTTTTTGTAGGTCTGCCTCATAGTATTAAATAATAATTTTATATATTGGTATCAAAATAGATATAACATAATCATACTGAATTTATTTGAACCGATCATCGATATTGTGAATTTTTAAAAATAATTAAAAACTGATATAATTTAATAAAAAATAAAATGTAACGACTAAAATATAATAAATTAAATTAATTAATACTTAAATAAGTATAATTATACTTAGAAAAATTTAATTTCATAAATAATAACAATAAATTAAATTTAAATTACATAATTAATAATAATAAATTAATCTTATTTTATTAAATTATGAGAGAAAAAATCACCTTATTTAATATGAATAAGGTGATAAAAAAAAACTTCCTATTTCAAGTAAATAAAGTAAAATTAAAAAAATAAATATATTATAATATTAATTAATCACTAATAAAAAGATTATTGGGTAGGATATGAATTGTCTTATCTGCTATTAAACTCATTTAGAATTTATACAAATCCATTATTTAAATTTTTGAAAAATAAATATATAAAGACAAAATATAGTTAAATTATAAAATTTAATCAATAATTTATTGCCACAAATAAAAAATTTATACAAAAAAATGAATTTTGTAAAAAATTATTAATAATATTCTAAATATATTGAAATATAAATAATGTAAAAAATAATATCCTAATAATTTATATTAATAAAATGGAACAAATATAAATAATTTCTTTTAAACAATATATTTATAATTTACATTAGTAAAATAAAAAAAAAATATAATAATAGTAATATTTTTTATTGATACGTCATGTCCGTATCGCTAAATAACGGTCATATCAGTATGTATCGGGTGATTCAGTACTAATTCTCATTAATAATATCGTAACAGATAAATAACATATCGAACTTCTCAAAAATCCTTACAAAACGGCTGATACATTACTATTTAATACCCTGGTCTAGCTAGCAAAATGGAGAGGGCCCTCTTTTTTCCTTCCTCCCACCCAAACATGCATTAATTCACACTAAATAATTATTTTCAATTTTTAATTCAAATTTAGATATAAAATAATAGCAAAAAAATAAAATAGAGATCAAAATAATTATTTCACACTAAATAATTATTTTCAATTTTTAATTCAAATTTAGATATAAAATAATTTTTTATACATAAAAAATTTTTAATCGCCAGTTTCAATTGAAATTTTAAATATGTAATAATTTATTATATATAATAATTATTTTTTGAATTTATGAAATATAAATTTTATAAAAAATAAAAAATTATTATTTTATTTTTTTCCTATTATATTCCATGAACTCTAACCATTAAATAGGATTATTCTGAATGACTGACACATGACTTTTTAGATTATTGATATATGACTTACTAATGTCTCTATTATTCTTTTTCCTAACACAAGTCACAACAATTATAATTAGAGTATTTTTTTTCTCAAAATAACTTTATAATTTCTAAATCATTGCCTTTTTCTAATAGCAATATTTTCTTCTCAAAATAACTCTATTTTATTTTCAAAATAACTTCCCACTCTCCCATTCATGTATTTTTAGTGTCTAACCATATCCTAATATTACTAGCAAATTCCTATTTTATTTTATATATTCTTTCAAAATCCAAAGGAATTTTGTTCTTAAATTGTAGGCAATTCTATAAATAAAAGAGATATTAGAGTAAGCAGACAATGGAATTCTAATCGGGGATTGGTTAAAGAAAATGAAAGAGTGCAAATAATGAGAAAGATGTAATACCTTGAATTATAGTTATTTGTAATGTTTCAAGTTGGTTAGAATACAATGATTAAATACCATATTATTATTCAGAATAATACAAGTATCTTTTAAATTATGGAAAGTTTAAAAGTTATAACATAAAAATTTTTGCCTTAAGAAAGAAGCTTAGATTGTGAGATGAAGTTTCAATAGTTAGAATGGACTTTAGTTGTGAGGCAAAACTTCGATGGTAAGAACGAGATTTGGTTATGAGGAGGAGCTTCATTGACAAGGATGGGGTCTCAATGATAGATATGCAAGTTGACGAGGTTGATGAGTTGAAGAAGAGAAAAACAAACTTGATATAAGTGAAATGAGAGGCTTCGATGACGAGGACGAAAATGAGCTCATTATCGAGGTTGATAGATTCCTGTATTGATATGCAAAGTGAATGGAGAGATTCAATATCGAGTAACATTATGCAGTGAACAAGTCAGTATAAGTTTTTATCTATGTTGCATTAAAGATTGCATGTGATTTAAATGGCTAAGATTGTAGATTGTTGGCCAATATGATTACTATTTTATTCTTTTCATCTATATATATGTCATTCAAAGCATGCAAACACATGCAATTGTTCTTCTTAACAAAATATTTCTTTCATTCCTTCAAAGAAATTGCAAGAGCTTAAGTGTAATCCTAGAACTCAAGTGAAATTCTTTCTTCTCCCTTTCTTTAGAAATAATGTGGTTAGAGTAAGAGTAAGATCTATAGACTAATGAGTCTTGTGCATAGCAAGGTGATAAGTTGTATTAGAAGGATTGTAAAGATAGAGGTGAGTTATGAAATATATGAATGTATGGTAACCCACCATAGATAGTTGTTATTTAAATATTTTCATTTGTTTATTTATTCTCAACAATCTAAATGATAATATGATTGTTGTTTCATTATTGTTATTATCATTGCCCATCTAAATCATCAATATTGAAAAAAAAAAAACATATTTTCTCGCTATTATCAAGCTTTTCTATTGAATAGAATCTTACTGATAATTGTCTTAATTGTTAATGAGTGGCCATTAAGTCAACTGATTGCTTGAATTTTTACCGATCCATGATCGAGCCATTAGACCATATGTATGACAAAATACCTCACTAATAGGAGAAAATCATTGGACTACATGCACTGGTAAGTTGACTAATAGAGTCTATATTATCAGTGTACTACCTAGAGAAGACCATGAACCCTAAGCATATGCTTGGCCAAGCATATACAATTATTAAAGAGAAAAGTTATTATGCTTATTGATTAGATACCAATTCAATATATTATTATTAATTGTAATTGTTGGTTTGTCATTATGTTTTGAATCCTTTGTGCCCTTTATTCAAGGCACATATAATATTCTTCTTCAACCCTATTGTATTGGAATATACTTATTTGCATGTGAGATTTATTATTTTTTCCAATGACTTCGTGTATTAATATAATTATAATTTATTAAGTTAAATGCTCACCCCTCTTCATTGATTTTTTTTTAGGTGTTAGAATTGATGAGATTAAAAACAAAAAGGGCTAAGCCTCTTGATTGCTTTTCCTCCATAAGAAGCTATTATTAATGTATGTTACTAAAGACTATTATTTTATAAATGTTATAATCATTGTGCAAACATATATGCTCATAGAATGAAAAGATTTTATAGATAGAATGATATAATCATTATAAAATGGAAAATCATAAGTTTCTTATGAATGCATGAATGGTATTAGAAATTGTCTTTTTTTTTTTATTAAGTATTTTAATGATTTAATTGGGTTCTATGAATGTTTGGTGGTCTTAAATCTATCCATGCCCAAAGATCATCACATCATTAGAGTTGGAGTGAGAAAGAGGTGGTAGTAGAGCATAGGATTAAAACTATAGAAGATATTGTAAGCTTGATAACTTAGGAATGTGCATGACTAGGAAAATTATGGAGCATAGGATCCTTCTTGTCATTGTTATATTTGCTTTTAGTATAGATCAATTTATATTGTAATATTATAAGTCTAAGTCCTTTTTGTTTCGTCTTATTAGTAGCAGGATGCCTCATCAACAAAGACAAGGATGAGATTGTCCTAAACAAGTTGCTTCACCTGATAAAAGTTAAGTTGGTTGAGTAGGGGAAAATGTGGCTCCTCCCCTTATAGCTCCTATTGATGTAGCTACAGTAGCTTAAAGATTGGATTAGCTCCAAATAAATTATAAGATTTCGACTGAGTTTGTGGCTTAACCGAGTGTTCCTTATGCTCCTATTGCCCCTATTGCTCCAATTGCTCCTCTCTTAGTGGCTTCACCTTAACACAAATTATACCATAAGTTGAGCAAATTTCTTATAAGAAATTATTGAAACTTAAACCACTATGGTGTAAGGGTGATTCAGATCCTACTGAATTTTTTAGGAAGTGGAGGATAAAGCTTAAATTTTTAGTGCCTTGAATAGGAAAGAAGTCAAGTTTGCTTGTCATTTGATTAAAGGTGAAGCATATTTAGTTTTATTCAGAATAATGAGGAAATCACTCAGGAGCAATTCAAAGGAAGGGCAAGTAATGAGTTTATTCCATAGAGCATAAGGGAGGCGAGGGCTTTAGAGTTTGAAAAGCTAGTATAGACCCTAAACATATTTATATTCTAGTATGCGAAGAGGTCTAGCAAGTTCAACAAGTTTGCTCTAATGCTTATGCATAATGAAGCTATTCAGATTTAGCACTTCTAAAGAGTATTGATTTCACCCTTATTTTAGGTACTAGCTGCCCATGAGTTAGACAGTGGATAAGGCAAGGATAATTGATAATAGGGAAATGGAAGTAAAAGTAGCTATAAAGCAAAAAAAGAAGGCAAGAATTGAAAGTTCATCCAAGTCGAGTAAAGATGATAGTGGGGTGAAGAGCATGGACATTTCTTTTTAATCAACTCCATAAGTTAGTTTTCAAGGAAAAATAGGGAGATCCCAATCAAGACCAAATCCTCCTCGACCCACTCCTCATACGAGCTTTGGTACAATTAGCTTGGCACATTAGAGAAACTTAATTCCTCGTTGCCCTATTTGTTGAAAGATACATAAAGTCTAGTGTTATATGGAGATTGATGCTTGTTTTGGATGTGGTCAGCTAAGACATTTTATGAGGAATTGCCTGTAAGCATCAGTGGGTAGACTCTAAGCTTCTCAATCTATAGTTCAAATGGAGAGGGCTGGAAATAATGGAGCATGAGCTGGAAGTGGAAATGCTGAGAGAGGTATTGAAGCCAATTGAGGATCAAGTCAAGCTTTAGAGTAAGCTCTAATAGAAAGAGGATGAGAAAGATGTTCATTTTAACTTAACGGGAACCTCAAGCCTCTAACATAGTTTTTATAGGTATTCTCTGATGTGCTGGAATTTTACATTAATATTGCTATTATTTTACCCCTAATTTAGACGCATTTTAGTGTAAATTTAGATTAAATCCTCAAAAATTCCATTTATTTGATTAATTTATGATTTTTGATGTGTTTTATAGATTTTGCAGGTTTTAGATCTTAATTGAAGTGAAAAATAGAGGAAAAGAATTGAAGAAAGGATCAAAGCAAAATTCTGAGCTGAAATCTGTCAACCCAGTTTGCACAACCTGAATTGCACAAGTCCTGTGCAACTATTGCAGAATCTGTTACGGGTTTTATTAAAATAAATGAGGCTGATGTGGATTAAATCTTAACCAATCCTCTTTTAAATTACTGGGACCCATCCTAAATTAGGGGGATCAGATAAGGAAAAGAAAATAGGGTTTTTAAAGGAGGAAATAACAAGAAATTAAGGGAGGATCGTTTTTGACAGATTTGGGGGAAAAGAAAGATTTTTGCGTTTTTCTGCAGAAGGGGAAGAAACAGAGGACGGCAGTAGGGCAAGAGGGCAGACAACTGAGATTTTGAGGCTGGAGGACTGCGATTTCAACCTTCAAGAGTCCAGAATTTTGATCTCCTAGAAGTTTTTCTGAACCTTATTTCTTTATTCCTTTAATTTTATTGAATTCATGGATTGTATTTAGATTTATTCAATTTGTTCTTTCATTGAATTAATTATGAGTAGCTAAATCAATTTTTCTAGGGTTTAGATGGATTTTGGTTGATTGTTATTGAATTCATATACACTTATCATTTATTCACTCATATTGAATTAAATTGTTTTTCTTGTGCTTTAAGTGTGTGATTGATTGGCCACCATTTACACAATCTAAGGTGTTGTATGAAGTAGCAAAAGTGGAAGTACAACATTAGTTTATGGGAAGAACAAACTTAGGACTGATGCTTCATAGACATATGGGTATTGCCTAGGTGATGAATTGTTTAGTTTTCCATTGTGCTTAATGAGTTTAATCTAATTTCTTGCAACCACGATAGTAGGTGTAAGTTTAGAATTAAATATTGATAATCTACCTTGAAAGAGGATTTTATTTAATTAAGGGAAAACCACCTTTAATTTCAATTTGTTGGAATAATTGCATAAGTGTGTATGAATCATTAGCATGAAAACCAATTGATATCTAAACCCTAGGTCTTTCTTTTATTGAATTAAATCTTAGTCAATTTGCTTGATTTATTTTTGTTAGTTTAGTTTTAAATCAATTTCATTAGTTAATTAAAATTCACCTACTCCATTATTCTTTTTCATAGATTAAATATTAGAAAAATTAGACAACTTTGGTAATCAATTCGTTTCCCTGTGGGATCGACAACTCTTTACTCATTAAAACTATTCGCTACAATAGACCCATACACTTGCGGTGCAAAAAGTGCGAACATTCTCTCTATTTAAAATATGAATACAAAAGCGTTATTTGATTTTGGGGCTACTCATTCTTTTGTTCATCATATTTTGCTAAGAAATTATCTATGATATGCAAATTATTAGAGAGTCCATTAATTATATCTACTTCTTTAGAGCATAAGATAAAAACTTAAAATATTTTCTTCTCTTGTATGGTAAAGATAGGTGATAGAGAACTAAAGGTAAATTTGATAGAATTGCTAGTGTTAGAGTTTGATGTTATCCTCGACGTGGACTTGTTGTCTAAACACTATGCTACTATAAATTGTTGTAGGAAGAAGATAATGTTTAAATTGCCTTCGAGAGATAAATTTGAATACCAAAGGAAATAAATGAAGTGCCTTATAACTTGATATCTATTATTGGAGTGAGGAGATTTTTAAAGAAGAGATACTAAAGGCATTTGGCCTATGTCAAGGATAACAAGCATAAAGTTATGAGATTGGAGTGGATTCAAATTATTAGAGAGTTTCTAGATGTTTTCCCTGAAAAGTTACTTAGGTTGTCACCAAAAAGAGATATCAAATTTAATATTGAAGTGTTATAAGGGATTAATCCAATGTTTAGACCTCTTTATCAAATGGCACCCATCGAGTTGAAAGAATTAAAGATAGAGTTGCAAAATTTACATGATAAAGGGTTCATTAGGTCCAGTAGTTCATGTTGGCGTACCCCAGTATTTTTTGTAAAGAAGAAGAATGGGACTTGGATATTGTGCATTGATTACAGGCAAATTAACAAAGTAACCATTTGGAATAAGTGTCCCTTTCCTCTGATTGATGTTTCATTTGACCAGCTACAAGAAGCGAGTCATTTCTCAAAAATAGATTTGAGATTAGGCTATCATCAGTTAAGAATTAATAAGGAAATGATGACCCAATACATCATTTTAAACAAGATATAGACATTTTGAGTTCTTAGTGTTGTTTTTTGGGTTAACAAATACACTAGTTGCTTTCATAGATTTAATGTATTGAGTCTTTAAGCCATTTTTAGACAAGTTTGTCATTGTATAGATCCATCGTACAAAGTTTGTCATTATATGGATCCGCTATACAAGTTTGTCATAGCGTGGATCCACTACTAGATATTCAATGTGTAATCTTAGCATTCAATTTGTATTCCTGAATAATCTTATTTTCAATTATTCAACCATTTCATTTTGCCAAGTTCAATACCCAATCAGTTAAGGATTTTTTTTTTTATTTTTTATGGTATGCCTTTAGGAATCTCTATTCATTGATGTCATTCTAGTGTATTCAAAGAGTAAGGATGAGTATAAAGAACGTCTTTGCATGGTATTACAAATCTTGAGAGAACATAGACTGTAAGCCATGCTTTCCAAAGGTGAATTCTGGCTTGACAATGTGAGTTTCTTAGTGCATATGGTTAACAAAGAAGAACTCCAAGCGAACCCGAAGAAAATGGAAGCTATTTTAGATTGTTCCCACCTTACTAGTGTGATAGAAGTTTAGTGAGTTTGGTAGGCTAATATAGGAGATTTGTTAAAGAATTCCCCAAGACAGAAGCTTCTTTGACCTAGCTTACTCAGAAGTAAGTGAAGTATAGGTAGATAGATAAATACGAAGAGAGCTTCTAAAAGGTTAAGACTTGTCTTACCATTGCACCCATTTTGGCATTGCCATCCAGAGAAGGAAGGTTTGTTGTCTATTATGATGCTTTGCGAGTTGGACTCGAATGTGTATTAATGC
Source organism: Reutealis trisperma (assembly GCA_947687605.1). Classification (NCBI taxonomy): domain Eukaryota; kingdom Viridiplantae; phylum Streptophyta; class Magnoliopsida; order Malpighiales; family Euphorbiaceae; genus Reutealis; species Reutealis trisperma. The sequence goes on from CANTUT010000379.1 coordinate 710,605, forward strand.
AAAATGGTAAGGTGATAGCTTATGCTTCTAGACAATTAAGGAAGCATGAACTAAATTACCCAACCCATAACTTATAAATGGTTACAGTAGCATTTGCATTGATGATTTAGAGACATTATATGTGTGGAGAGAAGTGTGATAGTTTATAGTGATTATAAGAGTCTGAAGTATGTTGTTGTCCTAAATATAGCAACCCTAAAGGGGGTGAATAAGATTTTCAAATATTCTAATGCAAACTAAACTCTCTATATGCAATATACTCCATTTTAATTAAATAAGTCAAATAAAAAGAGATTAAGTTGAAGAAAGCTCAGCCAATTATAGTGGTTCAGAGCTCAAATGCCTCTCCTGCATCTATCTCTCAAATCTACCAGATTTGAGGTTCCACTAGTTCAATGGGATTGCACCTAAATGTTTGCAATCTAAATTATTTGAGATTTCACCTTTACAATAGTTTGATCAAGATTTCACCTAAAACACTCTCAAATTTACAAGGAAATTTGTGATTAAATTCTCATAAAACTTGTAGCAAAGCTAGATAAATATATGAATGAAACTCTCTAGCTTACAAGAAAGAACACTTAAGTAATACAAATTATAGCACAAGTGTTCTTAAAATAGAGTAAGGATATAGTAGAAGAAAATGAAGGCTTTTTCTTAATATATTGCTTGATTTTTTACTTGGCAAGAGTTCTTGATCATATTTGAATCATATATATATATATATATATATATATATATATATATATATATATATATATATATATATATATATATATATATATATATATATATAAATGTGACTATTGCACTCAAAAACTAAGTAAAAACTTCTCCTTCCACATTTATAATGGCTAGAAATCTTCTAGAGATCTGCTTGATGTGACATGTTCACGATTGTGATATTTTATTCCATGATTGTGAATGGATCTTTAGGATCATGAACATTCTTCATGGTGAAGAATTTTGCTAGTGGATTAATTTTAAAATAGCAGTCATAGTTGTGACACGATCTTTTAGGATTGTAATTGGCTTTCACAGTGGGAAATTTTGCTTTTATATCAAACTTGAAATAAATGTCATGTTTGTGACATTTTACGTTACATTCGTGATACAAAGTTGTCACAACTCACTTATTAAGTCATGACGGTCCTAGGGTATAGGGAAACATAAAGTCACCTAAACCTGTAAAATCCCATTTCACTTATAATTCCTTTACCATACATCATGTAGGAACTTATCCCAAAATCGTAACCTAATTACCTTTCCTTGTTACCTATTAGTCGCTTATCATTTCCTAGCTAACTCATAATACCATTTACAAGTACAACTTGTAAAATTTCTAAAATTTCATTTCATATTAATAACCATATGTACATAATTTCATACAATTTACAATGCATATAAACCTATTAACCACTACCATGGAGCTTTAAAATGATAATCTTCATAGTCAAGAATTGTACACTTGAAACTGGCAGAGTAACTCCCAAGCAGAAGAATATAGCTAGGAATTTACTTTGCTGACTCATTGATCTTACCTGAAAAATTTAAACCACTAAAGAATGAGATAAGTTCAGTGAGTATAAAATAATACAATATATATACACACACACACACACACACACACACATATATATGTGTGTGTGTGTGTGTGTGTGTGTGTGTGTGTGTATACACGTATATATGTGTGTATACACACACACACACACACACACACACACACACATATATATATGTGTGTGTGTGTGTGTGTATAGACACACACACACACACACACACACATATATATATGTGTGTGTGTGTGTGTGTGTATACACACACACACACACACACACACATATATATATGTGTGTGTGTGTGTGTGTGTGTGTGTATGTGTGTGTGTATGTGTGTACATATATATATATATATATATATATACACACACACACACACACACATATGATGAGCACAAGGATCATTTTTTAGAAGGGCTCTTTATAGTAATGGAATGGTTTCAACCAATATCATCATTATGGTTCAATTTCTCATTTATGATAGAATAATTTCTTTAGTAGAAATAACGTTTTATTGGGAGCATGATGCTTCCCACACATATAAATTTAAGAGTGGCAGCCTAAACCTTACCCACTCACATGTATCACATTACGTAAGACTGATCAGGTATTACGGTTAGGCATCCCCCTAATAGAGGTTGGGTATTCTCGTCCTGTCCGTAAGCTTATACCAAGTGCATAAGGTCTTATATATTTCCCTCCATCAGAAGGGGATTTCTGCTTATTAATAGGCATTCAGTAGGGAGTCCATATCAAGTTTATGTCAAGAAATTCAATAAACATAGTATGCATTCATTATGATAGGTTCACAGTAGTCAATTATCATTAAGAAACATCATATTAATGGTTTAATGTTCAATGAACAATTCAAGCTTATCAAGGAGTCAAGAAACATCATATCAAATGGTTTAATAGTCAATGAGCAGTTCAAGCTTATCAATGAATTGAAATACTTTAATGATTACGGTTCGAACAATAAAGGTTTATGCATATAATACAAAACATATTATATTATTAAGTACTTACCTTGGACTCCTTTGCTCCTATTTACGTCTCCTTGCACTCTTGTACAATATTCTTGTCATTGTCTTTAGACTCTATATATTGCATTTCAATCACATATCAATAACTTTCTCACTATAACATTTGTTTGATTTAACTTAACTTGCTAACACCTCTATCTTGTTCACTAGAGCACAGTTTATCACTTTTAAAGTCAAGATATACTATACATATACTTATTACTAAACTTAACATTTTCCCTAGTTGTTTTCCAAATGGCTCACTTAACGAAAATAATTCTTTTCCTTTTAATTTCACATTTCAACTTTCATATTGGTCAATTAGAGCCAATTAAGCAATTTCCAATATTCAAGAGAGCTAATTCCATTTCCACCAATAATTCCATCAATGAACCTATTTCATTAAATTTGGGAAAATCATTTCTATCCATTGAATTTCAAAATTGACATTATACAAATTATATAACACCATTCTCAAGCTTGATTTTCCCTTCAATTTTATAAATCCAAGTCCAATTCTTAAAATCCTAAATTTTCCATAAACCCTAGAATTTGGGAAAATCATCGATTCTTCATCCAATATTCAAATTGATCATAGATTTCTCAAATTAATATAACATAAAACTTGTATGATCCTTCAATCATCAATATCTAATATTAGAACACCAAATTTCTTTATAATCATATTTATGCCTCTAAGGCTATCAAAGCTTGAATCATGTTCCAAAATTCATTCTAATACTCATAAATCATTTTCCTCATCTAAGATTACTCAAAACCATATCTTATATGTGATCACCTTAGGTTGGCCAAATTCTTCAATAATATAAAGGAGATTTTAGATAATCAAACTACTTAAACTTAACCTTAAAACACAAAGAAACAAAATAGATACTTATAATTTTCTCACCTTGATTGGTTTTACTTTGCCAAAGTTCTTGTTGTAAGTACATAGAGAGAGTTGTAGAGAAAGGTGGAGAATCTTGGTGTAGAAAGAGAAGCAAATTGTGATTTTCCAATATTATTTTTGCATATATATCTATTGCGTTGAATGGTGAGGATTAATCAAGTTAAATTCAATGGCTAACATTTGATCTTGATGAATGGCTATGATTGCATCAAGATGGATGGCCAGGATCACTCTTAGATGGATGGTGACTTAGCATAAATAATGATGAAGAATAATGAGCATGGATAATGGTGATGGTGAGATGAGATTTTCACCATTATTAAGAAATGGACTTAGTCAAATATGGTGGCTTTCTAATCAACTTTAGTGTCTAACCCAATTACTCATCATTCTAACTATATTTAATTTATTCTAACCCTAGTAGAGTTAAGCTCCACCAATTTTTGAGCTCTAATGGGTCATCCATACTTAGGCTTGGGCTTTAAAGTCCATAAGCCCATTAATAAGCCCATTTTGTACATTTCATAATTAGCATTTTTTTTTATGCAACTTCTCTTCCTTTATTTCACTTTGGCAATTTAATTCTTGTCTTCCCATATCATTATGTACCCATACAAAATGTCACATTGTCCATTCAATTTAATTAAATACATATAAACATGCACACAGGTCACGATAAGCAAACAATGTATCTAACACAAAAAGATCTTGTTTTTATCCCATCACCATTTCTTTGCCATTCTGTCCATAAAATTTATATTTTATGGCATTATAATAATTCTAGTAAGCTATGGAAGTCTAGGGTATTAAAAAGTGATTGTTGAAGCCATTTTCTTTAGATTCTTAAAACTTTTTGCTTCAAGTCTTCTTTAAATCTTGTGCAGACTTTGACTTCTTATAAAATGGTTGGTAATGATTATGAAGCATCAGGTTATAGTCGTGAATGGCATTTTTTTGGCAAAACAACAAACTTAAGGTATTTCTTAATTAATAAAATTAGCTTAGAGAAATAAAGTTTTGATATCATCAAAATATATAAGGAGACAATAACCTCTCTTTTTTTTTATGATGACAAAACTATGTTTAATTAAGCAAACAAATGTACGTTTAATTAAACAAAGTTCACTCGCAACCAAAAAATTATCTAAATTTCATAAGCTAAACAAGTTAAAAGAAATTGTAAGATCAACTTATTCCCCCTTAACGTAACATAATTCCTCCTTAATTTATGCATTTAACATAACATAATTCCCCCTTAATTTATGAATTTCTCTTCCCCCTTTTTGACATCATCGAAAAAAGATAACAAAATAACTAAAACTAAAAGAAAAACATTATATTGGATAAGCAAAAATAACCAAGATATATAGATAAAAAATGATCATAAGATCCAAAAAATATCCAAATAGATGTTCAAAATCTAATAACCAAATAGATTTAAAAACATGAAAAAAATGTGCCAAAATATAAAAGCAAACTACAATCCAACTAAATAAGCATGAAAAATAAGAAATGAGCATCTAAGTATCAACAGGTGGGATGGAAAAGCTAGGTGGGGCTAAAGTGGTAGGAAATAGCTCAGAGGGGTGAACACCAAGTGAAAAAGCATCTCAATGTTGGCAAACCGATTTTGTCAACTCCTTTTAGTTTTCTTAAAATGTGTCCATGCACTGGTTCATTAAGCCACTCATTCATTTTCTTTTCATGCAAGTCCCATCTCTTTATGGATCGCTCCAAAATAAAAGTACCAAATGAAGATGAAGAAGTAGTAATAGAAGTGCTTTAATGCCTTTTGTGTTGAGGAGGCACTTCATCACCAAACAAGGCTTTAATTTCTGGATCCATTTCCTTTTCTCCTGCTCGTTCCTCTTCTTCTCATTATGTTCTTCCTCTTCTACCTCATGAGTAGGAATGACTAACCATTTCTTGGTATTGGGATCTTTTCTAACAATCTTCTTATCCCTAAAGCACTGCATCTCTAAGGCATCCCGACTTTGGTGTTTAATCTCATACTGTCAATCATTTTTAAATAGAAGCTCTAAATAATCAACAATAGTGGTTACATACATCCCGAGAAGCACCCTACCCTTTAGTTTACTATGTCTTTGAAAGATTCAGCTAAATATCGAGCACAGTCAAAATCTTTTCCATTTTCCACACACCATATTGTAAATGATTCCTTTTTGGATATGGTTCCATTGCTATCACTAAGGCAGTGCATTCGATCGGTTCATTTCTTGAACCGAACCAAAATAAATGAAATTTTAAAATCAAAATCGAACTGAATAAAAAATATTTGATTTAGTTCGGTTCAGTAAATCGGTAACCGTATATATAATTTTTGCTTTTAATTTCAAACATGATATTGAGATTTGCTGGGGTGGATGATGTATAGTTAATTTATATAAGAGGCATGGGTTCGATTCCTCAATAATGCTCAATTTCTTTTTTTTTTTTAATTGTGTAACTAAAAAATTTAAGTTACCATGTGTCGAACCTAAGACCTTAAAGTAAGAAAGGTCTATTTACCACCAAACTAAAAGGAAGTAATTGACATTTTATGATATAATATATATACATATATATAATTTAGTTTGGTTTTTTTAGTTTCTCTCATACAAAAACCGAACCAAACCAAAATTTCTTAAAATTTTCAAAATAAAAATCGAAAACCGAAATAAATTTCTATTCAATTCGATTTTTCGATTTAAACCAAATATGCACACCCCTAGCTATCACCTCTAGCAAACAATGAATATGAAAGCAATCTTTGAAAAATTCTAAAGGGAATGCTCCTAATTTTGGTAGACTCATAAGCTTGAGATAAAACTTATTTTGTCCAGTCAATTTTTCCTAATAAGCATTCCAATTTTCTGGGATATTAGTATATCTAATAGATTTTACCTTAAATACCTCTCTTAATTCTTTCGCAGTCAACTTTTTTATGACCTTTTCAATTGAAATGTCATATCCCCATTGTGCTTCAATAAGCATGGTAGTGAAAAATTCATAGACAATATTAGAATACATGTGGGTGTAAATTGAAGGAAAAAATAAGTCACCAACTAAGTTTAATCACAATTGCTCAATAGGTTCCTTTAAACCTATCTTCCCTAGGTCATCAAAGTCAATATCTCTAGCACCCATTAATTTTCCTCTACTCTAAAGAATGTCAAATCTAGTAATGAGATTAGGAAAAGTGAATTTGATACCATACACACTCGCTTGAGATTGAGGTTGAGTAGCCTTTTGAGAGTTTTCACCCTCTTGTCCAAATTTCTTCTTCTTTGTAACTATCTTAGTTTTAAACATCTTGGATGATGAGATTAATGATGGAAATCAAGTTTTTAAAGTTCTTTGAGTGTGATTTTTGAAAGAAATTGTTTGTGCCCAAATTTGAAATCAAGAGAAAAATGAAGAAAAGTTGAGAGAGTTTGGAGCCTGAAATGTGTTATGGGTATTAGGGTTTTCGAATCAAATGGCAGTTCTGATGCAAGATTTATATAGCCCAATGGTCTACAGTCATGATGTGCAATGTCATATTTGTAACATGACTAATAGAAAGTCATGGGCAAAAATTTTGCTATTGTCTAAATTGTGATATTGTCATGATGATAAGGGATTATGTTACAATCATGAAGAGTGAAGTCACATTCGTGAATGAGTATGAAACAGGGGGAAATCGATTGTTTTGACAGATATCAGTAGCATGACTGGGAATATGGTGCTCACTTAATGTAATCATGTTTATGTGATTATAATTCATTTAGATTTGCAACCGTCAATACAATTTGAACTTAAAATGATATAATTACACTGTGAAATACATCGTTTAGGTCTCAATTTGACAATTTATGCATAAAATCATATAGAGTATGTAATTCATATAAACTTAACAATTTGCACAATTAATCATCAAAATATCATCAAGGATATATAAACAACAATAAAAACAACAGTTATGAGTGGATCATATTTAGGTTATGTCAATCATAGCTATTTCCCTTCTTATGAAGTAGAAAGCTTCTTTTTCCAAAGGCCTAGTGAAGATATCAACTAGTTGATTCTTTATGTCCACGAACTCAAACTATGATTTTTACTAATATGATCCCTAAGAAAATGATATCTAATATCTAATGCTTGGTCCTAGAGTGTTGGATGGGATTTTTAGACAAATTTATGTCATTAGTATTGTCACATCTAATGGAAATATTATGAAATGAAAAACCATAATCTTTAAGTTGAGTTCTCATTCATAGAAGTTGAGTGCAACAATTAATAGCTACTGCATATTTAGCTTCCGCGGTTGATAGTGCAATTGAATTTTATTTTTTTGAAAACTATGAAACAAGCATGTTTCCTAAAAGTTGACAAGTGCCAATATTACTCTTCGTATCAATTTTACAACTACCATAATCAGCATCGGAGTACCTAATTAAATCAAAAGATGAACTTTTTGGATACTTGAAACCTAAATTTGGTCTATCCACAAGATATCCCATAATTCTCTTAACTCTGACTCAATGAGATTCTTTAGGCTTGGATCACATTCATACACTAAATAATATATCTGGCCTAGGTGTTATGAGATATAAAAGTGAACCTATCATAATTCTATAGAGCTTAGAATCAACAAATTTATCTTTCTCATCAATTTCTGGCCTAGTTGAAGTTCCTATTGGTGTGGTTTAAGGCTTGGTGTTGTCCATCCCAAATCTCTAGAGCAATTCCCTAGTGTATTTTGCTTGGTTGATCAATATGCTCAAGTTGTTTAATTTGAAGTCATAAGAAGAAGTTAAGCACTCCCATCATGTTCATCTTAAATTCACCTTACATAAACTTAGAAAATTCCTTGCAAAGTAATCATTAGTAGGAACAAATATGATGTCATCAATATAGATTTGCACGATTAAAATGTCTTACTTATCATACTTAATGAAAAGAGTTATGTCCACTTTGCCTTTTGAAATACTATTTTCTGACAAAAAGTTTCTCAGCCTCTCATATCAATCTTTAGAAGTTTGTTTAAACCATATAAAGTTTTTGCAAGTTTAAACACATGATTTGAAATTTTTTCACTTTCAAAACTATGAGGTTGTTCAATATAAACTTCTTCTTTACTAAAATCATTTAAAAATACACTTTTAATATCCATTTGAAAAAGTTTAAAATTTTTATAACATGTATAAGTAAGTTACAGTCTAATTGCTTTTAATCCACCAACGAGAGCATAAGTTTCATAATAGTCAATACTTTCTTCTTGAGAATACCCTTGAACTACTAACCTTGCTTTGTTCCATACCACAATACTAGATTCATCCAATTCATTATCAAATACCCATTTCGTGCCAGTCACTTGATGATCCTTTAATCTTAGAACCATATTCCATACTTGGCTTCTCTCAAATTGATTAAGTTCCTCTTACATAGCCATCATCCAATGATCATCTTGATTTACTTCATTAATGTTCTTGGGCTTCACTTATGATAGGAAAGCCATATACTCACAAGTGTTGTGAACTCTTGATCTTGTCTTCATACCTTGCTTGGGATCTCTAATAATTTGGGTGTTTTTCACCTCATTCCTCACCTTTGGATGTAGAGCTTCAACTTGTTGAGTAGGTACATCAAGCTCATTCATACTTGCAGCATTTTTGTCCATTTGCATTAAGTGTCTCGTGCTTGTGACTCTTTTAATGTTAAATCCTCTATCATGTCTTCAATGGCATTTTGATGATCATTCCTATCTATACACATAAAGTAGAAGGAAACTCATCAAAACTAATATGAATGGATTCTTCAACCAAAAGTACCCTTTTGTTGAAGATCCTACAAGCTTTAAAATGGTTTGAGTAATTAAGGAAAATGACTTCATAAGATTTTGCATCAAATTTTCCTAGATTATCCTTATTATTATTAAGCACAAAGCACTTGCAACCAAATGAATGAAAATATGCAATATTAAGCTTCCTACACTTCCACAATTCATATGAGGTTTTCTTAAAGATTGGCCTAATCATGACTTTATTTATGATGTAGCATGATGTGTTGACTGCTTCGCCCTAAAAATATTTTGGTAAATTATTTTCATAAGGCATTATTCTAGCCATTTCTACTAATGATCTATTTCTCCTCTCAACAACACTATCTTGTTAAGGAGTCCTAGGTGCAAAAAAATTATGTTCAATGCCATGATCTTTGCAAAACTTTTCAAGAATCATAATTTTCGAACTCTTTTCCATGGTCATTTCTATGCATGAAATTGCATAATCTTTTTGAATTTGTAAAAATTTTGCAAGTGTATAAATGCATCAAAATTTGTTTTTATGTGTAAGAAATAAAACCCATGTGAATCTTCAATAGTCATCAACAATAAAAAGATAATAATGTTTACTACCAAGACTCTATATTTTTGTTGAACCAAATAAATCCATATGAAAAAATTGTAAAGGTCTAGAAGTTAAAACAATATTTTTAGGTTTAAAAGAACTTTTAGAGTGTTTTCCTTTTTAACAAGCATCACAAATATTTTCATTTTTGAAAACTAATTTTTGGCAAACCATTAACTATTTTATTGAAAGTTTGAGATTACATTTATACTAGCATGGCCTAACCTTTTAATTTTTGGCAAACCATTAACTATTTTCTTGAAAGTTTGAGATTACATCTATACTAGCATGGCCTAATATTTTATACCACAATGATGAATCTTCATCTTTTGAAGAAAACAAACAAAGATTTTTATTTTCATTATTGTTTAGGTCCACCATGTACACATTGCCTTGATGGTAACCAATGTCTTGTTAGTTTTGAAGTCTATAATTTCACATGCTAATTATTCAAATATGACTCTATAACCTCTATCACATAATTAACTAATATTAAGCAAATTATGCTTCAAATGATCAACAAATAAAACTTTGGAGATAGAGAAATCATTGTTACTAATTGTGCCAATACCAACAATCTTACTTTTGGAGTTGTCACCAAAGCTCACATTTCCATTCTTCTTGGCCTCTAACTTGATGAATTGCTCCTTGTCTTCAGTCATGTTCTTTGAGCAACCACTATCAAGCACTCATTTGATCTTTTTGGTCTTGCAAATGACCGACAACATAACATCCATTCATCTCTTTTTGGATATCTATGTTATTTTGGGTCCACTCATATTAGTTCTATTAGGAAACCACACAATTTTAGGAGTTGATTTTGATCCATTTGGTATCCAAACCTTCCTAATAGTAAATGGTCTCCCAAATGAAACATTTGCTAGAAACATGTCCATGATATTTGCAATAACTACATTTGATAAAACTCTTTGGTTGAAAATCATTTTTCTTAAAAAATGTTTAATATTTCTTTTCATTGCAACCAACCTTTTATCCTAAACCAGCTTTATCAAATACTTCTCTTTGTGATGAAATGATATCATCAAGAGCCTTACTTCTAGCAGAAAATTTTCTCAAAAGTTTCCTAAAATCATTAAGCTCCTTCTTGATCTTTTCATGTTGCACAAGTTAGAGTCTTAAAGGAGTTTTCAAATATTTATTTTGATTCATGAGTTTTTTATTCTCAATCATAATGTCATTGCATTTTAAGAAGATCTCATGCTCATTTTTTAATTACCATAAATTCCTTTTTAAAACCTTATTCTCCTTTGTCATAATTAAAAAGTTTTTTATTAATTCATCAAAAGAATTTTGCAACCCATCAAAGGTATATGATTCAAGAGTTACCTCATTGTCATCAAGATTATCCTCTTAAGCCATCAAGCAAAGGTTGGCTTTCTCTTCCTCTTTCTCATTAGATGAGTCTTCATCACTTGAAATCTCACTACTCTAAGCTGCATAAGCTTTATTCTTCTTGCTAAATTTATTCTCTTTCTTGTCCTTCTTCTTCTTATGCTTGAGTGATGGACACTCTTGTTTAATGTGGTATGGCTTTACACTTATAGCATATGATCTCACTCTTTTTCTCTTTCACTTGTTTGCCTTTTTCTTTATTGACGTTCTTCTTCTTGAACTTGTCTTTAGAGAGATACTTGTTGAATTTTTTGAACTTTCTTGCAAGAAGTATCATCTCCTCTTCATCTTCATTTTCATTTGATGATTCTTGTTAATCTTTATGAGAAATTTTTAAGAAGATCTCATGCTCATTTTTTAATTACCATAAATTCCTTTTTAAAACCTCATTCTCCTTTGTCATAATTAAAAAGTTTTTTATTAATTCATCAAAAGAATTTTGCAACCCATCAAAGGTATATGATTCAAGAGTTACCTCATTGTCATCAAGATTATCCTCTTAAGCCATCAAGCAAAGGTTGGCTTTCTCTTCCTCTTTCTCATTAGATGAGTCTTCATCACTTGAAATCTCACTACTCTAAGCTGCATAAGCTTTATTCTTCTTGCTAAATTTATTCTCTTTCTTGTCCTTCTTCTTCTTATGCTTGAGTGATGGAAACTCTTGTTTAATGTGGTATGGCTTCTTACACTTATAGCATATGATCTCACTCTTTTTCTCTTTCACTTGTTTGCCTTTTTCTTTATTGACGTTCTTCTTCTTGAACTTGTCTTTAGAGAGATACTTGTTGAATTTTTTGAACTTTCTTGCAAGAAGTATCATCTCCTCTTCATCTTCATCTTCATTTGATGATTCTTGTTAATCTTTATGAGAAATTTTTAAGGCAATGGACTTCTCCTTTTTATATAGCTCTTCCTTCTCCTTTTCTATTTTATCTTGCCCTTTATTTTGTTTCATCTCATATGTGATGAGATTTCCTACAAGCTTTTCTAGAGTCAATAAAGCAAGATTTTTTTATTCCTTAATAGCATCAACCTTGAAATCATATTTTTCTAGTAAGGACCTCAACAATTTAGTGATCGACTCCTTTTGAGTGATAAACTTGTCAAGCCACTTCAACTCATTCACAATGGTTGTGAATCTTTTGTACATATCAACAATGGTCTCCTCCTTCTTCATAAAGAAATTTTCAAAACTAGAGAGGAGGATGTTGAGTTTAGTGTCTTTGATATGACTTGTTCCTACGTGTGTCATCTTTAAAGTGTCCCAAATCTTAGAGGCCATTTCATAAGCGGAACCTTATTGAATTCAGTTTCATCAAAGGCACAAAATAAGAGGTCTACAGCCTCGTCATTCAGAGCCAATTTCTTCTTATCTTCATTGGTGTAGTTGGAAGCATCTTGGCATCCATAGGAGTGAAAGTCCTTTCTCCACCACGTCCCATAAGTCGTAGCTTTGAGACCTTATATGAAATCTCATTCTAATCTTCCATTGGCTAAAATTTGTGCCATAAAATAAGGATGGCCTTGTGATGCATTGGCCTTCTTGAAAGATCGTCTTTGAAGTACCTGCGATATCGATCTTTAGCTTTTAAAATTGTAGGATTTTAAAAGATGCAAGAGCACAAGCTCTCATACCAATTGTTCTCCCAAATATAGCAATCCTAAAAGGGGGAGGGTAAATAAGATTTTCAAATATTCTGATGCAAGCTAAACATCCTATGTGCAATATATCTCAATTTGAATTAAATAAGTCAAATAAAAAAAAGATTAAGGTGAAGAAAGCTCAATTAATTTATAGTGGTTCAGAGCTCAAACGCCTCTCCTACATCCACTTCTCTCAAATCTACCCGATTTAAGGTTTCACTAGTTCAATAGGATTGTACCCAAATGTTTACAACCATAATTATTTAGGATTTTGCCCTTTACAATAACTTGATTGAGATATCGCTCAAAACAATCAAATTTACAAGGAAATTTGCAATTAAAGTCTCACAAGACTTGTAGCAAAGCTAGAATAAATATATGAATGAAACTCTCTAGCTCACAAGAAAGAATAATTAAGGAATACAAGTTATAGCATAATTGTTCTTAAAATAGAGTAAGAATATAATAGAAGAAACTAATGGCTTTTTCTCAATATATTGTTTGACTTTTTATTAGCAAGAGTTCTTGACTATATTTGAATCATTTGATATATATATATATATATATATATATATATATATATATATATATATATATATATATATATATATATATATATATATATATATATATATATATATATATATATATATATATAGGAGTCATGAATGTGACTGTTGGGCTAAATAACCAAGTGAAAACTTCTCCCTTCATGTTTACAACAGCTAGAAATCTTCTAAAGATCTGCTCGATGTGATGTGTTCACGGTCTTGATAGCTTATTTCACAATCGTGAACATTCTTCATGGTGGGAATTTTGCTACTAAATGAATTTTAAAATAGCAGTCACAGTTGTGACACCTAATATAAAGTCGCGGTTGTGACACAATCTTTTAGGGTTGTAATTGCTTTAACAGTGGAGAATTTTGCTTTTGTACCAAACATGAAATAAATGTCAGGGTTATGAATTTTGTGTTACGTTCATGACACAAAGTGATAGTCGAAGCCTTTTTCTTCTGATTCATAAAAACTTTTTTCTTCAAATCTTATTTAAATCTCATGGAGACTTCGACTTCTTGTAAAATGTTTGGTAATGGTCGTGAAGCATTAGGTTACGATTGTAAACGACATTTTTCTGGAAAAATAAAAAACTCAATGCATTTCATAATTAATAAAATTAGCTTAATTAAACAAAGTTTTAGTATCATTAAAATACACAAGGAGACAACATATATCTTCCAATAAAGGGATCTGAATCTTAGACAACAAAGATGGATAGAATTGCTTAAGGATTATGATCATGACATTATGTGTCATCTAGGGAAAGTAAATACAGTGGTGGATGCCTTAAGCAAGAAGTCTTTAGGGAGTTTAGCTCATATGCAAATGTACAGGCAATCATTGGTGAAGGAAATACAAAGCTTGTATGACTTAGGTATTCTATATGAAGTTTTAGATTTTAGAGTGCTTTTGACACATTTTCTTGTCAAGCCACTTATAGTTGATTAGATTATAAAAGTCCAAGACATGGATTATTTGACAATGAAGCTAAAGAACAAAGTTAATTAGGGAAAACTCTTGGATTTGCCATCATAGATGGTGTATTAAAGAACGGTTCAAGGTTGTGTGTTCCCAAAGTGAATGGATTAAAGGAGCAAATCATGAAAGATGCATATTATGCAGTTCATATTGTACACCTAGGTGTAATGAAGATGTATCATGATGTTAAGAGCTCCTATTAGTGGAGTGGAATGAAGATGAATATAATTGAGTTTGTGGCAAGATGTTTAACTTGCCAACAAATCAAGTTTGAACATCAAAGACCTTATGGATTACTTCAACAATTGCCTTGCTCAAATGGAAAGAGGACTAAGTTACCTTGGATTTTATGGTTGGTTTGCCAAAAACATCAAATGTGTATGAATCAATATGGGTGATTGTAGATAGGTAGACCAATTCAGCTCAACTTTTGCTAGTCAAGACCACATATTCCACCTTACAGTATGCCTAACTATACCTCAATCAAAAAGTAAGACTTCATGGTTTTCTTATTTTAATCATTTCACGGCTACTATATATGATTATTATTTTATTTTTTCCTCTGTATATAAGTCATTCAGAGCATGCAAACACATGCAATTGTTCTTCATAATAATAGATTTCTTTCATTCCTTCAAAGAAATCATAAGAGCTTAAGAGTAACCCTATGACTCAATGTGAAATTCTTTCTTCTTCATTTCTTAAGAATTATTGTGGCTAGAGTAAGAGTAAGATCTATGGACTAGTGAACCCTCGTGCATAGCAAGGTGATATAGCTATATTGGAAGGATTGTATCAATAGAGATGAGTTATGAAATATGTAAATTCATGGTAACCTACAATGGATTATTGTTATTTAAACCTTCTCAATTTTATATTTCTTCTCAATGATCTAAATGACAATATGATTATTGTTCCATTATTATTATTATCACTGCTTATTGAGTCCATCAATGTTAAAAAAAATATTGTTTCACTGTTATTAATCTTTTCAATTGAATTGAATGCTACTGGTAATTGTCTTTATTGTTAATGAGATGCCATTAGACTAAATAATTGCTTGAATTCTTACACAATCATTAAACTACGTATATGACAGAACACTTCGCTAGTTGAAAAAATCACTAAATTGTGTACACTAGTGATTGACTGATAGAGGCTATATTGTAACTGTCTTACCTAGGGAAGGCCATGAACCATACACAGATGCTCAGTTAAGCATATGTAATTATTAAAAGGAGAAGTTATTAGCCTTATTGGATACCGATTTGATATATTATTATTGATTGTAAATATTGTTTTGTTGCATTTTGAACCCTTTTGTGCCGGGACGATATTCAATTTAGGGTCTAAAGATTTCCCAAATGCTCAACTTGAAGCCTAAATTAAATTTTCGATCAATTAACTCTCTAATCTTGCATTTTAGCTTATCTTAACAGAAGTTATGTTAGCCCCATTAAACTAGGGGTGGCCCATTTTATATTTTTAAGTAATAAAAAATAATTAAAGTTTTATTTTTAAATAATTAAAACTATTAAAATTTATTTTCAATAGTAAAAATTGTTAAAATTAAAAAACTTTAAAAAAAATGAACATAGAATTGAGATTCAAAATCAAACCCAAATCTGGAACAAATTGAAAAAGAAAACTAGAAGAATACGAAGATTGATTATGGACAATCTGTATTATGGTATCAGAGCAAGTTCAGCCTAGTTCAATTTCATTCACCCGGTATTCATCTAGATGTCCAGTCCCAGCAATCTAGAACCGGTATTGCCGCTGCATTCAAATTTCAATTTCAGGGAGAGGAATTCAATTTTAAGTGGTCAACTGGGCGTTAAAGTTAAATCTCAGTTGCCACTTGAGGGGGAGTATTAAAAATCAAAATCCCACATCGAATAAATACACTAAAAATATATGGGTATATAATGATTTGATCTTAACTACCTAATTGGTTAGGTCAAATATTTTAGCAATGGTTAACCCAAATTCATTAAACCCAATTCATTCATTACTTAATCTATTCTCATCTATATCACCTCTACCCTTTCAATTCAATTCAATTTCTATCAGACTTGCTGAGCTTAATTGAATCGCGGATCGTCTTGTTCAAGATTTGGCCACTCGTTCTGCCATGGAAAGAAATTCAAAGTACAATTAAAAAAATTTGATCAAAATAAATCTTGCTTTTTGTGAATAAAGTTTTAAATTAAATGCTTAAATTGGCGAATAGGTTTATTGAGATTCTGTATAGCAAATAATATTATATATGATTTTTTAGTGTGTGCGCGCGCGTTTTTGATAAACCCAGATATGAAATCTGGGTTTTAAAAGCTCTAGCTTCTGTTGCAGATTAACCACTACCACCACCGACTTTCCCTCCTTCTCTGTCACCGTCAAATCACCATTGTTGCAGCCATGTATTTCCATTAGGAAAGCTAATACTTCATCTAGTGAGAAATAAGAGTTTGGAGTTGTTCTTCTATACTCATCAACTCTACTCATCAACTCTATCCCATGCTCGACCCCTTTCTTAGATTTTGCCACTCACAAAACCTAGTTGATCCAGTTGGATGTTATTCCGAATTAAACCCAGAATGAAACGAAGCTTTCATAGAAAACAACAAATCTAAATCAAAAACACCCAAATTTTCCTTGAATTTGTCTTCTGTTTCATGGGTGCTTCTATGATTGGGCCAATCATCACCACATCTAACCCATTTCACACATAGATTGAAATTTTCAAGCAACTTCCCTTTGGCTCAGCTCGATATTGAACTCGTAGAAGGTAACATGAGCAGCAGTGATGAGAATTTCCTCGACAAAAGGTCAAAGAACAGTCAAATTAAGAACCTTTGTGCTTTGTTGGTCCAGATTGGGCATTAATTTCCCACTTTGAGACATTTTTCAATATCCCACATATGTACCTTTTAAGGATTTTGGCTTCTGAAAAAAAAAATTAATTAAATGATGATGTTGATGATGGCGAGTGCAACCCAAAACTCCTATCAAACCCATATTTAAGTGTTCAATATTATTTTTTTAATTTTTAGCTTCATTAATTTTAATTTTTTATTATTTAAAAAATATATATTTTTAATTTTCATGTTTTTATTATTTAAAAATATAATTTTTTAATTTTAATATTTTTATTATTTAAAAATGTAAATGAGTCTCTCAAATTTCACTTAATTAAAGTAACGATGTTAAATATGATCAACGGAGAAATTCTTATTTGAGTCAAAATGCAAATTTAGGGATTTAATTGAATGAAAATTTAGTTTAAGTATCAAATTGGGGATTTAAGAAAAGTTTAGACTCCAAATTGAGTATTTTTTTCCTTTTTGCCCTTTATTGTAAGCACAGATAATATTCTTCTTCGATCCTATTGTATAGAAATATACTTATTTGCGTATAAGATTTATTATTATTCCAAAAATTCCAGATATTGATATAATTCAAAATCCACTTAGTTCCATCCCTCTTGATGTTTTTCAGGTGTTAGCATCGAAGCGGATGGAAACAGAGAGAGCATAGCTTATTGATTTCTTTTCCTCCACAAAAAACTATTATTAATTTATATTACATTATTTTGTAAATGTTATAATCATTGTACAAATTTAGGTGTTCCATAGAATGAAAAAATTTTATAGGCAGAATGACATAATTGTTATGAAATCAAAATTTATAAATTTCTTACTAATGCATAAATGGTATTAGAAATTGTCTTTTTTTTTTCTTTTTTTTTTATCAATGATTTTAGTGATTTAATTAGATTTTATGGGTATTTGATGATTTTAAATTTATCCATATCCGAGGATCGTCAAATTTTGATTTCTTTTACTCTCGTATATTTTTGTTTATTCAATTTAATCCATTAATTTCATAATTTCATATCTTAATATTTTGAAATGTTAATTCATGGAAATTTGTTCGATTTTCAATTATCTCATTTGATATAAATATTCTTTTCATAGTTTTGGTGTTGGATAAATTAATAGTCAATTAAAAGAATAATTTCAGTGAAAAGAAAGAAGAGGCATAGTTTTAATTTTGAATATTTAAGTTACTGTAGGTATATTTTATGTCAGTTAGTTAGCAAAAAGATTTAGTTTTTGTAAGTGGAAAATATTTCTGAATGCAGTTTTCTTATTATGGTAAGTGAACTTGATAATAACTAATCCTCTGAGACATAAATAATTTCCAAGAGTTTTTTATTTTTTGCCAAAGAATAATTTCCAAGAATTTGCTACTGATCGGTGCAAGATCAAATTAAATATATTGGGCTAGATCTTCCAAGCTAGACCTTATGAAATAGATCTGCAAAGAGAAACAAAGGTTGATGAGCCTCCGACGATCAAGTCAGTAAGAGCTTTCGCCAGTGGTCGGAGAGAACTGGTCAGAGGATATTTTTAGTGAGAGAATAGAGATGAAAGAGTGTAGAGATTAATCTACTTGAGTTGCATGCTGATTCCTCCTTTTTGTATGATATTGAATGGGACAAAGCTGTCACCTTTCTATGAAAGAGAGTGTTCTCTGATAGTTAGCCCCTTTGATTGGCATGGTAGGTGCAGAAATAGTGGGCGTATGGTGCTTGTGTCAAAATATGGGGTGAGCCGCCTGGGAAAGTGCTTTTCTGCTAGCTGATGTGACATCTGTAGTAAAAACTCTTGAACACCCAAGGGTTGGCTTGCCCAGTAAGTTGCTTGTGGCTGAAGTAAGGTAAGGTCCCTCAGAACTCTTCGCCTAGTCTTTGGAGCTATGAGGCTACTCGGATCCACTCAATGGGCTACGACTTTTCCTTTGGGGCCTAAGGTGTATGTGGGCCTTTGGTTATTAAAGCCCATTGAAATAAAGGAGCCATTTTTGTCCCTCATCAAACGCCCCTCTATTTCGTTGAGGCGAAGATGAAGGATTAAGCCTTCAGCAAAATAGTAAACCATGGCTGTATTATCAATTGAATGAGTATAAGTCGAAGGGATCATCCTTGTGGTTGATGGCGAAAGTATACTTTCATCTAATGAGCTTTGGCAGACAATTTTTTAAGAAGTTTAGGCTTCTCAGATTTGAAGTGCTTCGCCGAATGTCGAACGTTCAAACATTCGAATAATCTCATCAAGTGGGGGCTTTCGCTAGAGTGGATGGGTCTAATTGGCAAAGATCATCCTTCGCCTATATGACCCATGTGGGGTAAGTGAAAATTTGTAGAGTCATTTAATGTATGGACGACTAATAGAAACATGCATTGAATGCGCATCGCTTCATCTTCCCCGCCCTGCTACGTGTTCTTATAATTGGTACAATTTTTCATAAGTTTTAAATTTTGTACCGCCTTTTAATGCTTTTAATTATTGGGATGATAGTTATCGAGGAAGCTCTCTTATATATATCCTTATGGCTCTCCACTATAGAGCTCCTATTTGTTTTGTTCAATCTTTCAATTCCTTACTTTCTCTATGTTTTAATTTTTTTTCTTCTTTCAATCTTTAAACTCTTTCTTTTGTTTCTTCTGCTTCAACGACGCTAAGAAGGGAGAACATTCCCAAAAGGGACCAAGTTAGCACTACTCAGTACCAAAAGATACTGAAGGAGGAATGGGGGGAAATTGCACCTATTGGCAAGACTTCTGAATTTCTCGCCTTCGACCAGAACCTGAAAAATAGTAACCGATTCTTATTCCATCATCCTTAAAGTCATAAGAGGATCTACTCTAGGGATCCCAAAGCCACTCTCCCTAAAGATAACTGACACTATATCGTCTTATATCACCAGCTGGAGGCTGGTCTCCTTTTTCTTCCAACCACCTTCAAAGTCGAGTGCTTCAACTACTTCGGAGTGAATCCCATGATGTTGACCCCCAATTCAATAAGGGATATACATCTCTTTGAAGTTCTCTGCTTTACCTATGGCATCCTCCCTTCTGCTCACTTGTTCTAGTGCTTCTTCAGAATTCAAAGTGCACAGAGGTTGCTCAGTGTGTACATTACTTCTGCGAAGCATCACTGAAGTCTATTTATAGGGAAAGAGAACAAGGTAAAGGACTGGAAAGACAAGTTCACCTTGGTGGAGTTTATTGACGGTTTGGGCAAGAAATCTCCAAGATTCGGCTTCCTTGGCCACTTCTTATGTTTGGCAGAAGGCTTAATAGATTGGCTTGACAGGCTTACTAATGAAGAGAAGGCGAACTTAAGGACTCTTATCTTCCAAGGCTTTATCTATAACTTAGAGAGGATGATAGGCTCCATCTATGGGGAAGATCTTCATGGGGCTTCTACTCCTAGACTTTTATTTAGGGAAATTCGAGGTGACTCTTTAGTTTCAATGTTCTTCTTTTTGTAATTGTCAAAAGTTGATAGGTTTTTGACATTTTTCTTTTTTCTTTTGTCTTTTCAATTGTAGTGGAGGCGAAGGATCCTAGGCATTATTAGGATATCTTGAAGGAGACAGAGGGGCCAGTTCTAAGGCCCTTTGATGAAAAGTCTGAGCTCTTTATCCTTTGACCTTCGCATAGGGATGCTTTATGTCCGCACCTCCCCCGACTCCAAGTCTAAGTGGGTGAAGGTTCATAAAGAGAAGTCGACGAAGCATGTTCCTACTGGGACTAATTCTACTATTCAAGTGAAGAAAGTTCAAGTGCAAAAGACACAAAAGTAAGTTGTGCAGTCCAAAGGAGACTTATTAAGGCTTCTAATCCCTCTATTCCTGTCGTGCAGAGAACCACTCTTCCACTTTCATTCACTACTGCCACCTCCACCAAGCCTACCTCTCAGAGAGGGATATCTATCTCTAAGTCAGATAGGGTTCCTCCCCCACCTCCCCGGGCTTATGGCAAGGACAAGGGAATGCTTCCACCTCCTCTTTCGAAATTAAAGGTGAAGGGGTCTTTAGTGTCTAGTGTCTTCTATGCCATCGCCCATACATCTCAAGAGGCTAAACAAATTAGGGATTTAGAGAAAGCCCCAATGGATGCTTTGGAAGCTGAGTTTGAAGCTTGCCTAACTAAGCTGGTGGAGGATTTCAATGCCCCAGAGATCGAAGTGGGGATAAGTAATTTTTGTCTTCCCTCTTTCCCATGTCTTTCATCTTCCATGGATCCCTGAATTATCAGGAAGGCTCATTTGAGATGGTCTAAGAGTGTCGTGCCTAGGAAACCTCCTAACGTTGAGGAGGTGGAGGCTTAAGAGAACTTTGTTAAGTTGCGAAGGTTTTATTTCTTGATCTAGCGATCCACAAGAATCTTTTTCCTTCGCTTGTTAAGATGATGGTCGAAGGAAAGACCTTTGTCAGAGGCAAATTCTTCTCTTTCTCTCTATTATTTTTTTGTTCGCTCTATTTTCTCATTTACCAATGGTTTTTTTTTTCTCTCCAATTCTTATTAATGTGATGGACGCCACTATTCTTAAGCCTTCTTTCAAGGCTCTTGTAGCAGTAATCACTTCTATAGATTATGAGGTTCCTACGGAGCCTCCTATTGTTATTCCTTTCTTTGAGACTGAGGCTCTAAAAGAATCTTCAGCTGTTGCTTCAAAAGAGAGTCTGGCAGAAGCTAATGCTCCTTCAAAGATTTCTCCCATTCGTCGGCCGAAGAAGAAATTAATATTGGGAGATTTTCTTCACTGCAAGAGACCTACAATCGATGATTTGGCCTTTTCTTCTGCCATGTCTGAGACCAATCCTACTTCAGAGACCCCCCAGTAAGTGATAATGGAGGATGTCCCACCGCTCGCTAAGAGACAAAGGGTGAAGGAACCTATTAAAGCCGTTATGGTGAGCCCTAGCTCAGTCAAGGGAGCCAATATTTCAATCGATGCTGCTTGGCATCTTCTGTGACCACGATGACCCCTTTACCCTTTCTGTGTCTGACCCCCACTTCTCTCTTTGGGTCGATCGCAGATACTCTTGTTAGGCAAGAGGCTCTGCTGGAGAAGGTATACTTGACTTTCTTTTCATTGAGATTGTTCATTTTGAAATCTTAGTTTCCTTATGGTTACTACTCGCTTTTCGTAGGTGGTTCTTGACTCCAAGATCCTAAGGACTAACTTTGGTCTGTTGAGGGATCATTATGAAGATGCCTAGTAGACGACAGAGGAGAGGCAAGAGCTTTGCTTTAAGCTAAAAGAAGAGTTGCATGCAGCCAGAGCAAGGACTAAGGAAACAGAGGCACAAGTGAAGGTCTATGAAGATGTTCACCTAAAGGCTAAAGGAAAGGCTAAGGCTTTGGCTAAAGCGGTGGCTACAAAAGACAAGGCCATTGAGGGCCTTAATGTGCAGTTAGACAAGCTAAAGAGAAGCAATGAGAAGCTTGCTAAAGAAGTTAAGGAGATCCCTGCTCTTCGAGAGAACTTAAAGAAGACCTAGCATCTCTAAGTTAACGAATTTGGTTACAAGCAAGTCTCTGATAGAGATAAAGCTGCGTTAGATAAGGCTAAGCAGGTTGAGAAGGTCGGTGAAGGGCTATGAGGGACTTCATGTAATCCAAGAGCTTTGACGACATCGTCACCTACCACACATATAAAATAGCCACTGAGTACTATAATAACACTATCAGTGATATGGCAGAGCACTTTCCTAGTGTGCTACAAGTGGTAGTTGAGTTGGATACCGTAGAAAAACCTTTAGCTCCTGATCTTTTAGAGTAACAAGAGCTTGCTCTAGAGGGGGACAAAGGCATTCCTAGGCCTGAAGACTTTCTCGCATGGGAGAAGGAAGATGTCTTAGCCTTATCTCCTATTCCACAAATGTCTAATGAGGGCGAAAAGGATAAAGGCGAAGGACTCCTGGTGGGGGCCGAACCTCAATTTATCAAACCCATCTTTGCTGCTCGACTCGAGTCTCTAGGTGATATGCCTCCGACTACTGCAGAAGCCTTCGCTATTATGCTAGCTGATCCTCAGGAAAATCCTCTGTCTTGAGGACTCCTTACTATTTTTTATTCTTTGTAATTTTCCTTCTGTGTGTATATTATGATTTTGCTTATTTTTCTTTTTTATGTATGCACATTTAACATGTATATAATGTAAATACATTTGTTTGAAATAAATGAATACAACTTTTTTATTTCTAGTTTATATGACTTGTGTGTGTTCTTTGAACATGTTGTCTTCATTGTATTTATCTTTTATGTGGTCAAGTAGTTTCTATGAAGAGCTTGAAAGTTTTTTTATAGTTGAACTTGATCTTTCGTCTAGGTCTCGCTAGGTCTTTTCGCCTGGATTTACCAAGAGCTTGATTCTTCATTTGATGAGTCCATCTCACTTTTCATGAGTTATCTTGCCTAGGTTTTCTAAGGCTTTTAGGACTGCTACTTAGGTTATATCACCATTTGAGCCGAAGCCTCAGCGTTCGCCATAAGTATTCATCTCCCTCGTAGCGAGGTATTATGCTTGGATTTGCTAAGACTTTTAGTTTCTCCTTAGAAAAATTATTCTTATTTTTAATGAGGTATCTTGGCTATATTTACTAGGGCTTTTAGCTTCTCATTAGAGAAGTTCATCTCACTCTTAGTAAGGTTTCATGCCTAGATTTACTAGGACTTTCGGCTTTTCCTTAGAGAAGTTTATCTCACTCTTGGTGAGGTCTAATGCCTAGATTTACTAGGGCTTTCAACTTCTTCTTAGAGAAGATCATCTCACTCTTGGTTTTATGCCTAGATTTACTAGGGCTTTTGAAACTGTTACTTAGAGTTACATCGCCATTTAATCCAAAGCCTAGGCTTTCGCCCTAAGTACAATTCTATGATCTTTTGATGATTGCTTTGGTGCCAATATTTCGCATTCACAAGTTAGAGGATTTAAATGAACTATGCATCTTTCCTTGCTGTCATTGGTAGTACATTTTGAGATGTTAAATGTTCCAAGTGTGAGGAACTTTAGCACCTTCCATAATTACAAGTTTGTATGTACTAAGACCTATGACTTTCTGCACCTATAAGGATCCTTCCCATGTGGGCAGTAACTTGTCCATACCTTTACGCTTTCTTGTGGCTTCTAAAAATCTCATCACCATATCCCCTTTACAAACATTCTGTGCTTGACTTTTTTTTATTAAAGTGGTTGATAGCTTGCTATTTGTAATTGGCTATTCGAATGTTGGCGAGGTCTCTAAGCTCTTCTAAGAGATCTAAGTCGATTCTTCTGGCTTGGTCATTGTCCTTGTCCCTGCAATAATTGACTTTTCCACTGGGGAGGCCTATGTCCACAGGAATTATTACTTCTATGTCATAGGTTAAACTAAATGGGGTTTCTCCTGTTGGTTGTCTTAGAGTAATCATGTATGCCCATAACATATGATGCAGTTCGTCAACCCAGCTTCGACCATACTTATCCAGTCTTCATTTAATTCCTTGCAATATAGTTTGATTTGTCACCTCCGTTTGGCCATTTGTTTAAGGATGGGCTACAGATGAGAAGTGTTGTTTGATCTAAAGCCCCGAGCAAAAGGTTCTGACTTTAACATTATTGAACTGTTTTCCATTATCAATGATGAGTTGGTATGGAACACCGAATCTGCATACGATATTTCTCTATAGGAAATTGATTACTTTTTCTGCAGTGATGGTAGGTAAAGCTTCGGCTTTGACCCATTTGGTGAAGTATTCTATTGCCACTAAGAGAAATTTTCTTTATCCTGATGCTATTAGAAATGGTCCTACTATATCCATCACCTATTTGGTGAAAGGCCAAAGGGTAGAAATAGGAACTTATTCAGATGATAGGATGTGTTTTCCTATGTCAAACTTCTAGCACGAGGGGCACTTCTTGACAAAGGCTGTGGCTTTATCTTTCATCTTTGGTCAATAATATCCCTATCTGATTGCTTTAGCTGCCAACACCTTTCCAGCAATGTGCATCCCACAAAATCCTTTGTGTATTTCTCAGAGGGCATACTCGACTTTGCTCGACCTTAGACATCTTAACCAAGGTAGAGAATAGGCTCTCTTGTATAGGATTCCATTATGAAGAGGAAAGTGAGTGCTCCTTCGCTTAATCTTTTTGGTGTCCTTGTCATTTTCAGGCAATTCTCCCTTCTCTAGATAGAGCTTAATGGGATCTATCCAATAAGGTTCTTCTTCAATCTCCATGACTTCTTCCCCCTCTTTAATGCTAGAGGAGGTTAGAGTGCCCAAATATATTTTCTGAGGAAGTTCAATGGGATAAGAAGCAGCCAACTTACTGAGATTGTCCACTCTACAATTCTTTTCCCCAGGGATCTTTTGGAAGCATAGCTTGACTCCTCTATTCTTTATTCTCTGTATGATATCTTTTGTCTTCTGCAAATACTTAGCCATATTTGCTTCCTTAGCCTCGAACTCTCCTTCTATTTGTCCGATCGCCAATTGGGAGTCACTGCATGCGATGAGGTGCTCTAGGTGAAGGCAGTCGGTGAAGAGTAGTCCTTGGATCATGGCTTCATATTCTACAGTGTTGTTAGTAGCTTCAAAGTTTAACCCTAATGCATATTCTAGTGAGAACCCTTGAGCACTTTTGAGCATGATGCCTACACCATTTCCCTCCTTACTACTAGTACCATCCACGAAGAGTTCCCACTAAAGATCCGATCACGTCATCAACAATCCTACTTGCTTTTCTTTTTTTAGGTCTTTATCTATCGCTGCTTCATTGGGACTAAAGGAATACTCAAAAATAAAATCTGCCAATGCCCGAGCTTTGATCGTTGATCTCGCTTTGTACTGTAATCTATACTATCCCAACTCTACTAATCAGCATAGCATTCGCCTTGAGGTTTTTGGCTTATGGAGCACCCGCTATAATGGTTGGTCTGTGACTACCACTCCTTGGTGTGTTAACAGGTACACTTTGTATTTTCGTGCAGAGAGCACCAGGGCAGATGCCAGCTTCTCGATTGGCAGGTAATTTAACTATACTCCTTGGAGGACTTTGCTGAAGTAGTAAATTGGCTTCTAAGCCTATGAATTAGCCATTACAACGATCTCGCTAGCCAGTTAGCGGGTGCCCCCGAAAGAATTTTTTTTTTAGCTTTCAATTACATTGCCACTAAACATTCAAATTTCTTAAACTCCAAAACACTAACCAATCTCTAAAAAAAAAAAGTCACATCAACTGCTGCCGAAGTAGCCGGTGGCGCCGCCGGCCTCTCTGGCCTAGTGGCGCGGTCCCCACTACCTTTTTTGCAGTTACCAAAATGCCTCCAATCTAATTTTTTAATATTTTTTCAGCCCTACCTTTTTAGTCTTTTCACTTTTCCACTTCCCAAACTACCCTCACTCACTTTTCTTATAAATATCTCCCTCCACTTTCCATTTCTACACATCTTTTGAATTAGTTTAGATGGTTATCTACTAATTCCTCTTTTCTTCTCCCTCCAACCACTCTCTAATTAATTAATTAATCTTTTTAATTAATTAATTTTCTCACTCTAACCAAGTTAATTAATTTTTTTAAGTAACTAATAATCCTTTTTTAAAATCAAAATTAATTACTCAATTAATTAATTAATTAATCTTTTTAATTAATTAATTAATCACTTTTTTTCTCTAAAATCAAATTAATCTTTTTTTTTTAAATCCACCTCTCATCCAAATTAATTAATTAATTATTTTTAATTAATTAATCCATCTATCCATTCATCTATTTCATCACATTAATTAGTTAGTTAATCATTTTAATTAATTACTTAATCCCTCAAATCAATCACCTAGTCCTGATAAAAAGAAATTTCGGTCCGGTAAAACTCTTCGCTCACCAAAAGTAAAGGTATCTGCTTTTTTTTCTCACTCTCAAAACACCCAAACCAAAATCAATCCAATCAACTCCTAAACCCCTCTACTTAATCGTTGAACGAACTACGTGGGTATTGATCCCCATTCAATTGGGTACATAGACACATTTGGAATCTAAATCCATACCTCAAATCTAAATCTCTATCAATCTCTTTTTACCTTTGTAATTTATGGATATTTTATTTTAATTTTTGCCTTGTACTCATGTCATATTTATGCATCTTATTTACAATTATCATCTTATAATATTTGTCATTCATAAAATCAAATTTTCAAAGTCAAATTAAACTTAAGAACCAAATTTTGATTATTTAAAACCAAAAATCTAGTCCTCGAGCTCAACCTGGTTCGAGGCTAGTGATTTTATCCATGGGCAAATTAAAGTAAAAAATTAATAAATTAGAGTCAACTTGGGTTTTTCCTTAATTTTTCCATTTAAAAATAACTTAGGGTGGCAGCTCCTAAAATCATTTTCAAAATCAACTAAATCTGAACCAGAGGGTTTCATCGTGAGTCTAAACTCGAATGAGCATCCCGATTCCCTGTAGTAGATAGGGCCAATGCTCAGGCGAGGCCTTATAGGGCCGTGCCTTCCTCTCTGATCAGCACTAAACTGATCGTTTGGTCTAAAGCAAATAGGTAGATCAACACTTCTTCACCTGGTAGAGGTCTGCTCAAAATCTACTCTGAACTCAAGAAGGCCTTTAACTCTTCGAATGCGACTTGGCATTCTTCTATCTATTCAAACATCTAGGATTTTCTCAACTTTTTGAAGAAGGCAAGATACTTCTCAGCAGACTTCGACATGAATATGTTCAGTGCTACTATCTGCCCTATCAATCTTTGTACTTCTTTTACATTCTTGGGAGATGCCATGTCCAAGATAGCTTTTACTTTATCCAGATTTGGTTCAATTCCCTTCTTACTTACCATACAACCTAGAAATTTGCCTCCCTGAATGAAGAAGAAGCATTTCTCTATGTGGAGTTTCATTACGTACTCATATATAACTCCCAACACGTCAGCTAAATCATGAATATGGTCTTCAAAGCTTCTACTTTTTACTATCATATCATCCATATATGCTTCTAAGTTTCTACTCAACTGGTCTTTGAACATCCTGTTAACAAAGCATTGGTATGTAGCTTTGGCATTTTTTAAACCAAAAGGCATTGATACATAATAGTAAATGCCTTTCTCTATTATGAAGAAGGTTTTCTCCTCATCATCTGGATGCATCTTAATCTGGTGGTACCCTTGCTTTGTGTCCAAGAATGACAACTATCTATAGCCTGCTATTAAGTCTACTAGCTTATCGATCATAGATAGGGGAAAAGAGACTTTTGGACAAGCTTTGTTCAAATCCATGAAATCTACACACATTCGAAAGGTCCCGTTTGTTTTTTTGACTAGGACTATGTTCACTAGCCATTCTGGGTATTTTACCTCCCTGATGAACCCTGCCTTCATTAGCTTGTCCACCTCTTGGTCGATCATTGCTTATCTTTTTAGGCTGAAGCATCTCTTCTTCTATTTGAATGGTCTACAGGCAAGATCGACATTCAATTAGTGCATTATCACCCCAGGACTTACCCCTTCCATTTTTGTAGAGGACCAGGCAAAATTGTGGACGTGATCCTTCAAGAACTGATGTGTAAGTTGCTTCTGCTCACTCTCCAAGGTGGAGTTGACCATCAAGAATTTTTAAGATTCTTCTTTGATCATAAGTTTTTCTAACTTGTCAACTGGTTCAATTCGTTACTCAGGAATAATAGCTTCAACTATGTAATACCCAAGGTCTCCATAGCTCATCAGAGTTATAATAATACCATAAAATATAAATTTTTGGGTATAGTATCAATGACATAGTGATAGGATGACAGAAACTCTTGTTGATGCTAAATGCTTGAGTGTGTACATTTATGAGATAGGAATATTTATTGTATGTTTTATTGAATTAATTTTAGGCAATATGGCTTAGTTTAGGCTTAATATGATATGGGAAGGTAAGATTTAAAATGCCAAGTGAAAGGGAAAGGAAAAAGTTACGAAAAAATTTTAAGTTCGGGAAACGTTTTCGGGTGAGCTTGTTAATGGGCTTTTGGACTCAAAGCCCAAGCCCATAGAGTAGCCGGCCCTAAGGCCTCAAATGTTGGTGGAATATGACTAAAGAATGGTTAGAACAAGTTAATTAGGGGTTAGGATGAGAAAGGAATTAGGTTAGCCATATTTGTTGACTTATGCCAACTTTACACCTAAGCTTCCTACTTTTCCATCACCATGATTATGTTCACTTTGGTGGTGATGGTGTTCATTATTTTGATGCTTAGTCACCATACACCTAAGGTCCATCTCAACCATCCATCTTGATCAATCTTAGCCCTCCATTTCAAGTAAAAATGTGACCATTGATTTTGTGTGATCAAATCACCACCATTGATTTTATTTGTATATAAAATGAAATCATGTTAAACCATTTCATTTGTAACCTACACCAAAAAAATTTCACCCTCACCAAAGACTAAAATCCTCCCAACTTGTTCTTCAACTTAGAGCTAAATTTGGAGCATTTCAAGGTGAGATTTATTGCTTAAGTGATTCCTTTCTTTCCTTAACCTAAGTATGATAAATTGTTGGCAATTATTCCTTTTCTTTTGATTTCTATAATTGGATTTTGGTGGAATGATTTGAAGAGGAGTTATTTTGGCATGTTAAGTGATGAAATATGAGAATTGGGGTTAAGGATTTAGGGTTTAATAGGTGAATAATAACAAGGGAAGCATGAAAGATCAATGAAGAGAAATTTGCATAAGGTTCGGCCAAACTAGGAATTTTAGGGGAAGTGTCCAAAATTTTTTTTAACAATATCTAAGGTTATTTGGGTTGTTGAAAAGTGGTTTAAAAATGTAAAATTTGAATTTAGAGATTTTATTCAAAAATTGAAATTCTTAAAGGCATAATGCATGATATAAGGAAAGTATGTAATGTGAAGTGTAGTTTGATGTTTGATTGTTATGGTAGGCTTTGCATAACATTAATTTTATCTTGGCAAGATCAATTTGAGATTTGATTGAGTAATTTTGGGTTTTCCCCAAATCATCCCAATTTGGTAAAGTTAGGGTTTATGAGAATTGGAAGAGGATAGTTTCAATGGGTGAATGAATGTTGATTGTTTAAGCATTAGTTTGATAAACATAAAATTTAATTAAGGAGTTAGGAAGGAAAAGGAACCTAATTGTTTTAATGAAAGGATTTGGACAACATGGGATTTTGAAATAAAATGATTAAATAATTAATGTGTTTATGTATGTTATTGTTTAATGTATTGGAATGTGTTTGGTGATTAGTAGTAGGAAGTTAATGTTAAGTTGAGTTAGAATGAGATTAGCAAGTTAAAGGAGTAGGAATTAATGTATGATTATTTGGGTGTATTTGTAGAATCGAAAGGTAAAGGCATTGCTCGGGATACCGAGGAGCCTTGTTATACTCTGCGTTAAAACTATCAATATAGGAGCAAAGGAGCAAGAGGTGAGTACCTAATAATATTACATTTCTTGTGCTTTAAATATAAGCCTAAATGTTGGATCACTTTTCTAATTAAAATGCATTGCAATTCTTTGGCATGCATGATATGCTTTACCAATTATTGAATTAAATATCTCTTATGGCACTTGGCCAAATGAGCCTTATTGCTTCATTTCCTAATATGATCAATGATGGGAAATTTGATTATTTATTGATATGTTATCCATTGAAGTATTTCATGGATGGAAAGGAAAAATGTTTTAATGATATCGTGGCAAGCAAAATACCCCTCTGATGTGGGGCAATACATCAGACATTGTGCACAATGGTAATGAACCTGCGGATAGGGTAAAGAGTATCCGAACCCTAGCTGGGAAGGGTTTATGGCCCCCAGTACGTGCGACCCGATCAGTTGTACGTGTGACTGATATAGGAGTGAGCAAGGCGTAAGCCGCCACTCAAGTGATAATGATAATGTGGGAAACACACCGTTTCCATAAAGGAAATATTCTGCTAAAAATGCAATAATTACTGTATATGGAAAACTATTCCATAAGAATGATTCTTGATTCGTTTCACTTCATTGCTATAAGAAATCATCACTAAACCACCTATCACTTGCTTATTTTATACAGTTTTATTATGTACTCACTGAGCTTTGTCTCACCCCGTAGTGCTTATTTATTTTCAGGATCAGTTGACGGTTTGGCAAGGTAAATTCCAAGTTCTGCATCTCCGCTTGGAAATTGCGTTGCTGATTTTGGGCATCACCATGTACATATTTTGTTATAATTTTGGAGGTTTCACTATAGAGCTCCATGTTTTGCTAAAAGTCTGTAATAATGATATAACTTAGAATACTATCAGTATGTGTGATTGGGTATTACCTCAATACAGTTCAGATACTTAATTAATATGCACCTGAGTTGCAATTAAAATACTAGAAAATGGAGTTCAAAAGCGATAAATATGAAAATGAATTTAGATGTTGAATGATTATTACATGGGAATTATGGCTACGATCTTGGGTTAAGGGTAACGTAATGGTAATAGTTTATGAGTTATAGGTTGTTCTATGGGTTTAGGTGACCTTATGTCTCCCTATGCCCTAGGACAGTCGCGGCTCAAAGATGGGTTGTGACAAACTATAGCTACTTCTTCGACTTAGACTTTAGCCGAGTCTTTCCTCATCTTGTTATTTCATTGCTTCTCTTCCTGTCTGTCCTAAGTGCCATAGACATAGAATACTCCTCCATCCAGCTTTGGAATGGTTAGTCTCGAGTGTCTAATGTTTGTCGAAGCATCTAAGTCATACAATAAAGGTTGGCTGAGCAAGACGTTGTAAGCTAAAGGCATCCTAACAACAATGAAAGTTCCCATTACCATTACACTTTTTGGGGTTATACCAATGGTAAATGGGAGTCTGGCTACTCCTATTAATGGAACCTCTGTCCGATCTAGGTTGCGAACCAGGTTACTTACTTCTTTTAAGTCTTCTTCTTTGAAACCCATCTTTGAGTATGCGTTTGCTATTAATAAATTAATTAAACTTCCTCCATCAACAAGGATCCTCTTCACCATATAATTTGCAATGACTGCCTGGATTACCAATGGGTCCGTATGAAGGGCACAAAGGACACTTACATCTGGTCTTTCTGCTCTACTTAGGCCTTTCTCTTCTCCTGGTTAGAGCCTTCGCTTTGTTGCTACTACTATGGGCTTCATCCAATCCTTCGATGATGCAATGAATGATCCCTGCTGAACCATCATTAGGCTTCTCAAGCTGTTTCCCTCTATCTCTACTAGGTCTAGCTTTGTCCGGTTCGTCTCTTCTCATAAACTTTCCCAAATAGCCCTACTTAATCAATCTCTCAATTTCTTCCATCAATTGCTTACAATCATTAGTGTTATGACCATGAGTGTTGTGGAAGAGATAATACTTGCTTTGGTCTCTTCTTTTCAGCGGTGCCACCATTAAGGGGGGTGAATTTGCTTAGTTCAAAGTTGGAGTGTGGCTTATTACTTCGTCCTCTCCATCCCTTTCTTCTACTGGAGGGTTTTTCTTCTTGTTTCTCTTCTGCCTTATCCTCTCACTTCGACTTAGGCTCTTCCTTAGGAGTGACCTCCACTCTTCTTCGCTTTGCCATCTGATTAAAAGCCAAGGCATCATCTTGTCGTATGTACTTCTAAGCCAATGCCATTGCATCCTCTAGGGTGTGAAGAGTATGCCGACAAAGTGCCTTGAGGAAGTCTATATAGGAGTTCCCATTTTGCAAAGCTTTTACTGCTCGAGTCTGATCTAAGTGGGTGACCTTTAAGGCTTCCCTGTTGAAACGAGCCATATAATCCCTTAAGGATTCATTCTCCTTTTACACTACCATCTCCATATATTGGATTTTTCGCTCCACAGGAATACTGGAGGTGAATCGGTGTATGAAAGACTTAGCAAGTTCTATGAATAAGCTAATGCTTCATTCTTCCAAATTATTAAACCACCTGGTGGCCTCCTCTTCCAGGGATCCTCTGAACGCTCTGCATAAAGCTTCATCATCTGTAGTTTGAAATTCAACCACATGCTTGTAGTCCATAATGTGGACTTTAGGATCAGTTTCTTCATTATACTTCTTTAACATGGGTGGTTTGAACTTGCTGCGCATGAGATAATCCCTGATGGCTCCAATGAAAGGGGATTTCAAGGTGAGCCTCAAGGTTCTATCCATTGCCTTTCTACTAGAACCCTAGTTCATTTCTTCTAGGAACTTGTTCACAACATCTCTCACTTCCCTTTCCTTTCTTCGATGACTGTTGCTAGTGTCGAGTGATTTCCTGTCTCGAGCTCGTGAGGGATGCTAACAATAGAATGATCTTCCATGGTCTACTCTTTCCCCTTCGAGTGCCTCTTAGGGCTTTCTCCTTCTCTGCATCTTCCTCCTTTCTGTTTACTTCTCTCTTTACTTCTATAAGTACTTTCTCTATTAGGCAGATGCGAATGCCTACTACTTATGCTTCGTTCCCCATCATCTGCATGGGAATTTTTTCCATACATGAGCTTATATTTGTTCCTTAGAAGTGATGCTTTAATACTTCTTTCTTCTTCTATCGAGCTTTCCTCTTCTTCACGTCTTCCTTCGGACCTTACTTCTTAGTTAGTCCTTTGATTCACCAACTGTTCCTCACCTATTCCAGGAGCCATTTGAGGTTGTCTCCTATATTCCAGTGTTCGAGCCACATTCCTCCTAGGGGTGGTTTTAGGGACAGTGGTGAGAGTCTGTCCTATAGGAGTTTATTGTTGAGATGCTCTGACAAATGCGGCTACAATGTTGATAAACTATAAGGCAGGGGCAAGGTCAGGGTTAATGGGATTTAAAGGAGTATGGCTATGTCCAGCCATGCTTTGTTGAGAGAGAAGGAGTTAAAGTGAAGCATTTAGGTCAATGGGGATTGCTATAGGTGGTTCAAAAAGTGGAGGAGAGGAGTGTCTGGGATTTGTGGGGCTTAGGGATTCAGGGTTATTTAAGTTGGTCATAGTCATAGGTTTTCATTGCAGATTTGGAAGTTCTCCTTTGAGAAAGGGATAAAAAGGGGTGATTATGAAAGACCAGCCATCGATTCCCACAAATGGCACCATTTTGATTAATGCAAGATCAAATTAAATATGCTGGGCTGGATCTTCCAAGCTGGACCTTGTGAAATAGATCTATAAAGACAAATAAAAGGTCGAGAGGCGGCCAGGCCTTTCGCCTGGCATAAGCCTATAACAATTAAGTCAGTAAGAGTTTTCGTCGGTGATCGAAGAGAAGATTTTTCTCCTGGTCAGAGGATATTTTTAGTGGGAGAATGGAGATGAGAGAGTATAGAGATCAATCTACCTGAGTTGCATACTAATTCCTCTTTTTTGTATGACTTTGAATGGTACAAAGCTATCACCTTTCTATAAGAGAGAGTATTCTCTGACAGTTAGCCCTTTTAATTGGCATGGTAGATGCAGAGGTAGTGGGCGCATAGTGCCTGTCTTGTCCTCAGAGATATTTGGTGAGAGCTATGTTAGAATATGGGGCGAGCCACCTCGAAGAGTACTTTTGTGCAAGCTGATGTGACATCTATATTAGGAGCTCTTGACCATACAAGGGTTGGCTTGCCCAACAAGTTGCTTGTAGGTGAAATAAGGTAAGATGCCCCAGAACTCTTTGCCTGGTCTTTAGAGCTATAAGGCTACTTGAATTCACTCAGTGGGCTTTGACTTTTCCTTTGGAGCCTTTAGGGGCCTAAAGTGTATGTGAGCATTCGGTCCTTGAAGCCCATTAAAACAAATGGGTCATTTTTATCTCTCATTAGTTACCATTATAAATGAACTCCTTAAATTTTTTTTAAGTTGCGAAACTAATTGAAAGTAAAAACACGAACATTGATTTAATAATTAGGAAAAAGAACATATCTATGACTTGTGAGTATAATATATTTTAATGGACCATCATAGGATGTATTTTAGTAAAGGATATTTTCATAATCCATCTAATTATTTAGTATTTGGGAATTTATAAATGTATAAGTGTTCCAAGGGAATAAATTTTAAAATTAGGATAAATTATATTTATAAATTAAACTCTGCCTCAAAAAGATGAAAAGGAGACTTATATATATCTTATAGATTCTAAAATAACATAAAAAATAAATAAATAAACTATTACAAAACAAAACCAAATTACAAAATTTGAAAATTAAGTCCAAATTAATAGGGATTCAAAAATGACCAAAATGACTAGTTTTTGCGGTCAAATGAAATCATATCAACGAGTCTAGGTGAAACATCGTAGGCCTGAAAATTAGTATATTTTAATATATAATAGGCTCCATGTCTCATCTAGAGTAAAAGTTATAGCCTATTATCCATTACTGATAAAAGTTCTACTACTTTGGTTCATTTCAAGGGAGCGCAACTACATATCAACTTGGGGGCCACTACCTCTTAAAAAAAAATTGCGCGCATATATATATATATATATATATATATATATATATATATATATATATATATATATATATATATATATATAAGCCACTATTCCCAATACTAATAAAATAATAGGCTGACTAAAAATATGAAACCAAAAAACTTTGGATAATTTGTTATTTAGTTGATATATTTTGGGCTAATTTACATTTGAGTTTTTTTATTTTAAAAAACCAATTATATAATTTTTGTATTTTAATTTCATTAGCACTTTAGTCCTTTGATATTTTTTTCACTTTTTCTTTAAAATTTAAAAATAATTAAAAATAAAAGAAAATATAATTTTATTCCCTAACTACCCTCATCCCTAACCCCATCTTCCTTTTTACTTTCTCACTTCTCCCTTCTCATCACAGTGCCTACTACCATTTGTGGCCTTGGGCCAAATTTGCATATGCTTTCACCATTGATGGTTGAAATAATAGCTTCATGGACCAACTGATACTTGCATCATTGATGATCCCTTCTTCAAATTCACAATGAAATTTAAAAATAAAAAAAATAAAAAAAAAAAAAGACTTGATTTGCAGTGCCTCTGGCCCAAAGGGAATCGTGGTGGTAGTGACTCGCGATGGAGCTGAGTAGATGGCAGCGAAAATTCAGCAAGTGGCGATTGTGCAAGTGACTTGCTAGGATCTTTAGTATACGGTGTTGAATCCCGTGCCGTTGATGATGCCCCACCTGATCCGGCAGCAGCAGCAACCCCATCTGGTCCAACAACCCCAGAGAAAGAAAAAAAAAAAAAAGGCTTTGTGAGTTCCACTTTTAGAAATCCATCTAGCAAGTCTAATGCAGAGAAATTTGCTTTTAAAAATTAAGAAATTAATTAATGAAGCTTACATATAAAGTGCGCCCCAAATGAATTTAGATCTCTTAATTTTACTAGATCAAAATTTAGCCAACAATGCTATTCAATACAACACTTTTATCTCAATTTACTATCTTAATTGATGTGATATTATTACATTGAAAAATATTTTATATAATGCATTTTTTTAAAAAAATTATAAAAAATAAGATAATAATATATCGATTGGGATAAAAGTGCTGAATTATAAAATATTTTTCAATTTAGCCCCTTATGCAAAGTGTTGTAAATCAAATAAAAAATTAAAAAATAAATAAATAACTCATTAAAAAAATTATTTTTCATTGCATTCTAAATTACAAATACGAGCCAAATAGAAAGAGAGGAAATGCACCAGCACAACAAAATCATTTTTACCACTAATCCATTTGGCATATAATCCATATAAAGGTTGTACTCTTTAAAATCTCGATTTTTCTAAGGAATGCCTTAAGAATATTGATTAAAAAGTAATAATTTAAATGAAGATATATAAATAAATTTAAAATAAATTAAATAACTAAAAGGTGATGATGGGGTAAAGAAGGATATTTAATAAAATGGTATGGAAAAGTAAAAATAGGAATGAAATGAGAAAAAAGAAAAAATATATGTGGTAATCTTATCTTTATTTAGAAGAGGAGTGAGGGAGAAAAAGTAATTTATGAAAGTGAAAGTTTTAAAATTACAAAAATAACTTTATAACTTAAAAAGTAATAGTTGGTAAAGCAATTAATTATGAGATATAAATGTAATTACATTTAACTACTCCTCTCTATTTTCTAAATTAAAATGTAGCAAAATTTAGTTATTAAAATATAAGAAAAGGTAAGACTTACTCTCTCTTGCACTTCCAAAAAAATTATTTTATTTTTTCCAATTAATAGTACAATAATACCCTTTCATTATTTACACTTCCTTTCCTTTTCCTATACCCACCTAAACAGGCTGTTAAGTCTGTTAAGATATTAGTGATTCTAACTAAATATAATTCTATTATCCGAAGTAACCATTTTATTACTAGATTTTATTTAAAATAACTGTTAACTAGCTACAGAACACTTGTTATAAAAACAGTTAAAAAATTATTCTTCATTTCATTCTTTAACTACAAATAGGGTAAATGATTCTAAAATCATTAAACGATGGTGACTTTTATTAATATGGTCACTAAAAAGAAGAATTTTGCAGCTAATACATAAATTTTATTTTTTAAAAAATTTTGCAGCAAATACATAAATTTTTATTTTTTAATCAAAAGTCATTTGAGAGTTTACAACTAAAATCCTACTGAATTGACTAATGTGGCATGATTCGTCACTCTAACCATATGACTCAACATATTACTTCAAATTCACGGCATATAAATTTTAGTAATCACATTAGAAAAACTCTCAAAGTTTACTACTTCTCGGGTCATTTATATTTTTTTTTTCTTTTGATTCTTCTAATTATTTTTCCATTCAAAAAATTCTTTTAATTTTTTTATTTTCTTCAAAATATATTTTTTTAATTTTTAATGAAAATATTGTTCTAATTTAAATTTTATTTAATTTTCACAAATTCAAAAAATAAATTTTCCTTAAAAATCAATTTATGGATCTAAAATTATTGATTACATTTTTTCATTCAAAATATTCTTTTAATTTTTTAAGTGAAAATATTATTCTATTTTAAACTTACTAGAAGATATTCTTCTAATAGATTAATGACTATTAGATATAGTAGATGATCTCAAGATTTTATATAAATTCTTGTAAAAAATGTAACAACTTAACGATTAACATTTAAAATATATTAAATAGTCTTAGATTCAAATTAATAAATAACTTATTTAAATTATAATGTGCTAAATAATTATTCATTTTATTTTTAAAGTTTAATTTAAAGAATATTTTCACTTAAAAAATTAAAGAATATTTTAATAAAAAAATCAATGATTTTATATTTATTGATTAATTTTTTAAAAAAATTTATGGTTTGAATTTATGAAAATTAAATGATGTTTAACTTATAAGAATATTTTCACTTAAAAAATATTTTGATAAAAATAAGAAAAATTAAAAAATATATTAGTGAAAATAATTACAAGTTTTTTAATTAAAAATATTTTGAATGGAAAAAATAATTAAAAAATTAAAAGACAAAAAATATAAATGACCCTCAAAATAATAAACTTTAAATTTTTTTAATGTGATTAATAAAGTTTATCTGATATGAATTGAAGTTGTGTGTAAAATCATATAGCTAAAATGAAGTGTCATACCATATCAGTAATTTCAGAAGAATTTGGACCTGAATATGGATAGTGATCTCTAATTGAAAAAAAAATAAATAAATATTTACATGTAATGAATTTTTTTTTAATAACTATGTCGGGAAAACACTAAAATTTTGTAATTTTTAAAATTATTTACTGTCAAAATTCTAGTGCAATACTTAATACGTCATGTAACCATTGTCATATAGAGATGGTAAATGGGTGGAATCGAATGAGTTTTAATTGGATTGCAGATAAATCATTCTTTTATCAAGTTAACTTTCTCAAGTGATGTAGTGAAATTTTTGTTTTAAAGGATTAAATTTTTTATATTATAATTTACATTAAAATTCTATATAATTAGATAAATTCTATAAATATGTTATAAATTCTATAAATATGTTAAAAAATTTCATTTGAAATAATGGATCATTTTTTATATATAACCAATTCTTTTTATAAAATTACATTAAAAAAATTTTCAGATTTTGAAGATTAAAGATGCCATAGCTCTTCCTGTCCCCTCCCTCTATCCATGACTTTTATAAAGGAATTCAAATTAAGTTTTATAGGTTTTTATGGATTTTCTATTGGATTGTATTTTACGTACTATTTTTTAGTAATTTATAAAAAAATTCTAAATTTGTTAAAATAATATTTTTTTATTAATTTATTTTATTTTAAGTCAAATGAATTACATTTCAGATTAAATAAAAAATATTATATTTGAATTAAAATTCAATTATTTAAAGTTTTGCGCAAATTCAAACATATTGCGAATGGAATTAACATGGACGCATGATCATATCAAGTCAATGGGTTGATAAAAATTCACCGCCTCTAACTTTTAGCTGATATAAAACATATTGAGAAAAATTTGTCCATAGTAAATGTATACAAAGCCCTTGTGTTCATACCATACGAAATAAATACGTGTATTAGTTTTTTTTTTTTTTAAACTTTATAAATAAGAACTCTCAACTATATATATATATATATATACTCGTTTTAAAACATAATTTAATTTGTAAATATTTATTTTTTAAATATTAATATAAATACTATATGATATATAAATAATTTAAATGTATATTATTTGATATTATTTTTTAAATTATGGCACGTGTTAGACAATATAATTTCTTTATAAATCATATTCTTATTGTAAGTTGCCTTCTTTTTATTTGACTTTTTTACTTTTGACTAATACTTTTAAAGTATATACTCAAATACCTCTTAACAATACAATTATTATACAATTATCCATGATAAGTGCACCTATATATTATATATTGTTTATTCTTATGCTTTATTAATAGTTATTCTAGAAGAAAAACACATATATTGAAACTGTTTTTTTTTTAAATGATAAAGATAATCATTTTCAACCGGTGACATTGGTATTTTAGTAATAGGACTTATTTTCCTGCATGTTGTCCTACTATTATTTCTGTATGTATAACAATTCGATTAAATTTTTTGCACATCATCCTTACTCCGTTAAGCAATATTATAAGATAATTAACTTTTAGTTTTAACTTATGAGGTGGCAAAACATTTGATAACAGTTTGTTTAGAAACTATTTTTTTGGTACAATCACAACTTCTTTTTATTATTATATTTGATATTACTATTTAGCATTCTCTCCTAATCTCTTTATCTAATTTAAATGAAACATTTACAAATTTGAGAAAATTGAGCATTTATGAAATTTTACAAATAAAATATTTAAATTTAAATTGATTCTTCTTAATTGCACGATTATGCAATTAGAGCTGAGTATAGAAATTAAAAATTCCGAATTGAACCTAATAACTAGGCCAAAAATTTCTAAATTGGACCGAACTGTTGACTTTTTAACTTTCCTCAAACTGAATTGGATCGACTAAAATATTTTGGTGCAGTTCTACCTATTAACATATGTTCAGACTGAGAACTGGACTGAATTGAACTGAATTATATTGGATTAAAATAACTGAAATTTTTTAGTTTTTTATTTATAATATATAGGTAATGTTAATTGAAAAATATATGGATAATACAAAATTATAAGATTATTGTCACAACCCAAATTCAGAGATCGTGACTGGCATGTATTTAGACCAAAATCTAGTCATATAAGCCTTACTATACTATAAAAACAAATATAACACTATAAGATCCAAAATAAAAATGATAGTAACTTGTAATTTATTAAAACTCTACAACTTTTACCCCAAAAATTATTTAAAATAAGAAGATTTAAAAAAAAAAACATCAAATAAGTAACAAATGATTGTAAATTTAAACAATTACTAATTAACTTAAATAGCTCTATCAAATAAAAATAAATAAAGAAACTATCTAATTGCCCTAATAACTTAGAAATCATTTAAAGGAGAGTAACGATTGAATCCTTCTAGACCTGGCTCAGTCTTAGGAGTGAAGAAAGAGATAAGTCTTGCTAATTATCTAAAATCTATAAAATAGAAATCTATAGAGGAATAAGCATACACCACTTTGCTCAATGAGAACACATGGCAGGAAACTTCCTAATAAATTTTATTTACGTCAAATCACAAAACCTCATCATCAAATAATTTTCAAGCATTTCATATAACTATTAAGTCACTCATTATATTTCACATAATAGCTAATTTCTTACTTTCATACAAGACCTTAAGTAATATATTTGAACTATAACTCACATAGCACTTCCAACAATAACTTTAGATTACACATATCAATTTTAGCATTTTTATCACCATATCCATATTTTTAAAGAAATTACAAAATAAAGTATATTAGGAAAGATATTGTCAGACTTATTAATCAACATATAAGACATTAAACCTAAGTACCATTAGAAA
Organism: Reutealis trisperma; assembly: GCA_947687605.1. Classification (NCBI taxonomy): domain Eukaryota; kingdom Viridiplantae; phylum Streptophyta; class Magnoliopsida; order Malpighiales; family Euphorbiaceae; genus Reutealis; species Reutealis trisperma. The sequence continues at coordinate 752,333 of CANTUT010000379.1, forward strand.
ATTGGGTACTACAAACAGCCCCAGTATACATATATAACATATAAGGCATTTTTGCTCAAATCATATAATAGTCACATATAACCCAGGTGCACCATGGGAAGTCCAAGTCATGGTCTTATCCCAATACAATATAACAAATATATCTCATTTAAAATAATAATTCATAACTCACTCATATACTAATTAATTCATAGAAATACATTGCATAAATCATTTTGTTCCCTAACTTTTAATACAAACAATACAATAACAATCAAGTTTTCAAAACATTGTTCATTAATAATTTACCAAATTAACATATATGTTCTCACTTGATTGCAGATTACAGCAACAGTAGCCCTTAATTTACTGATTCTGCTGCTTAGCCAAATCTTCACCTGAACACATATATTTATATTAACAACCAACCTAATTTTCCTAATGAAAATATGAATTAAATGTATTTAAATATTATATACTCCATAAAATACAAATGATATGCAACACAATTCCGCAACACAATACCACAACCCAATTTTCTCCTTTCTAATATCTATTATGGCAGCTGTAATTCGAACTACTCCAGACCTCCTTGAAGTATTCTAAATAAGACCAAATTTTAACTACAAGTAGATAAGATATCAACAACTTTACCTACCAAAAATCATTTAATTTAGACTTAACTAATGCCAAAAAAAAAATCCCAAATATAGCTGTTCAGAAACTCAACAAGTTTCAGTAGCAGAAATTAAAATCCTACGAACCTATCTTCATATTCTCAAAAAATTATAAATTTTTTTCTTGATATTCAGAACATGATGTATTATATATCACTAAAATTTCATAAAATTCGGACATTATTTAGGCCTCCAAATAATTATTTTTCTAGTCTAACTTGTTGAGAATATTAAATAAGCAGTCACCATATTTTCCCTAGCTTAATTCGATCCGACTGTTAGATCATCTCCAAATTTAAATATAATAAAATTGACATCTAGAAGATAATAATATCAAAATTTCACCGCTAAACAATAGCCATTATTAAACTATAAAATTTTGAATTCCCCAGTTAAAAAATATCAAAATTTAAAATCATCCTAAATACTAATGGTCACTAACCTTCTTTTAATAGTATCCAATTCAATTTAATATCTAATTAATCAATTATCAAGTATATAAATCAATTCCAAAAAAAAAAATTAATAAGTTTAATGGCTTACCTCAAGAAAATATTTAAATTCTTAGAAGAAAACTTGAAAAACACCTTTTAGAAATTTAAAGATCCTATTTACTTTTTTCCAATCACCCACAATGCACTTTGTTTCTCAAGCACTCAATCACTATCTTTCTTTTTTTCTTTTTTTTTTTCTTATTCTCCTTGTTCTCCTTGGCGGCTGAAAATCTCATCTCTCTAAATTTATTGATATTATATAAAGTTTCACTAACCTTAAACCTCTACTAATCCTACATAACACCACACACATATGCACACACACTAGCACACATTAATGAACATATGATTATGTATTAAATATATAAATAAATAAACTTAATATATATATATATATATATATATATATATATATATATATATTAAAAAACACATATATTTATAATTAAAATAAACTCTAATATACATACATAAATATAACTATTTCTTCTTATACTTATTTTCTACTTAATTAATTATAATATAAAACATTCCTAATATGAAATCCAAGTATTTCACATTATAATCCCCTTACTAAAATTTCGTCCTCAAAATTTCACATTATAACTCCCTTAATATGCATATCCTACAATTAGTACATATACCATATCACTATCAGATAATCATAATAATAAAATCAAATGAACAAATGCTCTAATATGTAGGTTTCCACATTCTCTTCCCCTTATTAAGATTTCGTCCTCGAAATTATATTACATACCTGAAGAATCAAATAAGTGTGGATATTGAGCTTTCATAAGCTCCTTCGCCTCCCAAGTACATTCCTTCACTAAATGGTTCCTCTAAAGCACATTAACGGATGCTACTTCTTTAGAGCATAACTTCTTTACTTGATGGTCTAAAATAGCTATTGGTTGTTCCTCATAAGAACAATCATCCCTAACCTCTATTATCTGGTGTGATAGAACGTGTCTTGGGTTGGAAACATATATCTGCAACATAGAAACATGAAAGACTGGGTGAACAAAAGCTAACTCTGAAGGAAGAGCTATCCTGTAGGCAATTTCACCAACTCTATCTAAGACTTTATAAGGGTCAATGTACATAGGGGCTAATTTTCCTTTCTTTCTAAAGCGCATTACATCCTTCATCGGTGAAAACTTAAGAAATACTTTATCCCCAACTGTGAACTCCAAATGTCTTCTTTTAAGATCTACATAACTTTTTTGCCTACTAAAAGCAACCTTAATCCTATCTTTTATTAAAGGAACTTTATCAACAGTATATTTTAACAATTCAAGGCTCTCTATCCTTCTCTTACCAACCTCCTCCCAATACAAAGGAGTTCTACACCTCCTACCATACAATGCTTCATATGGAGCCATCCTAATGCTAGCTTGATAACTATTGTTTTATGCAAACTCCACTAAAAGAAGGTGGTCATCCCAATTACCCTTAAAGTCCAAAACTCACAACTTTAACATGTCCTCCAATGTTTGGATAGTCCTCTCAGATTGCCCATTAGTCTGAGGGTGAAAGGCTTTACTAAGGTCTAGTCTAGTACCTAAACCATCTTGCAACTTCTGCCAAAATCTCGAAGTAAATTATGCCCCTCTATGAGAAATTATAAATACATGTATCCCATGAAGACAGACTATCCTAACAATGTAGAGTTTAGCATACTAGGCCACATTATAAGTTGTCTTGACATGGAAGAAATGAGCAAACTTAGTCAATATGTCCACAATCACCCAAATGGTTATACATCTTCGTAGCGCCAGGATGTACTATATACCTCGAATTATGAGCCTCTTTAAAAATCTCCAACCTTAAATCATCCACATCAGGCACACATAATCTACTCCCATATCTCAAAATGCCATCACTATCAACTTGAAATTCTCGCATCTTACCTTCTAGTATTCCCTTCCTAATCTCTTCTAAGCTTTTATCCTTACATTGATCCTCCTTAATCCTATCCAATATGACTAGTTTCAATCTCAAATGAGCTAATAATGCACCCCTATCAGACATAGAAAATGCATACCATCATCCCATAACATGCAACTCTCTAATTAAAGGTTGTCTTGCCAAGGCAATATGAGATAAATTACCCATTGATTTCCTGCGAAGAGCATCAACTACTACATTAGCTTTCCCAGGGTGATATTGAATGTTGTAATCGTAATCCTATAACAACTCGGCCCATATCCTTTGTCTAAGGTTCATATCCTTTTGGGTATACACATATTTGAGGTTCTTATGATTAGTAAGGATCTCATATGTAACCCCATATAGGTAATGTCTTCAAGTCTTAAGGGCAAAAACTACTGCAACCATTTCTAAATCATGTGTGGGACAATTTTGCTTATACTTTTTCAATTATCGAGAAGCATAAGCCACAACCTTACCACTCTACATCAACACACATCCCAAACCTACCCTCGAAGCATCACAATACACAACAAAGCCCTATGACCCCTCGGGTAACACTAAAACTGGTGTACTGGTTAATCTCTTCTTAAGAGTGCTAAAGCTCTCCTCATATTTGTTATGCTAGATAAACTTAACACCCTTCCTTGTCAACCTTGTAAGTGGCATAGCTAGCCTCGAGAAATCTTTGACAAATCTCCTATAATACCCTGCTAAACCTAAGACACTCCTAATTTTAGTGATTGTTTCAAGTCTTGGCCAGTCTAGAACTGCCTCCACCTTTTAGGATCTACCCATATGCTCTCAGCTGATATCACATGCCCTAAGAATACCACACTATCCAACCAAAATTCACATTTGGAGAATTTAGCATAAAGCTTATGTTTTCTTAAGATTTGTAGCACTAATCTCGAATGTTCTTCATGCTCTTCTTCACTCCTGGAATAAATTAAAATATCATCTATAAAAGCCACCACAAACCTATCTAAGTACTTACTGTACACCCTATTCATCATATCCATAAATGCAGCTGGTGCATTTGTCAACCCAAAAGACATCACCAAGAACTTATAATGTCCATACCTAGTACAAAAAGCTGGCTTTGGTATGTCACTCTTCCTAAAGTTATATATGTCATTATAGCAATTATCAAATTATATCAAGATTATATAAAAATTAAATTTAGATGAATTATAAATCTATAATTAAAAATATATATATACCTTAACTCAATAGAATATAACAATTAATAATTATACAATTTACTTAAATATTAGATTCATTAAAATTATATTAATGAAAAATTAGTAATAGAATACGGATTAAGTTTTAATAATACTAAGATATAACCATATATTACAATTAAAAATTTTAAATTCACTACTTATATATTTTAAAATAAAAACTTTTAATTTATATTATAACTAATTAATGAGTAGTAATAAGAAAGTATGATGTACTAATAAAGTTTATGTGATACTAATAAAGTTTTTAATTAATTAATTTTTGTTAGTATCTAATATTATAATATTGAAAAATATTTTATTATTAATTAATATTTCTGTGATAGGTTATCAATAAGAAAGCACTTATAATAAATAATTAATAATTTGTATAAAATATATAAATTAATTATAAGAAATTATGTGTTAACTTTAAGTAGTATATACAGTTATATTGCAAAAATTATTAATATATAGTTTTGATATATAATTATATATATTAATATAATATATTAATATATTAAACCCTAATTTCATAAAAAATAAAACTTAAAACTATAAATTAGTTATTAAATGCATTTTCTTTGAGTCTTCGTTTTGGATTGGATTGGATTATACTGGAATTGAAATATCTGATCCCCAAATTGTATTGTCCTAAAATTTTTAGAATAATATAATATGAAGATTTTTTATTTCGATTCCAATTCCTATTCTCCAAAAAATAAAATCCCTGAAATTCAATCCAATCCTAGAGATTTATAAATTTTCGTATTAAATCGAACCTAGCTCAGTTCTATATGCAATGTATTGAATTGTATGTGAAAAAGTATATTGTTCATAGAATAAGCAATGAAGCTTGTGAGTATTGTGTTGTATTTGAATTTTGTACTTATGTGTATTAGTATGAGCGTTCTTATTAATAAGTAATAGAATGAATAAAAAATAGAAATATTTTTAATTTATGATGATTTGACTATTCAATTCAAAATAAATATAAAATAAAAATATCTTTTAATTTATCTAAAAATTTAATAATTTAAAATTCTTAATAGCTTTATTTTTTTAAAAGATTCAATAGTTTGAACTTTAGTTTCATTCTTATTTGCTTAACAAATATGCTAAATAAAGAGAAAATTAAGAGAAACTATAAATTAATTTTTTACTGTTAATAGACACAACATGCAAAAAAAAAATAATAATAATAATATTGAGTTTAATTGTACCTTAGAAAGTATGAAGATTGTTGATTTCTTTCTTCTTTTATCAAAAGAGAAATTTTGTATTATCTAACCAAGCAAAAGGACAAAATTTTTTTTATTATTAAAATTTTTTTTATTTTGTTGGATGTGTTCATTAAAAAATATAAAATAATAATTTTATTTAAAGTTAAACTTTCAAAATTATTTACTAATTTCTCATTTTCTTGCCTTAGAAAAAATACATTCCTAATTAATATAGTATTATAAACATACTTGCAATATATTATTAATTTTAACCACAAAAATCAATAAAGACATTAATTTATTCTATTATGATAATTTATATTTTTACAGCTTTAATATTAAATATCAAAATATAAGTAAATATAATATAATATATTATCATAAAATAATAAATTAATTATTATTTTTGGAAATTAATATTATATTTAAACAAATAAACTAGTCTATGATTATTATTAATAAAAAAAAAATAATTTTTCTATAATAGGAAGCAATCAAGTTGTATTTATAAATTTATAATTTTTTCGATTTTAATCTTTTTGCTTACTAGTGAGACTATTTCGTATTATTCTTTCTTTTCAATATTTTTACTTCTGCTTTTATTATTAGTAGATCTTAAATCTCTTCTGTAATGAAAATTTTAACTATATTTTTTAGATGATCTTGTTTAGTTAATCTCATAAAAAGATAATATTTTTTTCCGATAATATCAATCAATTCTTGTATTATTTGTTATAGTCTTTTTCTTTCTACAATAAATAAAAATAAGATATAATAAAATTTTAAAATAAGAAATTTTATAATAAATATATGATTAACTAAATTTTATATAAACATAATGTAACAAGTTACGAAACTATATTTCTATAATTTTTTATATTAATCAACTGCATAGCTCATTAATATTTAAGTATTTTCATAAAGAGTTATACAAAGATTTATATCCTCACCAAATACTCAAAATTTTAATATATACCAATGATATAAAATAAATATCTATTAATAATGTGAAAAGAATACGTGTTAATATATTTAACATCATTATTATTGTATTGGTCCCATCTTTATTTCTCTCCTAATTTGATAAAATAAACTTTAGTTATATATTTTGTGCAAGATTCAAATTTGAAAATATATATATATATATATATATATATATATATATATATATATATATATATATATATATATATATATATATATATATATATATATATATATATATATATATATATATATTACTATATTACTATATTACTATATAAATATAATAAATTCAAGTATTTATCTATATATATCATTTGATTACCTAATGCCTTTTTTCATTATTTCTTTTATACTCACTTTTAGTACTTGTCTAAATTTTATATTTGATTGCAAATAATTTTAATCGCCCTTTAATATTATGTCATCATAATTAATAGTTTCATAAATTATAATCACATTAGTATTTTTATAAATAACCAATGAGCTTCCAAAATTATTAAAAATAAAATTTAGAAATAATATACTCACAAATCTTGTAGCTCATGAACTTTTGACATATTTGGATTAATTTGAATAATACTAATTTTCAATATTGATAGTTAAAGCTTGGCTATAGCATGAATAATTTAAAAAATAAATTTAAATAAAGTGTTTTAATAATGATAATTGAATCTTGGCTTTATTATAAAAATTTAAAAAATAAATATTAAATTTAAGTGTTTATAGAATCACAAACAAAATTGATTTTTTGTTAAAGAAGAATTTACTATTATAAATAGAAATTTTAATATTTGATAATACAATAATATGATTGTTCATTATTGTTAAATAAACTTTCAAATAGTGCACCTTTTTTTTTTTTTTTTTGATATATCTTCTTATAGAACTAAAAATAATTTTTTTTAATTTACAATAGAATTTTTTAAAGTCAAATTAGAATTTCTTTAACTTGTTAATATTCAAACACTCAAAGTTAAATTAGAATTTCTTTAACTTCTTAATATTTAGAATAATCTAAAAAATATAAAATATTTTGATTGAATTCATTTATACAAACTATTATTTTTTTGAGAATACAAAAATTATTATTAATGATTAAAACAATTAATTTTAAAATTTATAATGATACAAAATAATAATTTATACAATAAAAGATAAATTATAATTTTTTTAACTTGTTGATATGCAAAAAATTAAAGTCAAATTAGAATTTCTCTAACTTCTAAAAAAAATTTATGTTTTTCTTGTATTTTTTCAGATATTAAGAACTTGCTCAAAAAGGTTCTTAATATTCGAAAAAATAAAAAAAAATAAATTATTCTAATAGAATTTTTTATTTGAATTAAATATAATTAATTATATATTAAATAATAATTATTTTATTCTTTTCTCATTCTAATTGAATTTGTTATTTTTATTTAAATTAAATTAATTTAAAATAATTAGATAATTAAATTATTTAATTAGAATGATTATATAATTATAAATTTATAATATAATTAATCATATATTAATAATTATTTTATTAAATTTATTATTTTCTTATTTAAATTAAATATAATTAAATAATTAATAAATGGTTATATTATCATTCACAAATATACAATTGGAAAGAATTTAGTTAAGACTCTTGCATAAATTTATTTATCTCCCTCAGACACACACACATATATATATATATATATATGTGTGTGTGTGTGTGTGTGTGAAATTGTAATTTAACATAAATAATTTTTGAAATGTTAAAAATTTAGTGGGAAAATTAATTTTTACAGGATCAATAATATATATTTATTATAATTTACATGAAACTTTTAATATTTTGTGAATTTAAGTGGGCCATTGATGAGGTTTTAGCGGGGCAAAATATAAATATAAATTCTAAAAATTTAAATAGAATTATTAATTTTTTCTATAAATTTAGATAAATTATTTAAACTTAAAAGGTTGTTGTTGTAATTTAACAATAGGATTATTGTCAGAAAATCTTCCAAATTTTGATTATGGAAACACGTGATGTGTTTCTAGTTTCTTTTTTCTCTTGTATAGCAACAATCTTCCTATAATTGAAATTAGACCCGCAATACATATTCAATTTGTTCATCTACACCCTCATGAGCCTTTAATCATTATCATTTGATTCCTCAACCTCAAAGTCTTTGTGGCTAAAATGGAGCCCAGAAATTTTTGTGGCTGGGATGTTGCTGTATTAAAAATTGGTCAAGGTGGGTCCCAAATCCAGGCTGTAAGCAAAAGGGTTGAAAATGGAGCCCAACACTCTCCACCAAATTTCCTGCCCTGCAGGAGCTGCATTATATTATATATACTAGGGAGGCCAACGAAAGGGAAACGCAAGCATGTGTAGTTGCATAGGAGGCAAAGATAATGTACATGTGAAACCTTGTTTGGGTGCAGCAATGGGTACCTGCCAAAACAATGGGGCCCACAGAAGAAACGCAGAAAATAACAGGGGCCTACAAAAACACAGGGTGCAATGATGGTGGTAAAGTCCCATACAGCTTTTAGAGGAAAAGAAATTGTGTGGGTGTGTTAAGGACAAAGGGCGAGTAAGCCAATGCATGAGACAAAGCAGCATTAACCACTCGCCTCAAACACTATCCAGCCAATCAACACCTATCTCTCACACACTCTCATTTGGTGTGTACTTCCATTACCAATTGGCTTCTCTTTGGTTTTTCGATCAATCGCATTCTCTGCCACATTATTAACCTCTTATCATTTGTTCTTTATATGCTTTTTCATATATTTTTGTTATTGCTATATATATATATATATATATATATATATTCATATTGAGGTAGAGAAATTCGTATTTTTTCTATTCTTTTTCATATATATAAACTATACTATACTTAGGAGTGTTGCATAATAGTGTCATAATGATTCAACTTGAAACTAACTCTAAATATTTTTTTTTAAGTTTAATTTCGGCAAAAAATGATTTATCTATATTATTTAGATAATAATGAGTTGGATCATATAAAAAAATTTCAAATTTCATATACTTTAAATATGTGAGACACTTTACTAATCTGCTTAAGTAATTATTAATAAAATGCAGATTATTATATTTATTTTCATTTAAAATGTGACGTCTTCATTATAATTAATTAGCTTATATTTACAATTGAACTCAAATTAAAGTTTAATTTAAAATCAGTTATATATATTGTGATTCAGTTCTAGATATTATAGTTCGTTGATGCTCCCGAGTGCAACCCCAAAAATTAACATAGTTTCCCTAAATTTGAACTAAATGAAATTTCATCCTATAGGATGCTACTAAATATGCTAATCTTAACCTCAAATAAATATGCGGGCCTTGCTTTTAACTTCTGAAATTAATATTGAACCTTCACTAACATATGTAAATCCAAAAGTAACTCCGTAAACCACGCACAAATTTGGGGGAAATTCTTGTCTTTGTTATTCTATGAAAGGTTGGTATTAGAAATTAACTTATTTTCAAATAGCACTACAAGAAAAAATAATTTTAGAGACTACAAAATGTAGTCTCTAAATTATGAATTTTAGATGCTAATTATAATTAGTGATTAATTAGTGAATAAATCACATAGTCGCTAAAAATCTCATCGCTAATTTTTTTTTTTTGGGAGTTAAAATAATTGCTAATTAGCTACTGAACGATAATAGCCTCTAATCAGTGATTAAAAAATATTAGTCGTTAATTGAAAAAATACAGTGTTAAATACAAAAGAAGATGACTAAAGTAATTTCGGTTGCAACTAATTTGCTATTAAATATGTAGTTACTAATTAGCTATTAACATAATATAGTATCTAATTTTTATCTTTTAATTTTTTTCAAAATAATTGTCCAGATTTTTCATTTTAATTTTCTTAATATATTAATTGTCTTTTCTTTAATACATATTATTTATTTTATTTTAATTTTTTATTGATTGTCTTTTTCTTTAATATATTAATTTTCTTTTAATTAAATGTCCATTTTTTCATAATAATAATAATAGCGAAAAAAGAGAGAGAAATAGAAAAAAAAGTGATAAAGAAAAAAAGAGAGAGAAAAATAATATAAAAAAATTAAGAAGAGAGAAGAAGAAAATATTAATTACATAAAAAGAAAAGAGATAAAAAAATTATATTATAAAAAATAAATTAAGTAGAAACTGAGAAAGAAAATGATGAAGAATACAAAAGATAAAAGAGTGCAAGAAAGAAAAATGAAAAGAGAGAAAAAAAAAATGATGGGAGTGAGGAAGAAAAGAGTTTTTATAAAGATTTAGATTTAAAAATAAATAAGAATCTATCAATAATCAGATGATTTTTTTTTTTTTGAAATTAGCTATAGAATATTTCATTACTAATCTATTGAATAAACAGGAAAACAAAAATTGGGAAATGAGTTTAGAGACAAAAAAAATTCTATTGCTAAAAATAAAATAAGCGGAAAAATAGAAAATTTTAGGTGGCAAAATTTTTTTGAGTTTGTCTATCACTAACTTTGTCGATAAATATAAAATAAGCGAAAAAATGAAAAAAAAATTTTATGGAAATTTAAAAGTCGGTAATTTAGCTACTAAACTGATAGTCGCTAAATTTAGCTACTATCCTTATTAGTAGCTAAATTAATCTCTAAATAATTCGCACCAGCAACTTTCCTTCTCCCGCTATAATTTAGTCTCAAATCGATGACTATTTTCTTAATCTCTAATTAACAATTAGTTTGTGATTAAATTTTAGTAGTTAAAAATAGTGCTTTTTTTGGCATTACCTTTAGCAACTATTTAATCCCAAAATAATCGCTAAAATATAATATTTTACTAATTGCTTTAATATAGCCGCTAATTAGCTACTATAAAAGTATAATCTCTAATTTTAATCGATAATTTGTTACTTTCATATAGTGTAGTTTGGCAAAGAAATTTGGACATTATGGTCTTTTCAAAATTAGTAAACTCAATACCTAATTGGAAGGCTAAGCTCCACACATAAGAATTTAATCGTGTGCTTCTTTTTAGTAGAGATTCAACTTCCATTTATTACCAAATAATCTAAAATGATCTATTTTCTTTTGTTCTTTCTAAATAGTTATCAACCATGAATTTAAATATGAAATATTTAAAATTAAAATTATTAACTTTTAATCTGTGGCAGGTAAGTGACAGCAAAATGAGGAAAAATAAACAAATTAGAGAAAAAAAAAAAAAAAAAAACACTGAAGTATGGATCCCACAAATAGGGGAAAAAACACGACAAGGATTTGGAAATATTATTATTTATGTTTTTTTAGCGGAATAAAAATATTATTATTTTTAATGGCACTTAAAGGTCAAAAACCAATTTGTCTCATAGTAGATGATATTAAAGGTTTCGTAGGAGATTTGTCCTCTTAATTGTGTTTTACAGTAGATATTAGCTAACAAAGCACATTACCACAATCATTAATGTTGATTACCTTTATATTAATGACAATATGAATGATTGAGTGGGGCAAAATCCCCAAAAGGTGTGTATATATATATATATATATATATATATATATATATATATATATATATATATATATATATATATAAATGAAAAGATAATAAAGCTATCGAAGCAATTTTAGTAAAGATATCAATGAGTGGGAAGCACACTTAAGGAATGTGATTCAGAAAAGTAAATTCAGCTTCTACATATATATCAAAAGAAAAAAAAATTCTTGATATAAATATATGGAAAAATGTCGCATACATTATGTTAAATGGCTTATATAGAATTAAAATTTTCAATCTCCATAACTAATTTTTGAGGTATGGTTCTCTAAAACTTATATAAGCCTTGCAATATTATATTATGATATTAGAGCACAAGTTGATCATTCAACAATTTTGAAGTATGGATAGATTTGAGCGTTGTTCTATTTGGGCTATTATTAACAATTGTTTCACAAAGTATCAACTAAACTTTTTATCCGACTACACTTTCAGTTGAGTCACTAGTAGTTTATCACGCACTAGGCTTTTTGCCTACTAATAAGCCTTTCACCTAGTGAAAGTTTCGCCTAATTACCATTTTAGAGAGAGTATTTAGTTTTGCCTAGTTACCATTTTAGAGAGAGTGTTAAAGAAGTGGAAAAATTCTATATGAGTTAATAATAAAGGTGTTAAATGGCTTAGATAGAATTGAACTCTCAAATTTCAATAGCTAACTTTTTGAGAAATAGTTCTCGAAATCTCATAAGCCTTGCAATATTATAATTATCAACATGGTATGTTGACACATGGAAAAATCTCATATGAATTAAAAATAAAAGTGTTGAATGACTTACATTGAATTGAATTTTCCAGTATCAATAGTTAGCTTTTGAGATATGTATAATATCTTGCATTTTTTTTCTATTAACTAATATATATTCCAAGTTGTTTCTTGAACATGTGTTAATTTTATAACTTTTGAGAATTTATATAAAGAAAAAAGTCAAGTTCATTATATAATGCAAACGCTCATTATGAATATCTTAAGTTGTTTATCACGTTAGTATAGACACTAATTAATGTTTCATGTATTGCATGTATTTTTAAAATGTAAAAGTTAAAGAGTTAAGGATTTAAAGACTTTGCCTATCGAGGATGAGTTTTGATGACGAGGTGATCTCAATAGTGATGATGAGTTTTGATAATAATGAAAGCTTCAATGAAGAGGCAAAGTTTCAATAGTAAGGATGAGGTCCAATTACTAGGACGAGGCAACAATGGCAAGGACTAGCCTCACTAATGAGGATGAAGCCTCGGTGAAGAGATATACAAATTAAAAATATAGACAAGTTGTCGAGGATAAAGATGAACTCGATAAAAGTGAAGCAAAAAGCTTCAACAATGAGGACGAAGACGAGCTCGGTATGAGCAAAGCAAGTTGATGAGCTTATTACAAGTGAAGCGAGATAATAAGCTTGATAAAAGAGAAACAAGTGAGGAATTTGGTACAAGAAAGACGAGTTAAGAATTCAATAATGAGGCTAATAAATGCCTATATAGATATGAGACGAAGGTGAGTTAGGAGACTCGTTATCAAATAACATTGTTTAATGATGAGTTACATTAGGAATTTTATGAGAATTTGGCAAAGGCAACCACCCCTATATTGATAATGACACGCCCATGTTAATTATGACATGTCCATATTGCCTGAAAAGCTAATAATGAATAGTAAGACAATCTAATAAAAATTTTTTATTCCTTTTCTCTTCATTAAACGACATTCAAGTAAGCTAAGTAACTACCAACACCTAATTCGTCGGTGAAGCAGACAACTGACTAGCCTTGATTCTATATTAACTTAAGCCTATAAATTATGACTTGCACAATCTGCCTGACAACAAAAAAAAAATAAATAATTAAAGAGCTCAAGTTAAACTTTATATTCAGTTGAGGAAGGAAGCCCAACTTGTTGTTCAAGGTAAGTTAGGTTTAAATTTTCTTATTGGTTTTCGTGAACCAAGTATACATGAATTCTTACTATTGGATTATGTATCTTAATAATTAATCAAAATAGCTAATTGATCAAGCTTAATTTAAATAGTTACAGAACCTTAAATAATGGATATGTTTTATTTCATGCATAGTCTTATAACATTTAGGAGTGCATAAGGAGATAATGATATTGATGATGATCCTCATTTATGCTTAATGTTGGAGAGGAATATACAAAGAGTAATAGTTCATTTTGTCAAGGTGAGTAGGAAATATACTACTATATTTGCACTTTTGAATCCTTAAGGCTTCAAAGGCTACAATCATATTCTAACTATCATGTTATCGATTGCCATATTTAATTCATGTTCAAGCTACCATGTTCATGACTTCCATGTTACCCTTTGTTATGTTTAAACCAAGAACCATGTTGAACCATGTATCTCTTTACAATTAAATTCATCTAACCATGCTAAATAAAGAACAATAATCTTCTTACTTATGGACCTACAAGACATATAATAGAGATCCCCTACTGATATAGGAAAACATCATACATTATGCACATTGTTATCCCTATATAAGGTATATTATCCAGATTCTAGTTAAGAAGGGTTTCATGAGTCCTAGCATTAGGTCTAATTAGTCTCATATAAGAAGTAATGCTCATAAGAAAGTCTTTGCTCTATATTTATTATGTGGAGAGTATGCTAATCAAGGCTCTGCTCTTATATCATGTGCATGATTTATGTTATAATTATGATTGATACCTTTATTACAAGAGCTTACAGGAATGGTGGTATAATCCCAACCATGAGTTCTCTATCATTCTTATTTATCATGTTCATGCTTTCAGTTGTACCATCATTTAATTCTATGATTATTGAATATCATGTACTAAGTTTGCTAAATATGTGAATTTACATATTATCAATAACCATTTTTATGAGTTATCTTTCAAGTATCTAGCCCTGACATGTATAATAATATATTCTTTACTCACTAAGATTTCTCACTATATTGTATTGTACGATAATATATTGTATTCTTTTCCAAATTAACACATATGTCATCACTTGATTGCAAATTACAGCAACAGCAGCATCTAATTACTGGTTTTGTTGATTAGCCAAATCTCCACTTGAACACATATATTTATATTAACAACTAGCCTAATTTTCCTAATGAAAATATGAATTAAATGTATTTAAATATCATATACTCCATAAAATGCAAATAATATGCAACACAATACCACAATCCAATTTTCACATTTCTAATATCTATCATGGCAGCTGTGATTCGAACTATTTCAGACTCCCTAGAAGTATTCTAAATAAGACCAAATTTTAACTACAAGTAGATAAGATATCAAAAAATTTACCTACCAAAAATCATTTAATTTAGACTTAACGAAGGCCTCCAAAAAAAATCCCAAATACAGCTATCTAGAAACTCACAAAGTTCTAATAGCAAAAATTAAAATCATACGAATCTATCTTCATATTCTTGAAAAATTATAAATTTTTTTCTGGATATTCAGAACATGATAAATTGTATATCACTAAAATTTCATAAAATTTGGACATTATTTGGGCTTCTAAATAATTATTTTTCTAATCTGACCTGTTGAGAATATTAAATAGACAGTCACTATATTTTCTCTAGTTTAATTCGATTTGACTATTGGATCATCACTGAATTTAAAAAATAATAAAATTTACATCCAAAGGATAATAATAGCAAAATTTCACCATTAAATAAGTAGCCATTATTAAACTATACAATTTTGAATTCCCCAGCCAAAGAACATCAAAATTTAAAATCATCCTATATAATAATGGTTACTAACCTTCTTTTAATAGTCTCCAATTCAATTAAATACCTAATTAATCAATAATCAAGTATATAAATCCATTCCAAAAAAAATTAATAAATTTAATGGCTTACCTCAAGAAAATATTTAAATTCTTAGAAGAAAACTTGAAAAACACCCTTTAGAAACTTCAAATATCCTATTTACTTTTTTTTTTCCAATCACCCACAATGCACTCTTATTTTTCAAGTACTCAATCACTTTTCTTATTTTTCTTGCTCTTTTTAGCGGTTAAAAATCTTATATCTCTAAAGTTATTGATATTATATAAAGTTTCACTAACCCTACACAACACCACACATATGTGCACACACACTAATACACATTAATGCACATATGATTATGTATTATTTATATAAATAAATAAACTTAATATACGAATATATATATATATATATATATATATATATATATATATATATATATATATATATATATATTTATATTTATATATTAAAGAACATATATATTTATAATTAAAATAAACTCTAATATACATATATAAACATAACTGTTTCTTCTTATACTTATTCTCTACTTAATTAATTATAATATAAAACATTTCTAATACAAAAATCAAGTATTTCACATCATAATCCCCTTAATATGCATGTCCTACAATTAGTACATATACCATATCACTAACAGATAATTACAATAATAAAATCAAATAAACAAATATTCTAATATGTAGATTTTCACATTCGATGTCCTTATGTTTACTCATGTTTTGGGAACGTCACAATTGCTGAGTTGGATTGTGACAATATGGTTCTCTAAAGCCTATATAACACGCGTTTAGACTTTGTCCTGTTTGAGCCACTATAAAAATTTGCTTCACAAGTGCCAATTGGAAATTTTCTCCAAGTGGAGTTGTTTCCTAAATGGACGTTTAATTAGGCCACTTATAGTTAGTATGGGCTGTCAATTGGGACACTTGTGGTTGTCCGTAACTATTTACCTGCTAATAGGCCTTGTGCCTAATGGATGTTTTATCTAACTACCACTTTAGGGGAGTGCTAAAAATGTCAATATGTAGAAAAATCTAGAATTTGTAATTTTCAACATGATCTACTAACACGACCCGAGCATGATATGTAATTATTAGGTTTGGATTATAAATAAGTTTACCTATTTATGATATGTCTAAAATTAGGATATAAATGGATTAACATACATAACACGCAATAAAATATTAGAACATATTTAATAATAGGGATGACAATGAGCAGAGTATAAGTAGAGTAGTATAATATTTTTACATATTTTAAAAAATTACATGTCTACTTGTAACCATATCCATATCTATATAAGTATAGCTTTTAAAGTATAGTTTTTCAAAACCCATATAAATCTTACAACATTATAATATCGACATAAAGTCCATTACCATTTAAGGCAATTATAATTCTCTTTTGCTTTAATTCACGATTATCAATGTTAATTTGTAAGCATAAATTTCACTCATAGTTATTAAGTTTATCATTAATCCACATAATTTTATTAGGAAAACAACGAAAAAAGAACAAATATCCTAATTAAAAGGTAATGAAAAGGTAAAAAGGAACCTATCCTCTCCCCAATTTTTCTCTCCATCCTTGTTGGACGAACATCACTTAATTTGGGTGAAGAAGGATTTCTATCGGACGCAATTGGGGGATTCCTAATTCTACTTTCTCATTATTTGTCAAATTATGAAATCTCTTGGCTAATTTTGGTTCATCAATTATGAAAAATACTTAGAAAAAGTACAACGAAACCTAATTAGTAATTTCAAAAGCAAAATACTGTTAAGTGCTTTGGAATTGCTGTTAGGGATTAAAAAATTATTTTTATAATTTTTTTTAATTTAATTGATTAATTTTTATTATTTTTTATAAACTGATTTTTCATCATCAATTTATTTTTTTTAAAGCAATTTTAAAAAGTAGTTTTAAAAAATACTCCATAAAAATTTTCTATTAAAAAAATACTTTTTTTAAAAGGCAACCGTAAACATGGCCTTAATCAATTTTATAAATTCTATTAATTAGTGATTTAAATGGCATAATGAAGGGCTTATAATTTCAATTGAAGGGCATCTACAATTTTAGTGATAAAGTTAGATAATTTATTTTTTTTTTAAAATATTCCACATTTTTGTAAAGATGAGGTGTCTTACAAATTTTTACAAAAATTACTTAGATTCTTTAATATGAAAATACAAATAAAATTATTTAATATGAAGAACATATTAATTATTGGAAAATTTTAATCATATTAAGTCTCTGGTTTTAATCAAATTAAATCAATTAAATTGAATGAATGAATGGATGGATGAACTAACCAATTCAATCTGGATAAGATTTTCTTCAAAATTGATAGGGATATGCCAATGAATTTCATCCAACTTTGCAGATTTCAAAAGTTGATATTATTTGCTGTGAGGACAGTGACAGCCTCCAATGTTTGATTACCTATCACAAAAGAAGAAGAAAGGTAAAGGGTACAATTCAAACTATTTGACTATGACCTATCCCAACAATCTGGTGGATAGAACTTTAATAAATTTTGGACTGGCTTATGCAAAAGATTCTAATAGTTTTTTATGTTATTTTTCTTTTTTTCGTGCCCGTGATTTTTTTTTTTTTTAAATATTGGCAATCGGAAAATTACTATTGCATGCCAAAATTAAAACCTTAGCCTTTTACTTTTAAATAGTCATATTTTAAATATTAAGATAATATCTAATAATTGTAAGATTGCTTCTCTTAGTTTGAATCAATATTATCATAATTAAACCGAGTATTGAACCGAAGAGATTAAAAATGAAGATTCAATCGGTTCAATCATTTGTTCAATAGTTCAACCACTATTTATAATTAGCGGTTGAACCATTGAACGAATGATTGAACCTTCTTTTTTAATCTTTATGATTCAATACTCGATTTAATTATGATAATATTGATTCAAACCAAAAGAAAGAATGTTACAATTGTTATATATTATCTTAATATTAAAAATATAATTACTTTTATATATGTGTGTATGCGCACGTGCAATGTTTATATTTTTAGTATGTAATTAATGATTTATAAATTTAAACCTAACCTAATAAAATAATAAATATGTTTAAAAATATAAAAATTAAATTAAATTATATAATATCGCGGTTGAACCATACTGTTTGATTAAAAACCATGCGGTTCAATGTAGGTCACTCAGTTTTGTTGCTTATTTTGTATTTTGATTGAAACAAATCCATTATACATTGTGAGTCATAGGGGTGTAAATGATAAAAGCTCATTTACATTTAGATCACTTTATAAACGAGCCAAATTTGAGCCTTATTTTAAAACTCGGTGAATAAATGAGTCGAGTTTGAGCAAAGTGACGCTTGACTCAATTAGACTCGTAAACAACTCGATTATAAGCTCGTGAGCAAGTAGGCAAAAAGTTCGATTAAGAGGCTCATAAATAGTTTTATTATTATTATTATTATTATTATTATTATTATTATTATTATTAACTTAATAATTTTTGCACTCCAAAAAATATATTTTGATATTTCTATAAACTTTTTACTAATTTAAATTAACTAAAATATATATATTTCTGATTAACATAACTTAATATTTTTATATTATATAAAATATTTTTTTATTAATTAATATCTTTGTAATACATATAATGCTCAATTTTATGATTATATTTTTTCATTAATTGGATGTTTTTACTTTTATATTAGTTTTAAGTATTTTCATTATAGTTAATTTATTAGAAATAAATATTTAGAAAGTTAAATATTTTGATTAGTTATAAATAAGTTTCATAATGAGTTGAACTCGAGTTTAACTCGATTATAATTTATTAACGAGTCAAGCTCGAGCTTGACTCAAGTTTTAAACGAGCAAAGTTTGAACATGATTTTTAAGCTCGATCTAAAACTCGAGCTCGAACTTAAAAAAAAATATGAACTGAGGTTGAACAAGCTAAAACTCCGCTTGACTCATCTAAGCTCGTTTACACCCCTAGCGGGTCACAGTTAAACCAGTCCGACTAATGAGTCAGTTCACTTCTAATAACTATAGTTTGAACAACTTTAGGAAATATTTTAGTTGTTTATGCAAGCTAGCTACTTGAGTTGTTGGACACTAAAATAGTGTTTGATAAAATTAAAAATTAAGTACTGAATTTTGAGTGTTGAATAATATAAATAATATAATTTTTAAAATATAAAATTATTTAAAAATTTAATCACTAATTGTATTCAACATAAATTTTAAGTAAAAATTTTAACTTACTATTTTAAGTGATTTTTGTCTTAATTGAGTCTTTTAAGGCATATATATTACTAAATAATTTAAAATGATTAAATGTTGAAAATTTTAATTTTAAGTGTCGAATGACATTTGAAAATTAAGTGCTGAATTTTGAGTGTTGAATAATATAGATAATATAATTTTTAAAATATAAAATTATTTAAAAATTTAATCACTAATTGTATTGAATATAAATTTTAAGTAAAAATTTTAACTTACTATTTTAAGTGATTTTTGTCTTAATTGAGTCTTTTAAGGTATATATATTACTAAATAATTTAAAATGATTAAATGTTGAAAATTTTAATTTTAAGTGTTGAATGACATTATCAAATATCACCTAAATTTTATGTTGAATATAATAAGTTATTAGACTTTTAAATATTTTTACAATTTAAAAATTATATCACTTATTTTATCCAGCACTTAAAATTCAATATTTAAAATTTCCTCACTTTTCAGTTCTATCAAACACGACCTAAATACATTATTGACCCCATTCTGACCCTATTATTTTTTGAAATATATATACACATAAACACACACATAGAGATATTAAATAAATATATACACACCTTAAAATCATAATAATTTTAAAGAGGCATATTAACTCTAAGTAAATAAAAAAAAAGCGTAAAATATTTTTTGAAAAATTTTAAATTAATTTTCCTTAGAAGAAATTCAATATTATAAACCGAGTAATCTAACCTAAAACTTGGAAATTAATATGAAATTCTTTACAAATGTCAACTTAATACCTAACATGACTAGGGATGGGAATTTGACCTAATCCGATGGACTTGTGCTTTGTCCTAACTCTAATGGGTTGAGTTTTACATGTTCCATTAATGGTGGAGCATATATGAATTTAAAATCAAAACTCTTGATGATTTCATATTAAGTGCAAGTTATGTACATATCTGTTATGTCTGCTCCCATTATTATTATTATTGTTGTTATTGTTGTTACTGCTGCTACTACTACTACTGCTGTTGTTGTTGTGGCTGGTGTTGTTATTGTTATTGTATAGTAATTTAATTTTTAACTTTTAATTATGAATTAAAAATATAAAATATAGGGTAAGTTGGTTTAGCAAGTAAATGGATGTGTCCATCTTATTTCACTCTGCCCCATCCCAAAGCGGGATAAGTGTAAAAATTTACCCATCTAATTGCCATCCTTACATATGACTCACTCATAACTCCAAGTGATTTCACTTTAAATACTAAAATATGAAAAAAAAAAAAAAAAAAAAAGCTTTCAACATTTTTTTGAGAGAAAATAAAATATTCATTAATTGAAAAACAGAACAATATAGAAGCCTTATGATATCATAATTCCTCAAAACTAATATTAGAATAAACCAAGAATACAAATAAAAATAGCAACAATCTTGGCTTGAAATATTGGATCATACTCAACTGCAAATATCAATCATTTTTCAACTCTTCTGATGGTTTTTCTGTAAATTTGATTTGGAAACCAACAAACATAAATTTGATGCTAAAAATAAAGCTCGCAATTCTTATTGAACTATTGGCCAAATAATAAATTAACCAACAAAATATGTCAGGTGCATAAGGACAAGAGCTTCTTTGTGTTTTGCCATTTTCAGTGAGATATTTGATTAATGCTTGGAATTCACCCCCCAATATGATTGGAAAGCTTTAATTGGTGTGCCAAAATATTTTTCAACAATAGTAAGAAAATTGATAAAAATAAAGAGAACTTCAGATTTTTGTTTGGCAAAATATATCTAGCTATACTTGCTATAATGATCAAAAAACAAAATATAATATCTGGAACCTTCAACAGAAGAAACAAGGGAAGATCCCTAAACATCCGAACATACTAACTCAAGTGGCTTTGTGTGAGGCCTCACCCGAGCACCGGCTTGGTCCACTAAAGGGAATCAGGATGCTCATACGGGTTTAAACTCACGATAGAACTTTCGGGTTTGCATTGGTTGATTTTGAAAATGATTTTTGGGAGTCGCCACCTTAATTTTATTTTTAAATAGGAAAATATTAAGGAAAAAACCCAAATTGACTTCAATTAATTTTTTAATTAATTTGCCCAATGATAAAAATCACTAACCTTCAAATCAAGTTAAATTCAGAGACTAGGTTTTTTGATTTTAAATAATTTAAATTTGGCTCTTAAATTTAATTTGACTTGAAAATTAGATTTCATGAATGATATTTACAAGATGATATCAAAGAGAATGCATGAATATGACATAACATAAATGCATGGTAAAAAATAAAACATTTACAAATTAATTAAAAAAAAAAGAAAAGGGGATTGATTGGGATTTAAATTTGAGATTTGGATTTAAATTCCAAACGTGCCTATGTACCCATCGAATGGGATTAAAACCCACGTAGTTTGTTCAACGATTAAGTGAAACGGTTTAGGAGTTGATCAGATTGATTGATTTGATTTGGGTTTAAGAGGAAAAGGCTAATACCTTGACTTTTGGTGGGTGGAGGATTTTACCAAACCGAAATTCTGTTTTATCGAGACCAGGTGACTGGATTGATTAAGAGATTAATTAATTAATTAAAAAGATTAATTAACTAATTAATATGATGAAAATGATAAAAGGATTAATTAATTAAAAAGATTAATTAATTAATTTGGATGAAAAGTGGATTAAGAAAAAGGATTAATTTGATTTTGGGAAAAAAGTGATTAATTAATTAAAAGGATTAATTATTTAATTTGGATGAAAGGTGGATTAAGAAAAATGATTAATTTGATTTTAGAAAAAAGTGATTAATTAATTAATTAATTTTAATTTAAAAAAAGAGTTTTAGTTAATTAAAAAGATTAATTAACTTGGTTAGGGTGAGATAATTAATTAATTAAAAAGATTAATTAATTAATTAGAGAGTGGTTGGAGGGAGAAGAAAAGAGGAATTAGTAGATAACCATCAACACTAATTCAAAAAGTATGTCGAGAAATGAGAAGTGAAGGGGGGTATTTATAGGAAAAGTGGATGAGAGTAGTTTAGGAAGTGAAAAAGTGAAAAGACCAAAAGGGTAGAGTTAGAAAAAAGCTGAAAAATCATATTAGGGGGTATTTTGGGGACTGCAAGCGGGCAGTTTGGGCGGTGCCACCAGTGACTCTAGCGGCGTGCTGCCGGCAATTGCTAAGGCTATTGTTGGATGATGAGAGTGTAAAATTGAGGGTTCACACTTTGTAGCCTTAGATTTAGATTTGTGAGATTTGGTCACATTACGAGCTTGACACAAAGCAAAATTATTATTGGCAAACTTAATATCACTAGTTTCTAAAGCAGAATGAACATATCGCAAATGAGCATGGACAAGACGAGCATGCCAAGTGGAGAGAAGAGCTAAAAAAACAAGAACAGAATGTGGATATGTTGTTTTTTGCTAGCTTTAAAACCATGGAATAGAGACCACCTTCATTCGGGCTGTGGTATAGTACTTGCCTCCTGAGGATATCCTTAATAAGAAAAAAGTTAGGAAAGAATTCAATAGAAACGGAATTAGCTTTTGTGAAAGCACTTATAGATAGCAAGTTTGCACAAGACTAGGGAACATACAAAATATTATCAAGATGAACTTTGTTCTTATGAAGAAAAGCAGGAGTATAGTCGACTTTAGAGATGGATAGAGGCTTACCATTACTAATAGTTACAGTATCTATGCCACCATAGTCATTACTAATAGCCAAGTTTTCCAAATTTACAGTAAGGTAGTGATTCGCACCAGAGTCAACTACCTAAGACTGTGAATCGATATGAGTGGTTGAGTTAAGATTAGCCATTGGGTTAGGATGGATTGGATGAGTTGAAGAAAATCATAGACTAGGGCAAGTTTTTGCAACATGACCATAGCAATGACAATTATGGAATTGAATCGTAAACGAAGTAGAATTGGCAGATGTCATACCAGAAGGCTTATTCCAAATTGGAATTAGAGTATATGTTCCTACTGCCAATCCCTTTACTAGAATTGAATTGCCCCCTATTACAATCACCACGACCACTACGTCCTCCATTAGTTTGTGATGAGTGTGTTTGAGGATAATGACTAGTAGGAGGAAATTGATCAATGGCAAGAGATTCAAAGGTCAACTATTGTTCTTCACTTAGTAACATGCCATAGAGATCATTAGAGAGCAAACAAAAGGTCTATACTGAGCACCAAGACCATCTAGAATCACCCCAACAAGATCATCTTCAGACACAAGACTTTGCAAAGTAGCCAATTTATCAAAGATTAGCTTTACACGATCCATATAAACTGGGATTATGTCATTTCCATGACTTAATCGATGCAATTAGCCTTTTAGATGATGAACTTGAGTTCATGAACCACAAGCATAAATTGTTTCTAGTTTTTGCCATGCCTCTCTAGCAATTTTTTATCCAACAACTGCAGTAAAAGAGTTTCAGAGAGAGACGTGACAACCCAACTGAGAACTATTTGATCTTCTCAATACTAATGTGTACATGCAGGACTTAGGGAACCATTAGCTAATTGTTTATCAAGTGCATGTTCAAACCCATCAACATGATGGATGAAATTATACCTAGTCAGTAATGGTACCATTTGTGTTTGCCATAAGAAATAATTAGTAGTTGTGAGTTTAATAGAGATTTGACGAGTCAAATTCGGTGATGGTAAAGAAGAAGAAGTAGCAAGAGTTGTAGAGAGAGCAGTAGATGTGGAGGATTCAATAGACATTATTCAAAAAATTGGTTATACAAATAGAGTGTAGAGTTTTGAAAGAGGAGAATTAGAAAATCGATATAGGCTCTGACACCATGTACAAATGTGATTAAAATATTCATTCACACACAATGATTTTACATTGCTTGATACATATATAGAGATATACATCAGCTTACAAGTAGTTACAGATATACTTTACAAGTTTTATCAGAGTAAAAATACTATCCTTATCTCAAGATATCATTTATCCTTATCACATAAAATGGATAAAAAAAAAACTACCAAAAAGGGAATAAATATAAAAAGAAAATTATATATGTTCACTAAAAGAACAAATCTAAACATTATTGAATAATATAATTATAAGTTAGAATGAAAAATAGAAGAGAATCATCCACCATCGATTTAAAAATGATCGATAATGGCCTCAAAAAATAGCGAAAAAGAAAAAGTTTTGAAGAGAAAACGGAATTTCTCTCTCAAAACCCTAAAAAAAAAATCGTTCCTATCAACTTTTTTAAAAACCCTAAAACTCAGCAAACAAAAAAGTCTAATAACCTTAACACAAAAATATGTGTATTTATGAATTGGACTCAATTATATGCAAAGTGATACAAGAATATTATTGGCATTAAAGATGAATTTTTTTTTTTTTTAGAAAAATATCATTTTAGATGCTCTCAAGAAAAGTAATTTTGAAATATTATTCAACTTTTATGAAATTTTTATAAACAAAAAAGTCTAAATAATCTTAACACAAAAATATGTGTATTTATAAATTGGCTTCAATTCTATGCAAAGTGGTACGAGAATATGATTGGCATTAAAGTTGAAATTTCTTTTTAGAAAAATATCATTTTAGATGCTCTAAAGAAAAGTAATTTTGAAATATCATTTAATTTTTATGAGATTTTTATCCTTAGAATATATGAAATTCATTTAAAAAATTAATAATTCCTTATCAATATTTCAACAAAAACATTTTTTTGTGAATCGCAGTTCAAATAATAATGTCAATAGACCATTGAAATTGAAGATAAGTTTATAATATGTTGATTTAAAAAAAAAAATTAGGCTAAGGAAAAAAGAGTACAGTGCACAAAAATCACTTCCTCATGAAAATATGATTTCTAACAAAGATCTCTTAGTTAGTGTATGCTAATTTTATTCACCAACTTTTCAAATGTGATTGTCGAAAGTGTCTTTGTAAACAAATCTACCAAATTATCAATAGATCGAATTTGATGAACATCTAAAACTTCTTGCTACTAAAGCTTATGTGTAAAAAAGAACTTTGGCGAAATGTGCTTGGTTCTATCTCCTGTAATGGATCCTCCCTTAAGTTGTGCAATACAAGCAGCATTATCTTTATATACCATTAATGGACTTCCTTTATCAAATTGAAGATCATATGTTTCTTTGATATGTTGGATCATAGATCTCAACCATATGCATTCTCTACTAGCCTCATGAATTGCCAATATTTCAGCATGATTAATATGATGTGGCAGTCGAAATTTGCTTAGTAGAACACCAAGATATAACAGTGTCACCATATGTAAACAAGTAACTCATTTGTAATCGAGCTTTATGTGGATTAGATAAATATACAACATCTACATATCTGATTAATTCTTATTTCGAGTCATATGGGTAAAATAAATCCATATTTGATGTACCACTTAAATAATGGAATACTTGTTCACACCATTCTATGTCTTCAAGTTGGTGAATATCTATATCTTCCTAGTAAACTCACAGAGAATGCTACATCAGGTCTTGTACAATTAGTAAGATACATTAATACAACAATTGCACTAAGATATGGTACTTCTGGACTAAGTATTTCTTCACCTTCTTCTTGAGGATGAAAAGGGCCTTTTTTCACATTAAGGATCAAACAATCATTAGAGAAGTCATTGGATGGGATTTATCCATATTAAAATATTTTAATATCTTTTCAATATAAACTGACTGATAAATAAAAATCTTTGCAAATAAATGCTTGATTTGCAAGCTAAGATAAAATTTTGTTTGTCTCAAATCTTTTATTTGAAATTCATTTTTTAAATAAGTTATTGTCTTTGTCAAGTCTTCAGGAATCTTAATGATATTTAAATCATCAATATAAACTGCAATTATATCAAAAGTAGACTTTGTTTTCTTAATAAAAACACATAGCCAATTGAATTGTTAATATATCCTTCGTTCAAAAGATATTCACTAAGGCAGTTATACCACATTCATCTAGATTGTTTTAATCCATACAAAGATCTTTGTAGCTTAATTGAATACATTTCTCGAGATTTTGAGTTACATGCTTCAAGCATTTTTAGTCTTTCAAGGACTTTCATATGTATGTCATTATCAAGTAATCCATACAAATAAGTTGTAACAACATCCCTAAGTCGCATATGAAGTCTTTCTAAACTTGCCAGGCCAATTAAAATCTAAATGTAATTGCATTCACAACTAGGGAATAAGTTTCCTCATAATCAATGCCAGGTCTTTGTGAGAAACCTTGTGCTACAAATCGTGCTTTGTATCTCACAATTTCATTTTTCTCATTACGTTTACGCATAAAAACCCATTTATAGCCTATTGGCTTACAATTTTCAGATGTTAGAATAATGGGCCCCAAAACATAGCATTTTTCTAATGAATTTAATTCTACCTAGATTGCGACTTTCCATTTTGACCAATCTCCTCTATGTCGATATTCATCAATAGATTTTGATTCAATGTCCTCACTTTCTTTTGCAATATCAATTGTTGCTGCATATGCAAATATATTATCAACCATAATTTCACTTTAGTGCCATCTCTTTCCTAAAGTGACATAGTTGATTGAAATTTCTTCGTTTTCATCATTTTTAGGTACTAAATCTCTTCTGAGGTTATTTGCTCATCTATGTCAACTATTTCTATTATAGGATTTTTAAGAGCATCAATAGTTTTGGAATTGTCACTTTGTTTATTTTGTTTCCTTTTCTTTCTTGGATTTTTATCCTTGGAACTGAGTGACTTATCATGCTTCTAGCGTGTCATGAACTCATTTTTCATAGTATTAACATATTGTCCTACTGGGACATCAACTCTAATTGGAGCATTTTCAATTATTATATGAGATTTGGTAACTCTTTTTGGATCATAGAATGCATCTAGCAATTGGTTTGCTAAACTTTGCAAATGAATGATCTTTTGAACTTCTAATTGACATTGTTTTGTATAAGGATCAAGATAATTTAATGATGGTTTATTCCAAACAATTTGTTTCTTTAATTGCTTGTTCTCTTCCCCTAATTTAGGAAATAAAGCCTTGTTAAAATGATAATTATTAGATCTCGCAGTGAAGACATCCCCCATTAATGGTTCAAGATATTTAGTTATAAAAAGGGATTCATATCCATTCTCAATCTCCTTTGGAGTCCCATTTTTGTACAATGTGGGGAGTCAATTGGGACATAAACAGCACATCCAAAAATTATCAAATGAGAAATATTTGGCTCCTAGCCAAAAACCAACTGTAATGTTGAAAATTTATGATAATTAGTTGGCCTGATAAGTATGAGAGTTGCTACATATAAAATTACATATCTCCAAGCAAAAATTGGGAGGTTTGTTTTCATAAGCAATAGTCTAGCTATTAATTGAAAACATTTGATAAAAGATTCTACTAGAACATTTTGAGTGTGAACATGAGCTACAGGATGTTCAACTATTATTTCAATTGATATGCAATAATCATTAAAGGTCTTAGATGAAAATTCACCAACATTATCAAGACGAACTATCTTTATAACATAATTTGAAAATTGTGCTCTTAATCGAATTATTTGAGCAAATAATCTAGCAAATGCCAGATTTTGAGTTAATAATAAACATAAATATAACCATCTTGTTGATGGATCTATTAATACCATAAAATATTTAAATGGTCCACATGATGAATGAATTGGTCCACAAGTATCACCTTGTATAAGTTCTAGAAATTTAAGTGATTCATTTTGAATTTTGCTTGGTGAAGGCCTAATTTGCTTGGTGAAGGCCTAATAATCAACTTTCCTTGAGAGCAAACCAATCACAAAAATTCATTAAATTGAAGAATATTCTAGTTCTCAAATGGATGGCCATATGAGTTCTTAATGATTTTTTGCATCATTATAGATCTAGGATGAACCAATCTATCATGCCAAATAAGAAAAGTATTTGGGTCTGTAAGCTTCTAGTTTGTTACCACATTTGTTTCAATTGTACACATATATGTATAATATAAGCCAGAGGAGAAAGCAGATAATTTCTCCAATACATATTTCTTGCTCATTACGAGGGTTGTAATATAGAGATATTCTATATTTCTCATATTTGTTGTCTCAACATGATATCCATTTCGACAAATATCTTTAAAACTCAATGAATTTCATCGAGATTTTGGAGAGAATAATGCATTTTTAAGAAATAAATATGCCCCTCCAGGCAGTAATATATCAGCTCTTCTAACTTCAGTTATTCTTTTACTACCAGATATTGTATTAACATAAGTTTCTCCTATTGTTAGGTGAGAAAAATGTTTCTTATTTTTTAATATGGTGTGTATGGTTGCACTATCTGCAATATATAAGTCTACATCATTTGTTCTTAATCCTACTAATGATTGAGTAGGATCCAACATATTTATAAGAAAAAAAATAATAACTCAATATAAATCATTGATTAAAATCAATCCAAAAATACTTAAAAAAAAATAAGTCACTAACACTTTAAACTAATGTTTAAATCAAAAAATATAAATCAAACTAAGGGACTAAAGGAAACACATAATTTTGGATGTTTACATTGCCAATCAAATGATCAATTTTTTCCTTTAGGATTCTCAAAAAAATCCTACACATCTAAATGTGTGACATTAATAAAGTCATCACCAAAAACATCATCATTTTCTGCCAAATTTGCTTCTATATTTTTGCCTTTCTTTTTCAAGGACTCTTGATAGAGATTAGTAAGATGCTTTGGTATACGACAGGTATGAGAACAATGGCCTTTCATGCTACATCAATAGCATTGATTTTCTGTATTTTGGTTTGATCCATTGTTCTCTTTCTCTTCATGATTCTTCCACTTCTAGTGTGAATATGCATTATTATTTCTATAACCACCATGATTGCTATTATTATGATTTTGACCACAACCTCAGCAACGTCCTTGACCACGATTATTTTTTTGTCCTTTTTCTCATCCATGCCCAACATTACTATATATTATCTCATACATTTTTGGGAATGGAACAGAATTAATTAGACAAATTTTATAATTTTTTAATAAGAGCTCATTATTTTTCTCAGCAACAAGAAGACATGAAATTAATTCAGAATTTTTTGTAAAATCTTTTTCTCGATATTGCTATTGCAGGAGCATATTTGAGGCAAGAAAAATTGTAAATGTCTTCTCTAACGTATCATGGTCAGTAATATTTTCTCCACATAATTTCAATTTAGAACTAATTTTAAAAATTGCAGAATTATATTCACTTATAGTTTTAAAATCTTGCAATCATAAATGTATCCATTTATAACGAGTCTTTAGAAGGATGACTAATTTATGATAGTCATATCTTTCTTTCAAATTATTCCAAAGAACTAATGGATTTTTAACCATCAAATATTCAAATTTCAATTCTTCATGAAGATGATAATGAAGGAAAACCACTGCCTTGGCACGATTTTGTTGAGCTTCTTAATTTCCATCTTTGATTGTGTTTGCAAGACCTATAGCATCCATATGTATTTTAGGATTTAGTATGCATGACAAATAACTATTGCCCGTGATGTCGAGGGCTACAAATTTGAGTTTCATCAAATTCGACATTGTCCATACAAAAATAAGTAATATGTCAATTAGTATCATAATTCAATCAATCTTTTAAACACTTATAGATAATATATTTAGTTTTTCAAGAACATAAGATATTAATTCTTTACTGAATTAGGATACTAGATTTTTAAGAATTCATGACACTTAGTTCTTCAAAAACTTAAGGTCAATTCTTGAGGAATTTATACCTTAATTAATTAATTTAATTAGTTCTTCAATAACTGTAGATAATATTAATTTTTTAGAAACTAGAATTAATTTATTTAATTCTATAGAAATTTAGAATACAAATTTTTCAAAAATTACATTTAATTAATTAAAATTAAATAATATCAAATAATAATACCTCTAAAAATGAGCATATACATTTAATAAAATCCAAAATCATTGCATCTAATTAGTTAGAATCAATTTGAGTTTAAAATTGCATGTAATAAGTTAAATAATTAACAACTAATAATAAATTAAAACTCCATGCAATCAGCCTTCTTGAACTTCAAATCAAGTAAATTAATAGTCACAGATATAGGAAAATATGCAATCCAAAGAATACCCATTAAATCATTTACAGGTAGTACCAAAATCCAATAAACATAAAAGCCGAAAACAAAAATCAATGAATTAAATTTCTTGCTTGCTTCGCAGCATGCAAATCCGAAGAATAATATACTTAAAACCTACAAAAAACGAAGGAGTTAAAACCCCGATACATCCTCGCAAGGAAAAACTTAATATATACTATATTCATTCTAAAAAAAATAATCAATTAATAAAAATCACTATTTTTAAGGTAATAATAATTTTATCATAAATTATAAAAAAAATTCTTATTAATTACATCATAAATCTAAGAAATATCTCCCATACTTAGAAAATGAAAGGGTAAATTAGCCATTTTATTATATTTTTTTATTAAATTACTAAATAGTCACTTATTTATGAATAAAATTTATTTTTTGATGGCCACTTTTTTCAAAATAGAAAGAGTATATAAATATATTTATTTCATGAGTTTGCCGATTTAATGCAGTTGAATCTACCAACCAGACAAATTATTAATGTGAGGATTTATAAATCATTGTATGTAAAAAAAAAAAAAAAAATTCAAAACAAATCGTAAGGGACCATAGCTTTTAATTAAAAAGTTTAAAATACTTGATTTCAGAATAACATAAAAAGGTTTTCAATATATATATATATATATATATATATATATATATATATATATATATATATATATATATATGACTATTGGTGAAGAACAAAATATGTTGGTCCATACCAAGGCCCAATAAGCAGTACAAGACCAATAAGGCCTAGATGATGGAGAAAGTAATCTATTTTCTTATTTGTATAACGAATCTATAACAGACTAATAAAGGATCTTAATCCAACGTACATTCTAAACTAGAATTGAAATCATTGTCTAAACCATACCTGGACATGTAACTTATAAATACTTCAATTGTAAAAACTTAAAGGCAGACTCAATAAGATTGTAGCTAAACCAAGCTCAATAAAATTTTCTGAATATTTAGATTATTCAACTTAGTTTTATCCAATATCATTCAATCTAATGATATTTCATTTGTCCAATTAATTCTTGTTTGATCGAATTTAGCTCGATCAAATTAACACTGTCTGTGGAAAACGGTTGATGAATTGTATCCTCAAGAAATTATTCACAGTTTTTGTAAGAATCTCCATCATGGTAGGTAGCAGTCACGATGATCAGGAAAACCTTCATAGGGACCCCTAAAAGTAATTGAACTTATTCTGAGACCCACAATTAGGATGTGACTCGCACTCCCATCATAGGTTGCACAGGACCTACTAACATTAATGCAGTACTGCAACAACTCAACTCTACCATTCCTGGAATAAGTAATAATGAATCTGTGGTCCTGGTATCAGAAGCTGCATCTGCATTGCAACTATTACTAATAGCATTGCAGACCCCACAATGTACACCAATACCCGATACTCGAATTAGCATAGAAATAATACCAAGAGGAGACTTGAACCAAATATTAGACTTCAAGCAAGTACCTAGAGAAGATCCAAAGAGGGATTGTCGAGCTTAGTGAAGCAAAGGAAAAAGGTCTGAAATAGTTAGATCTCAGCTCAGAAGGTCATCTCATGATGAAGAAGACACCTTTTTACTTGAAAGGGCATACCTTACTAGCCAAGATTGAAGTGTCGCTACTAAGCCTAGAGAAGAGAGGGACACATGAAAGGGATAAGCCAAATGGGAATAGGTAGGGAGAGAGGAGATATAAGAAAAGGTATAGGGAGTACGAACAGAGTTCTTCTAAGCCCTCCTCCCCAAGTAAAAGCTGAGATGAACAAGAGGCAGCCAGTTAGAAAAACACAAAAGTATCAAAGAGACAATTAGGAAATTCTTGGATGAGATTGCTGGAGATTCAGGAATGAAGTTAGTGGATAAAAGCCTCAGGCTAGCATTGAAATCTCCTTTTACTACGTCAATCCAAGAATAAAAGATGCCTAGAGTGGTGAAACAAATCACAAGGTCCATATAATGGACTACAAGCATGTTGTCCAGCTCCAAATAAGTAGTGATGAGTGCTATGCAAAGCCTTTCGAGGCTTACTGGAAGGAGTGATGACTAGGTGGTTCGATAGCCTGAAAGAAGAAAGTATCCCAAATTTCAACCACTTGCTATCGTTTTCATACAGAGGTTTACAACTAGTATCCTTATGGAAAGACAAACTCAAAGCCTGAAACACGTCACCCAGTAAAAAGGGGAGTCTTTAAGGGACTACGTAGCTCACTTTAATAGGGAAGCTCTAAAGGTCACCCACTTGGATTAAGCACGAGTAGTAGAAGCATTGCAAAATGGTACTACTCATACTGATTACTTTAAAGGGCTATATAGACATGCACCCACCACTTTGGAGGAGGCCATGGTAATTGGTTAGAAATACATCAAACAGGACGATGCCTTTGTCTTCAAGAAGAAAAGAACAAGGGAAACCCCAAAAGGAGAGCCTAAAATAAAAAAGCAAGATGAAGGATCTAAAAAGAGTTCGATAGGGGGGAAGAAGTAGCAATAATAAAGGCCGAACATCTTATGCTCTAAATCTGTCAAAAATGACTCCTCTAACCACAAATCTGGCCGAGTTGTTTGCATAATTTAAAGACAAAGACATTTAGGTTTGCTCCCAACCCTTACTAAAGCCAATAGATCAAAGAAACAGGAATAAGTTTTGTTTGTTCCACAATATAAGCATAACACTAATGATTGCTAACAACTAATGAAAGAGATAAAGAGGTTTATCAAGTAGGGGTATCTAAGGAACTTCGTGAAGAATAATGACAACAAACAAGCGAGAACAAACATGGATAAAGGGAAGCAAGTAGTAAATCATAGCTCAGCATGAGTAATTAACTGTCTAACTGAGGGGTGTAATGAGTCAAAATTAAATTAAGGCTTCCTAAAGAAAGAAAGAAGTTCCTAAATTTGTTTTTGTAGTGGATGTAGAGAACTAGCTCATAGAGAAGATGGAAGCAGCCTACGATACCCCTACTCAAACCCTTTGTTCATACAGGCTGTGATCATAAATTTTCTAGTAACGAGGACTTTAGTCGATGATGGCAATTCGATTAATCTCTTCATTGCTGATGCATATGCCAAAATAGGGCTGAGAGAAAGTGAGCTACAAGATATGGGAACACTAGTTCGCATAGTAGATGGAATAGAAATGCCATTAGTAGGAATAGTTAGATTACCCATTACTTTGGGTACAGCCCCATAAAATATCACCACCATGGCCAATTTTGTAGTAGTCAGACTACCTTTGGCATATAATATTCTGATTTGAAGACCCCTCCTCTATGATTTGGATGCAACCACCAATATCAGGCATTTAAGAATGTCAATACCCAAACCTGAAGGAGGGGAAGTCTGCATCTATAGGGTAAAAGAACGAAGAGAACTTGAAAAGAAAAAGCAAAAGAAAATAACCCCCGGCTCAAATAGAGTAGGTGGCGTTAGTCGATGCAACAATCAAGATTCCTGAACAGCAAACTGATTTTGTGGAGAAATTGGAGAAACTATCTATGGGAGAGGAAGAACAAAAAGCCTAAGTGCACTAATTCTTGATATCCAATTCATCTAGTTTCGCATGGTCCTCAGCTAATATGAAAGGCATCAGTCCTGACATTCTAACTCACGAGCTCAATGTAAATCCTACATTCAACCAATCAAGCAGAAGAAGAGGTGCTTTAAGCCAGAGAGACAAGCATCCATAGATAGTGAGGTGGACAAATTAATGGAAGCTGGATTCATAAAGGAGGTGCAATAACCATACTGGTTCACCAATGTGGTGTTGGTAAAAAAAAAAAAAAAGAACAAATAGGTTATACAGGATGTGTGGATCTCACCAACTTAAAAAAGGCTTGCACAAAAGATTCTTTTTCCTTGCCTATTATTGACAAGCTAGTGGATTTAACAACAAAATACAAGTATTTATCCTTATTGGATATGAAGTAAGGATACCATCAAATCTGCATGCACCCAAATGACGAGGAGAAGACCTCGTTCATAATCGAGAAATGAATTGACTATTACATCTCCATGCCTTTTGGATTAAAAAATGCCAAAGCGACATACTAGAGATTGGTTAATAAGATGTTCAAAGAGCAACTCAGCAAAATCTTGGAGGCGTAAGTAGATGAGATGATCATCAAAAGCAAAAGTTTTGAAGAACATTTAAAGGATCTAGTTAAAGTGGTGGGAGTAATGAACGAATACAGAATGAAGCTAAATCCTGAAAAGTATGCCTTTTTCATTCAGGGAGGCAAGTTCTTAGGGTGCATAGTGAACGAAAGAGGGATCGTGATCTTGGACGTGACCGCACCTTGCAATATTAAAGAAATATAGAAACTCATAGGCAAGATTGCTGCCCTAATAAACAAATTCTTTTCAAGATCTACTGAAAAATATCTCCCCCTTTTCAAAAAATTAAGAAAGACAACCACCTTATAATGGACTAAAGACTGTCAATAAGCCTTTGACGAATTAAAGGCACAGAGCAGGTTCTAAGTCGCCCATTGCCCAGAGAAAAAGTATTCATCTACCTATTAGAATCACAATAGACTGTGAGCTCAATTCTAATTAGAGAGGAAGGAAATACCAATCTACTACTTCAGTAAGGTGTTGCATGGTGCTAAGCTAGACTACCTTCCCATTGAAAAAATAGCATATGCCTTTGTGCTATCTGTAAGAAAATTCAAAGTTTACCTACAAGCTCATCAAGGTGTGGTGGTGACTGAATAACCTTTATAAAAAATATTACACAAACTCATGACATCAAGTAAGATGCTAGGCTGGTCAGTACAATTAGGACAATATAACCTCTAATATAAACCCATATTGATAATTAAGACACATGCTCTCGTCGATTTCATATCAGAATGCTCATTCAATCTTGAAGAGCAAAAGAGGAAAACCAGCTAGATATTAGAAAATGTAATGATAAAACAATAGGCTGGAAATAAAGAATCGAGATGAGACTTATTAGTTGACAAAGCCAGCAAAAAAGATGGTAGTGAAATTGGGATCATTTTGAAGAATGGCCAGGATTTCTCACCAGAATATGCCCTTGGATTGGTCTTCAAGACTACTAACAAAACATCAAAATATGAAGACCTCTAACTATAGTCTAGGGGCCTAATGTTCGCGGAATACCTTTAACTATAGTCACTACACATTTATAGTGAATCGCATCTCAACATTGGGCAAATATTAGAAGAGTTTAAGGCTAAGAAAGCTACCATGATTGAGTATTTGCAAAGAACAAAGGCCATAATCTAAAGGATAAAAAAGAAAGAAGTAGAACTATAATTTCACAAGATCCCAAGAGAACAAAATAGTTAGGCAGATGGCCTCTCTAAATTAGCTGCCACCCACCTAGTCAAGCTACCCAAAAAGATCTTTGTAGGATACTTAGCATATCCTAACATTTAGGAAAGGGAAGAAATAATAGACATAGATGAAGAACCTTCCTAGATGGATCTTATAAAAAACTACATGGAGCAAAATAAATTGCCCCGTGACCCCAAAGAGGCCAAGAAAATCAAGCAGTGGAATGCCCACTTCTCCATTCATAATAGAATACTATACAAAAGAGCCTTCTCACTTCCCTGGTTAAGGTGTCTCAGACTAAGTGAAGCGATATATGCCCTCCAAGAGATACACAAAGGGTGTTGTGGAATGCATATTGGAGAAAAAAATCCTAGTTACTAAAATCTTTAAACAAGGGTAGTATTGACCCCGTATAAAAGAGGATGCAATCAACTTCATTAGAAAGTGCTCTACTTGGCAGAAATTTTCTAGTAGAAAACATATACCTACAGCAGAGTAAATGGTGATCACAAGCCTATGACCATTTGCAAAATGGGGGATAGACATAGTAGGCCCTTTCCCTATAGCATCTGGATAAAGAAAATTTTTGCTTGTATCAGTGGAGTATTTTACAAAATGGGTTGAGGCTGAGCCACTAGCAAATATAATTGCAAAAAAAGTTAAAATTTTTTTTATGGAGAAACATTGTTTGCTGATTCTACATACCTTACCAGCTCGTCAATGACAATGGGAAGTAGTTCGACAACACAAAGTCAAGACCTTTTGCCAAGGATTTAACATAAGATAACGCTTCTCATCAGTGGCTCATCCACAAACCAATAGACAAGCCTAGGTGACAAATCATACTATTCTCAAAGGCTTCAAACAAAGACTAGACACGTATGGCCAAAGTTGGGTAGACTAGCTCCATCACATCCTCTAGGCATATCGAACAACTCCAA
This sequence comes from Reutealis trisperma, assembly GCA_947687605.1. Lineage (NCBI taxonomy): Eukaryota > Viridiplantae > Streptophyta > Magnoliopsida > Malpighiales > Euphorbiaceae > Reutealis > Reutealis trisperma. The sequence goes on from CANTUT010000379.1 coordinate 789,890, forward strand.
AGTAACCTACTGAGGAGACTTCTTTTAGTCTAACATATGGTATAGAAGCAGTCATCCTAATTGACATCAGCCTGCTTAGTAGGAGTCTCAACTTTATCAGTGATGAGGAAAATGATCAAGCAAGACAAGTGGATCTAGACCTCCTGGAAGAACTTAGAAAAAAAAAAAAGCTATCAAAATGGCTACATTCAAACATCAATCGAGCAATTACTTCAACAAGAAAGTAAAAGCCTGGGTGTTTAATGAAAGATACCTAGTTATGAGATACATCGAAGCTATAGGTAAAAGAAAAGGAATGGGCAAGCTCACACTAAACTGGGAAGGACCATTCAAAATACAGAAAGTCATAGGGCCAACTACTTACAAACTTGTAACCATGTAAGGGGTGGAAGTTCCTCATACTTGGAATATCCAACACCTAAACATGTATTGTCAATAAGGAAATAAAAAGGCCCTTTTTTCAAAATTATTAATGGTTCGTTTCCAGAGATAAAGCAATCTAGGAGATCACTCTCTATTGAGAGAGTAAGTGGCAATAAAAATCTAGGAGATTGCTCTCTGTTGGGAAAGCAAGTGCCCAACAAAGCAATTTAGGAGATCGCTCTCTATTAAAGGAGTAAAGTGCCCAGAAGAGAAATGAAAAAGCATAAGTCCCTTTCTACAAAAGAAATTTGGCCAAGAAGAAAAGTCATCAAAAGACCAAAAAAAAAAAGAATAAGAAAAGCCAAACATTAAGACAAGTAAAAATAAAAGAATTGAGATGAAGTCAAGCAATCAAAATCAAACAAGAGCCGATACCAAGTGTTAGGTGAATTTTACAGATCTCTCAAGATGAAATTAAAAAAATTAAATTCTATTACAATTGTAAGAAAATATTTACAATTGTTCCTAAAAAGATATTACAAAAATAATAATAATAATAATAATGAAAAATGAAAAAAAAATCTATGAAGTTGGAGGAGTCTAGTTCGCTAGAAGAATACTCTAAGATGGACGAACGGAGCTGGAGGAAGCTAGAGACGAAGTCGAGCTAGGAATGAATACTCGTTTGGGCATATAAGATAGTAGTTTGGGAAACTTGATAGTACAGGCATCGATCACCAAATTATAGAAATGTATAGCTCAAGCTCTAGAATTGCAAGCTGACACTTGTATTTAGAGGAACTCAAGTAGTCCTTTAGTATACTGGATTTTTTCTCCTCTTCCTTCTTATGAAGACACTCAGTGATATTAAGCTTAGTTTAGAGCTCTTTCACTTGCTTAGATTAGTTTGAAGCTCCTCAACTTGCTTTTTGACCGCATTAAAATTCTTCATCAATTTTAGATAATCCTGAGCTTGTTCGTGGAGATCTACTACTTTTGCCTTCATCTTCTCAGCCTTTGCTTGAAATATTCCCACTAGCTTTTGACGATCTTAGAGCTCAATATCCCTAAGTTTCACCTTGGATTAAATCATCCACCGAGGAGTGGAAGTTCGCAGTTATGCACTCTAATTCTTAAAATTTCTTAATGAGAAGACCTTTTAAGCAATCTCTCTCTATTGCCAGCCTTTTTACCTTGCTTCTTAGCTCCTCCAGCTTAGTTACATCCACTTGTTTTTTCTTCTCCTCCTCCAAAGTAGCTCGTAAAAGGGAAATCTTTTTATTCAGATTGTCAATGGTCTTCTAAGAAGAAGATTTGAGGTCAACAAGGGTAGCACATTGTCTGCTTATTACTTCATGGTTGGAAGAAAATATTCATCATATCATAGAGCGATACCACAAAAACTCTATTATTTTTTCTCGCAAAGCCTTATTCATCTTAGACAGCTGAAATAAAGACACAGAATAAGATAAAAAATAATAATAATGACAATAGAAAAGTAGAGTAAAGAAGAAGAAAAATAATCTACCTCATCTAGAGTCAAATTTGTCTCAGACAGGAGTTATTCAGGAAATATTGGCTCTATAAATGAAGGAACCTCAGAAATAGTAGTAGCAGCAAGCAAACTGGGAAGCTCTGTGTTGATCACTTCAACATCAACCGCTTTGTCCATATAAACTAGTTTTCTCAACCAATTCTGGCCATGAACCTCTACCATTTTGGTCGAGTGGGCTAGGTTCTCTACCTCCATATCGCCTTGAGGATTGCTGACACCAAGATCTAGAATAATAAAAATTACTTTGTCATCTCGAACTTGTTCTGATGCCATTTCCACTACTTTTAAACCAATGCCTCCTATTTAAGGCTAGTCCGTGTTCAGAGTTTGATCCCATAAAAGGTTTGGATCCAAAATGGGAATTACTAAAGAAGGGATGAAAATATTGGCTTGCTTTATCTGCTCCATAAAATCTTATAGGGATACTTGTTACAATGGCAGCTTGGCAAGAGTAGTAAGAGCCACATTTTGAGCTTCTTAAAAAAAAAAAAAGATGGGGAAGAAAGTTAAAATAATGAAGTAATGGGAAGAATTCAACTATAAAGTAAGAAATCTTACCCATTTGAAGCTCAACAGAATGTTCAGTGGGTTGAGGTGAATCCCCCTCTGATAATGATCTATAACCTCGTGAGCTATCTCTTGAGCAAGCACCTCCTCACAAACTCGTTTGACTATTATTTCAAAAAACTCACTATTAACAAGAAAGTTTTTTTAGGATTCAGAAACAGTTCATTCAGAAGAGGAGGAAGAGTCACATACAACTCACTAAACAAGTTGGGTTACCATGAGATCGTCCTCACCTTCACTAGACTCCAACACATTAATTAGAGGACTAGTTGGTAAAGTACCAGCAGGCACCAACCTATTTCTAGTATTCTTAGTACCAGTCTTAGCCTTGGATTTTGAACCCTCAGCTGCAGCTAGAGATTTTTGGGTTCTCTTCTTCTTTTTTAGTTTTTTCCTCTAAATGAGATGCTTTTCTCTTGCCTCCAACCAAAGATTATGTTCTCTAGTCTGCTGTAGTGGCAGCTTTGAGCTGACCAGTTTGCTCATCTAGCAGCGATAAAAATGCAGCCTTATTATAAGGGAGCAACTCCAGATTTTTTCTAAGGTCACGAACCTTCTTATAAGTATTGTCCTTGTTGGTGATGTAAACTGCAAAATGGATAGGCTTTCGATTAATTCGAATAAAATAAAGAATCATAAAGTGAAGACAGTTAAGAGGTAAAAACTCACCCCTTAGTTCTTTGATAACGAGACGCATAGTCTTACCTTGAGCATTCTGAATTTGACAAGCAAAGTCAAGGCTAGCCATATCATAGGAACAATTGTCCTTGATGAGAGTGAGTATGGCAATGATCTCCTTAGGGAGTAAGTTACTTGGAATGTCAGGCAGCCTGTATATGGCGGGAACTTGAAGACCACCGCAAAATTCAAAACCCTCACCACCTCGATACTTCTCTTTTATTACTATATTGGCGAAATAAGTATGCCAGGTCGCCACTTTATTTAGTTTTCTGTTGAAAATAACCCCTCCTGGCTTGGCTCCAGAACACCACCCTCAACAATCTCTAGAGCGAGTAAATCTGAAGAGAAACATTGAAATATGTGAGGCGTGGTTCAAAGCCTTAAGGCCTTGCAAACCACCTCGAATTGGTAGAAATCTTGAATGGAATTAGGGGAGAGCATTATGGGATTCATATAGAAATAGTTGAAGCATTCTACCAAAAAAGGTGATGTGGAAACCTCAAACCAGCTTCGATTTGGTGGTAGAAAAAGAAAATATGGTCATTATCTTTTAACATCTCCTGTGTACTAAAAACTACAGAACTTTTGAAAATCCTATCATGGGATTTTGGAAGGTTGACAATGAATTTCTCCTGATTCTTTAAAGTCTCAACAAAAGGGCTGAGATCATATGCTTTCAAAGTAAAAGCTACTTCACCCCAAGTATTCTCTATATCCGCTTGATGTTGTCATGGGTGATTTCATCTTTCTTGGGGCCATTTTGAGAAATTTTGATGAAAATCAACATAAAAAGGAAAGGGAATTAGAGATTTTGAAAGCTTTTAAGCAAGTAGTAGTTAGAGAGAATTTCGGCAGATGAAGGAAGAAGAAGAGAAAGCAAATGGGTTTTTGAATTTAATTTAAACCCTAAAATCACGCGCCAGTTAATAATTTTAAATTTAGAAATAGTGGAATGTACTTTTGTACTACAGTCATAGTCCTATGTGGCAAGCAAAGGAAAAGGCAGCTTTGCATTTAATGCTATAATTTATCAGGCACGTGTAAGGTAGATATGGACCTTCGGGCTTCTATACTAAGAACCTCATTCACAAATTGAGCCAGTTGACGTTAAAGAGCACCTCGCAAAAAGCAATCTCAGTAAAAATAAAGGAGTGAGTCACTTGAAATGAGCTAAGCAACTCGCACATAAGTCTGTTTCAATAGAAGTGTACATACTGCTCACTTCACTGAAACAGGGAGGCCATTGATGAGGGACAAAATATGCCAGATCGGGCAAAGGCCTAATAAGCAATACAAGACCAGTAAGGCCCAGATCATGGAGAAAGTAATCCATTTCCTTATTTATATAATGAATTCATAATGGACTAGTAAAGGAGCTAAATCCAACATCTATTCTAAATTGGAATTGGAGTCCTTGTCTCAACCGTACCAGGACATGTAACTTATAAATACCTCGATTATAAAACCTCAATGGCATATTCAATAAGATTATAGCTAAACTATGCCCAATAAAATTCTCTGAATATTCAGATTATTCAATTTAGTTTTATCCAACATCATTCAATCCAATTACATTCCATTTGTCCAATTAATTCTTGTTTAACCGAATTCAACTTAATCAACCATAATTAAAATAATAATTTTACATACCTTAATTTCCTAATAGCGACTCATATTGATAATATATTATAAAATAAAGAATAATTATAGAGAATAGAAGAGAGAATAAATTTTTATATATTCATTAATTGTAACATATATTTATAGGTGTAAAAGATTATAGAGATACAAATAAAAATATAATTCTATTTACATAAAAACATGTATCTATAGATATAGGATAAACATCTAATCATATCATACCACTTAAATATTATCACAACAAATTTCATTTTTTCTGCTTTTTCTCTTATCCTCTTTTCTCTCCCTTTCTCTCCTTCCTCTTTTCTCTTTTTTCTCTCTCTAATCTCTCTCTCTTTTGACTAATCATTCTCTCTCTTAGTAGGCTAATTTATACTAATGGTACCTGAATTATTGATCCAATAATGTCATGGTCCCTGAATTTTAATTTGTAATAGTAAACCCCTAAACTTCAATTTTAGTAACATCATGTTCCCTGAACTTCAATTTGTAATAGTAAAACTCTTGAACTTTAATTTTAGTTACACTATGATTCATGAACTTTAAATTTAGTAATAAAGAATTTCCTCACATCATCTCCCATTAATCAAAAAGAAAAGAAGAAAAAATCTAGGTCATTAAATGCACATGTAAGATGTCATATTAGTAAATTTTCATAATTAATTTTCAACAGCAAAACAAATTTTTGTTAGAATATTAACTCCTCTCTTTCTCTTTCTATCTTCTTCATCAAGCTAAACTCTCATGGCATGCTAAATCATCTGTCAAAACTCTATTAAATCCTGCAACCAACTAAATATGTTAATTCTACAAACTTAATGACCTTGCTTTTATATATATATATATATATATATATATATATATATATATATATATATATATATATATATATATATATATATATATATATATATATATATATATATATAATTTTTTTATTTTATATATGATGCGAGAGAATTTTCATAGGATTTATTGTTATAAATTGAGTTCAGATACCATGATATTATTGAAATTGAAGTTTAAAGAGTTTACTGTTACAAATTGAAGTTCAAGAACTATAATGTTACTCAGTCAATAATTTATAAAGCGTCATCAAAAACTTAATCCTCCTCTTAGTACTTTCTTTCCCTCTCTAAAACTTTTCTATCTTCACTTTTTTATTTATTTTTCTTTAATTAGTTTTTATTATATTTTATAAATTAAATATTAGTTATAAATATAAAATATATTCATTTTTTGGTTGTTTTATTTTTTCTAATTATATATATTTATTTTGTTAAAGGTATTTTAGTAAATAAGAATAAAAATAACTCGATTATAGATTATTCTAAACATAAAAATATGAAATTCAATTAAATTTTATATTAAAATTTTCTTTTTTAAATATATGAATTCATTTGTAAATGAATTTTATATTTTTAATTTATTTATCACTAATCGCCTGAAACTGGGATTACAAAGCCGCTCAGTTTAAGAGAACTTTTAAAATGTGAATATTTTATAAGCTTTTTAAATACTTATTTAAATAAATAATCATTTAAAATGATTAAATATTGAAATTTGAGATACGAGTCTGTAACATTTTTTTGACAAAAAGGGATATGGGATTTATTCTATTAGTAATTTAGAATATCTATCACTAATATTATCAGTCAATACTAATATAACAATATTTGTTATTGTGTCACTTGCGGACTCTAATTTTCTATCCACATGGCTATGTAAAAAACGAAGTATAGCCCATAAATGTCACGTCAATGTCATATTATTATTAACTTTACCACATCAGCATTTATTAGCGGTGTTAAAACTATAAAACCTAAAGTATTAATGGAGTAAACCTTAGGTCCTATTTTATCAAAAAAGAAAATTCTTACGTTCATAATTGTAAAAGTATCAAAACACAGAATTTTTTTTACTTTTCCTAAAAAATATAACTAAAAAAAAAATTAATGTATTGTTGCTTTTCACTTCATTAACCTGACAATATAGTGAAAAGCACCAATACATGTATACAAACTAGTATTACACAACAATTCAGCCCATTTAAAAATACATTTAAAAATAACACATGGTACTTTTGAAAAAAAATAATTCAACCCATTCGAAAAAAATAATAATAATAACATGAAGTATATTTAAGACTTTAGTGTATTTATCCACTCTCAAAATGTTCTCTATCAAATCATCAATCTTGAATTCTGTCTAGACAATGTAGCATATACTTTCACTCTATTTTGTGAAGTCTAAATTATTTAAATTTATTGTAATTATATATATATATATATATATATATATATATATATATATATATATATATATATATATATATATATATATATATATAAATTGATCTATTTTGTATCACAATAAAATAGAGCGATTGATACTTTTTTTGTTCTTTTAATTTTATTGACTTGCTTTATTTTTAAATAAAGTTCTTACAAGTAAATTCTAATATTTGATATGTCAACTTTTAAATATAAAATCTTTTTATAAAATCAATTAATTTTAGTCAAATTGAAGTCAAGCAGTTAAACAGTAATTATAAAGGTCCTTCCTGACATAGCAGGTGCTGAAGAGTACGAATGAATTGCTGCTAATGAAGACTCAAAATTGTTTCCAATATATAACCAAATTGGGTCCTAAATTGCATTAAGTAATGTGCCATTTTAGCCAATATAAAGTTAAATGAACATACAAAAAAATTCACCCATTCACTGGTATTTCTCAGCTTTGTATCTAACTTGAGGTTGGCGGATGTCGTCTTGGCTTTGGATTAATCTGATCTCCAAACTGCTTGACTGGGGATCATATCCAGCACTTGCATAGTCATTCACTGTCCTCTGCAGAAGTGCCTGCAGATATTGGAACAACTAAAGGATTATTTAGATCGTATTTGAAAGTGAATATAAAGGGAAGAAACCTATCAAAAGCATATATGTATACATCCATTAGTCCATTAAACTGCCTTTGGCCATCAATTAACTGTAGCAAGAACATATTTTAACCTTTTCTGTTTAGTTCTTTTTCTTAGATATGAAAAATATAATTGAGAAAGAAAGAAGTGACTCTGTAATATTTTAGAACAAGAAATCCTTAACCAACAAAACGAGTAAGGACAAGAAACTTGCTAACACAAGCTAAAAAAGTAATGCCCTCCAATCAAGTTAGATAACATTCAGAGACCCCTCTAAAATCCCTGGATGCACAACCCCACATAGAACCCCAAAAAAAGGACCTTTTCCCACAACAAACTAATAGCCACGCCCTGATTTTTTAAAATACAGGGATTTCTGTCCTTTTAAAGACTGAAGAAAAAATCCAAAGAATATATATATATATAGATATATATATATATATATATATATATATATATATATATATATATTGGCAACTAAACCCTCTCCATTTTAGACCAAAAAAATCTAATGACAAGGGACACATCCAGTGTTTAAAAATGCTAGAAAGACTATTCCAAATGGCCCAAGCAACTTCACAATGCCAAAAATAAAAAAATAAAAAAAAATAAAGAGAGAGAGAGAGAGAGAGATAAAACAATTGAAGTTTGTATAGATCAAAACATTCTCATCATTGAAAGAAAATCTTTTTCGGATATAATCCAAACATCATAATATAATTTCATTCTAGTTGTAATGATCAAATTGTGCATGCATGTGATATTTACTTGACATGACACTAAAATCTTTTCATTATTTTGTTGTAGGAATTCATTGATTCTGATTGTAGAGAACTTTTTTTTTTTTTTTAAAGCGTTGAGAAGGGAACCTGTATCTATTACTAAATCATATATGCACTTAGTGCTAAGCTATGCTAGATGTGCTAAGTGTAGAGAACCTTAAACAAACTCAACAGTGTTAAAAAACTTATTTATCATCATGGACAAAATAATCCTTTTTCATCCCAAGATTTAGTACTGTCCTTTTTCTTCTTAAATTTTCACATTAGCCTGTAATAATTTTCTAATTAGAAGTACTGTTGAAAAATTAAACTGAAAATACTACATCATTATATGTTGAAACTACAAAATTTTGAAACAGAAAACAAAAATTAACTTCACTAAATATCGCCCTGTTTCCAAAATCTTTTAATATGCTTTTTAAGGTCAAAGTTTTCAATTATCAATTCCCATGAATCCTTAAAATATCATTTTTCCCATTTCTGCCCTTCCGCTGAGTTGTCATTACATTGGAGGTCACTATCAACTGATGATTTAGGAACCTAGGTACCCGTTGTTGGGGTTGTCAACTAAGGAGTTGGACACTGAGTGCTAGTGTTGAATTTTTGAAGTAGAGAAGTGGAAGTTGCCAGCAGTGGGAGTTGGACACTAGAACAGGACAAGGCCAAAACACTATTACAGCTCTTTGTTAACCATGGAAGTCAAAGAGGAGGAAGGGGGGGGGTGTGGGGAGAAGAGAGAAAGAATAGCTTGTTTAGGGTTTACTCTAATTTAGGGATCACTTATACACAAAGAAAAACTTGTCATTTTATCCATATCTAACAGATCCATTAACCAAATCTCCAAGGAATAAAGATGAGTGCTCAAAGTGCTAACTGAGCTAAACCTCAACAGGAATCTAGTAAGCCAACTTTTTCTAAATCAACTCCAATCCTCCACATAAAGATATTGCAGAAAATTAAAATTCTTTTTTAGCATAAGATTAATTGCTTAAAACAATTTTGCAATATGCAATACACTGGAAGGCTTTTTGGCATTCTATGTATTCCTGTATAAATTTGGGAGAAAACTCAGGAAAAGAAATACCTGCAAGCTTGATACTGCAAGTTCAGCTGCCCTGCCAAGGTTGTCAGGATATTTCTGGATGGCATGAAAAGAAAATATCATAAGAAAGAGGGGAAAAAAAAAAGTACGAACAAGAATGTCTCCAAATAAGCTTAAATTTAAATTCAATGATGATACAATACATTACTCCATCCAAGCAGAAGTGCAGTCATCAGATCTCCAGTTCCCTAAAAACATGACATGGAACATACACCAATCAGCATCTTATCAATATAAGAATCAAATCCATGGATTTTAAGAATTAACTAAAATATAAAGGTTATCGTTGGTATTAATGTATGATGAAAAATCAAGCATTGGTCCTACAATTGTCTCAGTACATAATTCTTTAGAACATAAAATATCAACTGATATTTCCAGCTAATTCAAAGTTATGTCAATTTCTGTTATGGAGTCTGTCAAATGGGCATTAGCATATGTTACCCAACCTTCTAGCAGCATAGCAAAATAAACAGTTGGAGACCTCCCATTTATTTCAAAGCTTGAGAAATTACTCATTTTCTTCTGTTAAACAAGAGTGTAATTGGACAGCCAATAGATTGGCTAAACAAGCCAGCTACAGCCTATTGAGATAAACGATAGTAAAAATTACCAAGCAAGTTGATTTAGGCATGATTTCCCACTTGTAAAAGCTTTTTCACTTGAATGAAATAATATTTATCATTGACAAAAATAAAAAGGCATATCCTTATTAATTATTCCTGTGAGATGGGAAAAGAAAAAACAATCAAATTCCATACAAAGTTAAAACAAATGGCTTACGGTTAAATTTACAACTAATTAAAGGCTAATGCATGTTCCAATTGAATCACTTGTCAGCTTTACCATGATATAGTAAATGTTACTAAGGAAATTGCTCTTTTACTTGAATTTTTTTTTTTCGACATTTGGTTTTGAGAGTACGAATAATATAATATGAAAATTGAATACGAAAATCTTCTTTTAAAATGCCAAATCAGGCAGCATTTGTCAGGGTCAAGAGCAAAACATCAACTGAAAAGGACCCCTTAGATTTATGTAAATACTCAAGTCCCTAAGGTTTTCAAAAATTGAACATTTTGCACCAAATAGGGAAAGAAAGATCCAAAACAGTGCACTTGGAAAATAGAATAGAGTCACTTTTAACCACTGAAAGATCAAAGAAGCCTATTAGAAAGAAGAGGAGGGGGATAAAAGTGTAAATTACACTAAATCTCAAGCGGACTTTGTGATTAACCCAAAATGTAATCATAATTTTAGAAATTCTAGCATTATAAGATGCAAGTGAAACAACAATGACCAGAAATGAAAGGAAAAGAAAACCAATGATTGTTTTAACAAGAGAGTAAAAAATAGCCAGAAGAATATTAAGGCAGTATACACTGTTAGATATAGGAATTGCAGCTGTTGGGTTTTGGGTTTTTTTATTTTTTCTTCGTCTTTAAATTTAATTGAACAGAAAACTTTGCCTTTTGATTTCTGGCTGTTACCAAGAGTTCAAGAAAAAAAAAAAAGAGAAAAGGGCCAGTGATTTAAAGCATTCAAAAGCAGGGGCTATTAAGCATGAAACAACACTCTCAACATGAAAGGGTTAAATTGAACATAGATGAGACCTGAACAGTGGAAGGTTTGAATCACAGCATTCATACCAGCCCATAAGAAAAAATAATGGATCTGACTTTCTTCTTTTCAGCCATATTCAACGCATAAACTAAGCATTTAACGTTGATTTACTTTTTCTGTGACCCTGGGTCCATAATTGACTTACCCTCCCTGCATGCTTCTCTGCAGTTCAGGTGCCTCAAAAGGCAAGGAGGTTAAAAGATGAATCATACAAACCCCAGCACACTTTAATGCTTGGACCCTATACAGCTGGAAGGTGATATTACTTCCTCTAACCATTTTCAACTCTTCACTGTTAAATCCTCAAAATGAATTACCTCACATATTTAACTTCAACAAGATGATAAAATTCCATAATGGAAATCTCTACATTTATCATGTTCCAAGGAATGGAAGCAGAGTCATTAAAATGGACAAGGAAGGAAACTCACATTAAGTAATACAAATTTTCCATTTGGGATAACTAAAACAATCTGTATAAAAGCATTATCTTCTCATGATCCATAAGCCCCATGAGGATAATAATGTTAAAACAAAAGTCCTTATGATGCGAAGTCAGAAGCCAAGAAACTAGCAACAGAAAAGCATTCAAGCATCTTGAACATGCATTTCTAATTAGCATTCCTAAACATCTATGCTAAAAAGCAATAAAAATCTAAAAATCCTAATTCATGACTACAAGCTACATATTTGTTTTCTGGCCACTTCAAACAGCAAAATAAATTTTGCAAAATAAAGCATTCAAAAGGAAAATATGCATACCGTAAAATATGCAGGAATTTTAGATATCACGATCTTGAATTGCTCCGGAGATTGACCCTATCATGAAAATGGACATAAAACAATATAATTGTAAACAGAAACCTTAGTTGCCTTTTGAACTGCTATGCTATCTAGAAGAAAGAACAACAATAAATAGATCTTTAGAGGGCCAACATTCCCCTGTGAACTAATGTCTAATGCTTTATTGGGTCCCAATACTTTATTTATAGTCAATAGATCTTCCTAAATTATTCAAATATGGTTAACTGAACCCAATAGTTAACAAAACCGTTCATAATTTATAAAGATTGTATTCAAAATATATTATTGTAATAAATATCACTTAAAGGCAACATAAGACAGCATAGTTCTGTTCCTTTGACTATCAGCTATGATCTCTCAACTCAATCATATTACTAAACACCCACATATATGTTGTGCCCAAATCTCTATTTCAGCCTTTTTAGAAACTCAGAAACATAGTATGAGAATTTAGGTTTACAATCCTCTCCTCATTGATTAAGATTAAGTTATCAGGAGTAAGATTTCCGTTTCTTCTTTTGTTAGGGTAGGAATTTGAGTAACAATCTTCTCTTCCCATCATTTAAAAGCAAGTTGCTGGTTAGGCCAAGGATTTGGATCTTCTTTTGTAGTTTAAGATATTATCAAACTAAGGTCAATTAAATGTCATAAAAATCATTTAATACTTAAATCTGGATGCACCTCCTAATTTATTAGAATATTTAATGGTGCTGCTAATGATTTGGCTGACAACATCAACTATTGGACTCAGTTAACCAAAATTGAATAGTCCAGATATTCAATTGACAATAAACAAAATATAGGGACCCAATTGAAAACTAGAAAAGCCAAAAAGGCCATTAGCTGCTCAAAATATCACCAAAAGTTATAGCACAGATTTTTCAATGAAATGCCAGTAGGGTCTTCAAATGTAACCCTTGCTTGCCCAAAGCATTCAACATTGAACTAGACAATGGCCACTAAACAAACATATGCACTTATTAAAATTAATGGCACAAATTCGGCAGACAATAAAACAGAAGTGAGGCATTAAAATGGATATGAATCAAGATAATCTTGAGCTTTACACACATGGGTTGCTGTCAAATATAAGCAACTGAAAAATTGATTGAAGTTTTCAACTCATGGCAAGCCATGTGACTGACCCAACTTCAGCAAAACAGCATCCAGAAAACAGCAAAAGTTGGCATCTCATATGGTGATGTTATTGTTGGCATCAGCTTAGACCCAACCAATGAAATTGACACCAAAGAGGGAATACAATACCCTACCTTTTCCTTTTGATCACTGCCAATCAGGAAAAGATTGCCGTCTATATTGATGCTTGTGATTACAACCTGAGACACATAAAAAATTGAGCATTCTACTGTGAGACTAGAACAATAAGTTTATAGCTAAGTTTCACATAAAAAAAAGGTATGTCAAAAGAAAATAGACACAGAGCATAAAGATGATTTCTGCTATGAAAAATATCTATTTTGTAAAGTGAAAAGTAGCTTATAAACAAGTTTGCTTGCCTTCAAGGGGAAAATGAAAAGAATACTGAGATACATAAAATAAGTGATATGTTGAGGTAAACATCCAGTAATTAAGCACCATCTAATGACCGACTCAATAAAAATCACATATAAGAAGCCTAAAATTTCAAAAACTAATACTTGTAGATGCAAGGGTTTTTCAAGATAAAAATATATTGCCAAAACCTTTGAAGGTCCAGCAGCATGAAGAATGTTACAAGCTTCACGCCCATCTCTTTCAGTCACAATCCTGTAAAAAGAGTGCTGTTAGAAGGCAAAAGAGTGAATTTAATAACAGGCATAAGATTGAATAAGAATATAGCACCTACTATTTTATACTCACTGTGAATGAGACTCAGATTTGAAATTGTCATGGCTAAAAGTTTAATAATAATTAAAAAATGAAGCTTTGCTAAACTGAAGAGATTGTGAATATTTATCATCTGGACACCAGCTGTTACAACACAAAGGTACACAGAAAAGATAACGAGGAAGAAGGTTGAAGCTCCTAGAGAAGAGAAGGAAAAATAATTGACATAAACCCCTTCAAATTACTGAAGTTATTACATCTATATTTTCTGATATGATTTTAATTAATTATCAATGGTAATAGGAACAGTGGCCAAGTAGTCCAATAACTACACTGTGAACAGGCAACAAGCATTCAAATCCTTGATTGGGGTGGAGAACATCAGGGTAACTGGCTGAAATGACTTTTCAAGCATAGATGTATGATGACTTAAAATTCACATATCTAACATTTATTGGTTATTAACCCATTTATTTTATAGTCATCATTCTCAGTTTCACATATTGCCTCAATACAGCATCATAAAAGGAAAAGAAAAGCAAGCGAATTTTGCACACCTATTAAGTTAGCTAATAATTAATGAAGCTACTTGTTAACATGAAAAGACAAATATATAAATACAAAAATACAAAACAAAATGAAGATCATTTACAACATAATCTTAGCACCTCAATTGCATCATGTCAGCAAATACCTGGACTCGGTCAACAGTTCTGCTTCAAACTGGTTAGGGGTCAGCATTGAAGCCACTGGGACAACCTACGAATATGAAGTGTCACCAGAATGTCTCATCTCATGAAAACAAGTTTAATTTAAATGATTTACCTTTGAGTCAAGAAGTTATGAATGCCGTTATATGGATCAAATGCACTGAGAATTGTATGGTCTTGGTGTTTCACCCAAACAATTAATCCAATCCAAATACTATATATGTGGTTCTAGATGTTGCTCAATGTTGAGGTTAATCCTCTCATTGAGTCAAATTATGTTGTTCAAAGACTTCAATTTTGAAAAATTTTATACCAAATGATAAAAATTAAAATCCCAAATCTGACAATTGGATAGCTCACCTTCTCCCGATATACTGCTACAAGCTCTGGAGGAACATAAAGCTTTCCTTCATCACCCATTACTGGATCACAAACTGCACAAGCAGCAAAATTTTCATGAATAAGACATTTTTTTTTTTTTAATTTACTTTGAATAGACAAGATAAGAGGCACATCTTTTGAAGCAATGATGAAACTGTTTCTAATTTTACAGTGAAACTAATGTCTTAGACACAGAGTATAATAGTCCTTACCCAAAGAAAATTACATGGATATATTATATATAAACAATAATATCATGCTTATGGCATTAGTAGTACTAGATAAAATAAAATTATCGCATATAAAATGGGAAACTTGTCCATCAATGGATACAATACAAGAACATTTATGAAATATAAATATATATACACACATGTACGCACTGACACACATACTGCAGTCACAAGTGCATTCAGGCAGCAAATGCATTCACACTTCCATTATTTCCCCTAAGGAGCAAGATAGAAGCAAAACTATAATTGCAATGATTTTTCCCATGTTAATGATTTACTTACCATAAGTAAGTTTTGGATTTATGGAGCGAAGCTTATTGACAACTTCCAATACAGTGTTCAAGAATGAAACAGAACCAATATAACCTGCAAATACAACAAAATTAAGCCACATAGAAATATAAGGAAGTCCCAACAAAAGAACAGTACAAGAAAGCGTCAAGTTCCAAGAAAAACCAGATTGCAGCAAAGAAAAAAAAAAAAAGATTTACCAAAGATTCAGAAATCAAACCCCCCACAATATCCTACCCATGGTTTTAGATATCAGCCGATATGTTACATATCGTCTGTTATGTATTTGATTTTTAGCATACCAATACAATATTTCCCATTATAATATGGGTGATTAGAAATCACTTATATTTTAAAATAAATTTTTTTACAATGAATTTGTCACTCAAAATTATTAAATACACAATATTATAATAATATATGATTGAAGTATTTACTTAATATTTATTCGAGTCATTTTGCAAAATTTGAAAAAATTATTCACGATAGCGACAGCCAATTCAGTATGATACGATCCGATTGAATCCGATTCTTTTACATGATTTCAGATTCCAAAACTGATCCCAAAACTGCTATTTAAAACCCTGGTCCTACCTCTGTGATGGCAACTTGAAGAATTGCTATTCAAAAAAATTGAGTAACTTATAACTTAAATCAAGTAAATTCTATATTTCTAATTATTTGTTCCAAGCAGACTGTAAACAATATTAATTATAGAATTTTTTTGTTTTTAAAAAAAAAAAAAAAAGACAATAAAAAAATCTATTTGTACTATCATGATGAAAACATATATTACTTACCAAGGAAGCTAATTGTGCAGGCTGCAACCACTTACTAGCCACATGTCCTTAGTGGCTGGATACAATGACATAGTTAAAAGAGGCGGGCAGAATTGAAAATTTCACTACAATTTGGCATCAATGGTGGGTAATAAATTTTTAAAATTTTCTTGAAGTTTTCTTATAGAAAGGAGAATAGGGGGTGAAATCTCATTTACAAATATTTGCTTAGGAAGAAATCAGATTCTAGCCATCTTAGCTACTATGACAGAAGCCCACTTTTCTATTAGAAATCAAGCTTTACCTCAATGTTTTGCTGACTCTTTTTTTTTTTTTTTTTTTTCACTTCACACAAAAAAATTACACATTAGCAACAGCCACCATGTTTTTGTATTTTTTGTTGCCGGATTGTATTTTAGAAAAAAATTTTGAAGTACAAGCACTTGTGTGAAAAATATGAAAGAATGAAATTGTTATGCCAATTCTTCAATAACATTTTAAGTAACACACTATATTTCTGCATGACTTAATAAGCTACATGGCTCAAAAAAGAAAATTCTAGAATTCTTTTTGAGCTGCTAAGGCATTGATAACAAAAAAAAGAAACAATAAAGTTACAGAAGATTCATATCAAAGGGATCTTCCAAGCATATCCCTTCCATCATAATCAAATTCCACAAAAAGATGGGGCATCCATCTCTTCTTGTTTTCCCCATGCTTTTATGAACTTCCTTGAAACATAAAAAAAGAACTCTATTTCTTTTTTTGCTTAAGGTCATAAACTCCCTTTTCTTTTCTTTCTAAATTTGTCATGAACCCCCATTGAGAGAGACATGAAACATGGCCATGGTACTAAAGCAAATTTCCTAATAGATTAAGATAGAATACAACAATAGACATATAGCATACCTGTTAACAAATGAGTATAAAACAGCAAGTCATTTGCTCCAAGACCTTCTATTAGATCCCATAGTTGTTGCCCATTTAAAACTTGCCCTTTAAAGGATGGATATCCTGCCCAATTTACAGATTGATCAAACATAAACTACCTTACATTTTAATCAGGAAATCATGCCTGAAATCATACAGATTGACAGATGACATCGCACCATATATCAGGCCCCAGAGTTCGGAGACTGTTTGAGTGAAGTAGTATAAGCTGCTTGCCTGTATGATTTGAGAATTGCACTGAATTGATTGGATCAACATCATAGCCTAGCAGTTGAAGGGGAAAGACAGCCGATTTGTTGCCAACATATCCCTGAAAGAGAAATAGACCATATCAAAAATCTAGAATCATACCAATGCAGCTGATCGAGATAGCATTTGAACTATGCAAAAATGAATCTTCCACTTTGAATGAAGAACCAATGACACGCAAAGGAAAATCTTCAAAAATATTGTTTGAAAATCAATGCAGTCCCACGATGTCATGTGAGTAAAAGGAAATAATATTTTAAAATTTCATGTGTAGTTATTAGGAACCTATTTACTTTGCATTCTAGGAATGCATTTTATTTTTAGAGAATGTAATACAATAAAATTTGAGTGAGTTAGATTTACCAATAAGGCATTCAGAAAGAGAGAGAGAGAGAGAGAGAAGGTCTTTTGGTATTGTGCAATCAGAATTTCAATTAGGCATTATGTTGCCTAGAAATTATAAACGCGAAGCTTTATATCTAATTTCAGTTACTTTTACAACATCAACAGTGTAACCATTTTTAACCAAACAGAACTTAAATTACTTCCACAATTACCTAATTTCTCCTTTCCTTATTTATCTATTTATTTTGTCTTTGATAATGAAGAATTCTTTAGAGTATGTCAATGACTAGCTACAAACAAGAGCATATCGTATCATCCTCATAGTTTTCTATCTTAAGAATTTAAACAAAAATTGCCATTGACTCCGTTTTTATTAACTGTTTTAACAACTCTTAATCCAGGCAAACCACATATTCAATTGGAAAATTATTATAACCAAAATCAATCTAGCCATTTTTTAAAGCCAAGATATTGCTATTGAATTGAGTTTTGATCAATTTTGATCAGTGATTCAACCATAATTATGATATTTATTATTTGACATATGCCTCATTAGGTAAACAACAGCATATCCTTAACAGATGGATACCATGCCAGCCATTGAACTATAACATGTAAGGATAATATCCACTTCATTCCATAAGACAGGTTCTACTTCATTACACATCTAGATCACCACTTGACTTTTGAATCGACGTTGGACAGATTGCAGACTGATTATTCAAGCTAGATCATTTTATCAGAAAGAAACAAAAGCATAGTAACCAACCTCAGCCTAATCATTAGGGGGTGGAGAACACTTCGTAGAAATGTTCAAATTCCTCCAACCAGTGTTTCCTTTTCCACTCTCTAAGAGTGCATACTGCTTATTTTTTTACAGGGTGCATATCCTGATCAGAAAGTATACATCCCCTTCATTTAAGAATACATCAAATATCCATCCAAAAAAAGAAAAAGATGAGTGAAACTTGGGGAGGTAGCAAGCCCTATTGGTGATACACAGGTTTTACTTTTTTTCCATGTATACGATAGTTAGTTTATAATTTACAATGATTTGGTCAGCATTTGCATGACAATGACAAAAAAAGACTATCACTTTGTTCGCTTAGGGAGAATGCAGAATGGAAAATTCTGCACTGCGAATGCAATGATAATACGAAACCAGACAAAAATGAAAATCATAACAAAAAGGGAATATATAATATCATATCCATATCTAAGTATGCCAAATGAATCATTATTTGCTGTACATATATACATTTCCTAGTTTGAAGGATTTACCTAATTTGTCACTTTTATCATCCTTCAATAATTAGTACAAACTACAAAGGAGAATCTAGTAAAATTGATGAAACAAACATGCATATGAAATGGAAGAACATAAGAAAGTTAACTACAGACTGTTTAGACAATTGTGAATTATAACTCTAATTTTACACCATTTTTCTTTTTCTTTTTTATTTCTTAATTCTTTAGGCTTGTTTAGGACACCTTGGAATTGGAATTCAAGTGAATTAGGATTCCAAAACCTTAAATATTCATTTTCAAGTTTACTTTTTAAATAAGTAAATAGAATTGATTGATTAGATTAATAAATATACTTAAAAGATATATCATATCAATAGAAATTCAAGTTATTCAAACATAAAAAAAATAAATAAATAAATAAAAATTTAGATTATTTGTGTACCAAAGCAAAAAATGGAATTATATTCCAAGAATATAGGATTATATTTTCAATCCTAAGGTGTACCAAACATGCTCTAATAGCTCATGTTCACGTGAAGCAGCAAATTACTTTAAATTAAAACTTTCTATCATCACTCTCAAAAAAAAATCTTATCCACCCATTTTTCTTAACATTGATTACAGTAAATCCCACCAAAACATAGACATAGATAACACATAATTATATGCAATTTATTAAAAGAATCATAGAAAACAAGCCAAATACAACTAAACTAAAAAATAAAAAGTTCATGTTTTCATCCAAAAAAAATCCACTTTCTCCATGATCAAACACAAAATAAAAAGGAAAAAAAGAAAAAGAAAAAGAAAAACCGAAAGTCAGATACCTGAACTGTGTGTGATTGAATACTGAGAACTCGACCAGTCTCCGAGGGAAGAGCCAGCGACAAGATTGGAGGCGCCATTTTCGATTTTCTGGAGCTTATCGACCTTCAAATCCGAAAAAGAAAATCAAAATTGAAATATAAATTAAAAGCAAATCTGGAATAAAATGATTTACCTGGAAATGCGAGTTTGAGAGAAAATTCCAAAATAAGAATGGCTAATAAACAAAGACCTTTAACAAGAAGAAAAGTCAGTCCATTGATCGAGTTGGTGGCTATTTATACGAGACGATTACAGTGAAAGTTGACCTTACATTAAATTACCAAAATGGAATGGAGAATCGTTGGAATTGAGCGATTGAGGCTGTAATTAGGAGGAGAAAGCAAGGACAATTTGGAAAATTTAAAAAAGCAAGGACGATTTGGAAAATTTAAGTACATGAATGGAGCCACTTCAATCCGAGTTGGGAATCAAAACTGAAAAGCAATGAAACTTAATTTATTTATTTTTTATTTTTATTTTTTTGGCTTTTAATTTTTCTTGAAGAAGAGCATTGAAAGTCATTTTGTGGCGGCGTTGCTTGAAAGCCTGGAATCGGAAAAATGATGCATTAGTAGTTGAGAACCTGAGTGGATACTGGGTAGCCCAAGCCCAATCTTAGTCTTTTAATTTTCTATTTCAAATTCATAATTTTTAAAATTAATTTAAATTTTAAATTTAATTAAATTAGATAATTATTTATTTTAAATTTTGTTCGATATAAAAATTTTAATTTATAATATTAAATAATTTTATTTTTATAATCTTATATTTATTATGGTAGATTAATAAATAAAATATGAATTGAGACTATTTTAATAAATAAAATGTTATAAATAATGAGATTAACTAAGTATTTAAAATTATTAAATATAATTTAAATTATTTGTACTGAACTAGTATTATTTATTGATACTGTAGCCTACTTAAGTAATCATGCATATCAAAAGAATTATAAAAATTATGCAATCGGATCAAGTTTGACGATAATTTATTAAATAGTTTTAATTTTTGAAATTATTTTTGAAAATTTAAATAATAAAATTCAATTTCCTTTTTGAGTTTGAAATTGAAAATTTATTTATTATTTCTTTTTGAAAAAAATGTGCTTAGTTTTAATTATACTTTTATTTAATTTATATTTTCTTTATAATATATTTTAAGATACAAAAATTTTTGCCATTATTTTATCGAGTTAAATTTTTTTGATATTTTGACTGTTAATTAATTAATTAATATATATATATATATATATATATATATATATATATACACTAAATTTATTATATATCGCTCAAATAAAAGAATTTTGTTAAATTTAAATATTATTTTTTGATAATTTTAACTTTTAATATAAATAAAATTAGCCAAGTTTGGACCTAACTAAAACAAGATATATTATAAATTTTAATTGCAACCTATAAATACAAATACAATGACGTAGTTTCACTAAAAATTAAATTTAAATCAATCTTAAAATATAAGCATGACTCGTGGCATAATTGATTCTTCATGCATTAAAGACACAGGAATCGCCCGTGTTCAAGCAAGTACAAACACTCCCATTTTAGCACTAATGGATCTTCACGAAACCAATATATAAGGGCTGGATTTGGATTAGTTGAATCCGGGCAGCATATGTGGAGGAATAGTTTGATTTTATGTTATTTTTTCCAATGTACTGATGAAAACCAATAATACTCTATCCGAATGGCCAGGTACGAGACCTTAATCCAAAAAATGTTAACTCCGTACGAAATGAGGATTATTTAAATTTATTTTATATTCAATATAGGTTGTAATTGTTTAGTGTTCGAGCATCCCTAAGAATCTCTTCTTCCTTCGTCTTTTCTTGAAAATAAGAAGTCAAATTAATTTTAATTATTCTAAGAGCATCTTTAATAGTATTTTTTATTTTAAAAAGCATATTTTATTTAATACATAGTATCTAATTGATAAACAATAAAAATATTTATTTAAATCTAATAGAATCTTTATATTTTGATCTTTATTTTACTTTATTGCATAAGTATTAATTATTTTAATTTTTAATTTTTTAAGTTTATTCAATGGAAAAAATAATATTAAAATTATCTTAAATAAAGTATATAAAAATTTATATTGTATTAATTAAAATTATAATAGAAAGTGATATTTAACTATCTAAATGTGGAGAATAAAATAAACTCTCTCATTTATTTTTAAAAAATAAAGAGTCAATTGAATCTTTATCTTTTTATTAATTTATAATAGAGAGTATTGTTAGAGTAAGCACGATTTTCAAGATAAATTAAAATAGGAAATTGAATTATTTATATTATAATATAGAGTAAAACTAATAGGGAGTTAAACTTAATTATATAGAAATATTAACAAAATAATAATTTTTTTTCTCAAGTGTCAGTTATTAACCGCGAGTTTGTTTTCTAGTTCTATTTAATCGAGAATGTAGTCATAATTGGATTTCGATTTTGATTTCAATTTAGCATCAATTTTAATTTCAATTTAATTATAATTGGTTCGATTTTAATTTAATTTCAGTTCATAATTTAAATATCGCTATATATAAATAGGGACTGAATTTGCATTTGTCAAAGCATAATGTTTGTTGATTTCAATTTAACTAGTAAATGGTGTCAAATATTGGTAAAGATGGAAACACATAAACAACGAGTTAAATGACATCTAAATGAAATGAGTAAAACTTTGACTTTTGTCTATTTATAGTCAAAAGTTGGATTTCATACGATCATGATTATTAAACTTTAATTTTATTTTTAATGAAATTTAATTATATATTTTTCCATATCGTTTGGTTTAGTGGTAATAGATTTTAAAATTTCAAAATTTCAACCATTAACTCTCAATACTAAGAGACCAATAATTGAATAATTTGGATTATTATTTATTAGGTTACTAACCAATGGCTAGTACTAAAAAAATTGAATAATTTAGATTATTAGGCCAATGACTAGTAGTAATAGTTTATAATGACTTAATGATTGATCCAAGCGGAAGGAGCAAAGCATTAGCTAGCCTTTTGAGCTAATAATTAAGCACAATTACCCTATTTTGGCACCTAACAGCTAATAAGTTATTAGGGTTGTGGTTGTGGAAAAATAAAACGGTGAAATATTATTTAGCTATTGAGGTTGGATATAAATAACAAAATAATTTCTTTATTTTAAAAAATTAACTAAATCACCCCTATATTTTAATTTATTTACTATT
Source organism: Reutealis trisperma (assembly GCA_947687605.1). Classification (NCBI taxonomy): domain Eukaryota; kingdom Viridiplantae; phylum Streptophyta; class Magnoliopsida; order Malpighiales; family Euphorbiaceae; genus Reutealis; species Reutealis trisperma. The sequence goes on from CANTUT010000379.1 coordinate 813,040, forward strand.
TACTCGTTTCATCTATTTTTTTTTTACATTTTTTATTAAAAAATAATAATTTTAAATATAAAAATACCCCTCCACTTACTATAGCAACCATCATCATATACAATAAGAGCATAAAATTAATTAAGAAATCTACCTACTATCACCATCATCATTAAACAATTGTAAATTAATTAAGAGTGGAAAATTTAAAAAACTGATATCTCTCTCTCTCAAGCGTTTGCACCTTAGCCATTTTTTTGCGTTTGTTATAATCTGATGAAGACTTGAGATAAGGCGGTGGTGAGGATGGAATATAGGAAGAGCAAGCCTATTTAACAATTACCACAAATTCTATGCGTTTATTGATAATCAAACGAATCAATTGAGTATGTTATTGAAATGGTTTTTATGGCAAACAAACAGATTTATTAGAAAATTAGATTTTTTTTTTTTTTTTTTTTTAACTTCCCTTCTTCTTCTTTTTCCTTTTTTTTTGAATTTTAGTTAATAGATCTTTACTCCACTTTTAATTCAATTATTGTTTGGTTAATAAAAGTTTGAGAGAAAAGAAAATTAGGTTTGAGCATTTGAAAATTATTTTTCTTGTTTATTTTTTATTGGGTTTATGAAAAACACATGTTGTTGAAATGGAAAAATTTATTGCAAATAAGAGATATTTTAGTCTTTACATAAATTTTTAACAAAAAAAAAAGTAATAGATTGACCATTTAGCATGTGTTGGATTTGCTGTTAAAAGTTAAAAAAATATTTTTAGAATTTTTTTTATTTAATTGATTATTTTTATTATTTTTCATAAACTTCATTTTCAAATTTGCTTACGAGAAAAATATTAATTTATCAGTTTTTTCATAAAAGCATTTTTAAAAAAAAATATAAAAAATTTTGTTAAAAAAGTCAAACTTAATCCCAAATAGAGTCTTAATTAATATAAATAAAATTTTTTCAACTATTTATTAATTTTTCAAAATAGAAAAATTATATCATTAATTAGATCAAATTTCATAGGCGAAATAATATTTTACCTAAAATTAAATATATGTTTGAGTATGACTCTACCTCATAGCAAACAAGACGTAATTAATTAATTAATTAATTAATTACAACTATCATTATTATAAATGATAATGCAATCACAATGTGATTAAGAATAAATTTAATTAGTGCACGTAGCCGTACATTTCATCTAAAAACTTTGACCAAGGACCATCTGTATCACCTAATTCGTGGACTTTATAAATTAATTAATATTTTAGGGGTAAGATTCAAAATATTGCTTTCCCTGCTGGAACCACGTCTAATGTAACTTCCAGATTCAGCAAAAATATTTGTTAAATATCTATAATCTCATGACTTAATATAAATATGAATGGTTTTTACCATTTGCCATACAGAAAAATATATATGTGTTATATAAAAATTTTATGATCCATTAGAAGTTTGTTTATATATTCCTTATTTGGAGAGTATAAAAAATTTTAAATTTTAAATTTTAAACTTAAAAAAAATAGAGATTTTAATTTTAAATAGAAACAATAGATTTGAAATAATTAAACAAAATAAAATTTAAATATTTACAGATTTCACAATTTTAATGATTCAGATTTGACTCAAATCTAAATTCAAAATTTAAATTCTTTGCATGCAAATGGACTATTAAAGAATATTGTTTTCAGTGATAAATTAAACACATACACATTTTATATATATATATATATATATATATATATATATATATATATATATATATATAATTTAAAAAATTTATTTATTGTATATAAAATATTATTATACCATATTTTTAATAATTTAACACGCCAATTTATTATTCATCTTATTTAAATTTTTACATTTATTTTTACGGTTAAACTAAAACAGCAATATTTTTATACTAATATTGATATATTTATTATGGATAAAATATATTATATTTAGAACTTTTTATGATGTAGTTGGATTTATTTGTTTTAAGTTTGTTAATGATTTTTTGTCCTAAAAAAAAAAAAGTGGGGTTTTCTATATAAGATGGGAATGATGATGTAGTATGGTATTGATGGCTCCACGATTATCATTTGAAAACCAGTTGGACATCGCAATCATGTCTCTAATATGACAGTGCATAGCCTATTTGCGTTGTTTTGTACATTTCAAAGGCAAAACAAAACATATATCAGCATCCAAATTAATGCCATCATGTGGTGTGATTGACCACAATCATTTTCGATTGACAGATATCATCTATGAAATACTCATCACACGGTATATATATACATATATAAATAATTATTTCATACTACAATTATATATATATATATATATATATATATATTTGTCTTTTTATATGAGATTGTGTATTCAGGAGATTTAACCCATTAAAAGCATATAAATTTTTTATACATTGAAATTACATTTTATAATGATTTCAAATCATTAGATTTTTTTTTTTTAAATATGAGATTGGAGAACACTCCATAAAAATATGGTAGACTATATAATATAGGATAGTGTTTTTTTTTTAATATCTCTGACTAAATTAATGATAATTATTTGTGGTTTATAAGACAATATGTTAGAATTTGAGCTTTCCATTTTGTGCATTTTAAGATTTATATATACTAAACCCAATAACTCATTATGATATGTAATGCATAATAAAATGATAAGGAGAGTTAATGCATTTAGATAATTTTTAGCACATTAAAAAATTTTGGATTAAAGTTCCAAATAATTCCTAACTTTTTTATTTGAATCCAATCAGATATAAAATTAATTTTAGAAACAAATTAATTCTTGACATTTCAATTTTAATTAAATCAACTCTAAAATTAGCTTTAGGGTCAAGTTAGTCCATAAATTTATTTTATGACTCAATTGGACCTAATTTTTTGTTTAAAAGAATAAAAAATTAATATTTAATATTTAATATTTAATATTTATTTTTTATGAAAAGAGCAAAATCCATAAGTTATAAAATTATAAAATAATTATTATCATTATTTACTTTTTTTCATTTAGAATATTATTTTAATTTTTTTAAGTGAAAACATTTTCTCTAATTTATACTTACTAAATTAGAAAATATTATTCTAATTAATTAATGACTATTAGATCTTAGTTGATTTCAAAAATTTATATAAATTAAGTAACAACTCAATGATTAATATTTAAGATTTATTATACGGTCTTATATTAAAATCAATAAACTAGTTATTTAAATTTTAATATGGCAAAATGATTTTTCATTTTCTTTTTAGAGCTTAAATTAGAAGAATATTTTTACTTAAAAAATTAAAATGTTATTTTGAATGAAAAAAAGCAACCAATGATTTTATATTCATAGATTAATTTTTAGGAAAAATTTATTATTTCAATTTATGAAAATTAAAAAAAAAGTTTAATAAATTAAAAAAATATTTTCATTTAAGAAATTAAAATAATATTTTTTAATTAAATAATAAAAATTTTTGAATGAAAAATGATTAAAAGAATCAAAAAATATAAAATATAAATGATTTCAAAAATACTAAATTTCGAGAGTTTTTTTTTAATGTGGTCAGTATAAGTGGCTCATTGAGCTTTGCACTCAATTTTGAGTACGATCTCAATACTTTCACGGCCTGGCCCATCATAGGCATGGTGAGAGCAAGAAATTGCCATTCATACATATTATGTGACATTGATCCAGGTTTGATTTAAAGACAGGAGATCTTTAGTAGATCTAACCTCTTATAAATGAATAAAAGCCTAAGATATATGGGTTTGGGAGGTTGTTCATACTTTGTGTTGATTTATTTAACATTGCAATATAGTTCATTTTATGTTTTATTTATAAAAAAGTCATTTTTACACAATAATAATAAAAATAAAATATGCATTTTAATCAACCAATAATCAATACATTATCATATGATCATATTCAATCCAAATAAAAAGGGTTTACCTTTATGGCAGCCTAAAGACTATAAATAAATTAGAAAAGAAAGGAGAAATGAATTTAAACCAAAAACCATAAAACAAACGGGTAGGAAAAGAGGGGGACTAAACTCGAAAGATGAGACTAACTGTCTGTGGGAGGATGAAAATTGGATTTGGAAGTGTACTGGACTGAGGTAAACTTGTTGGAATATAAACAGAATTGAAAATCACACAAAATAAGCTCCTCTGTGCCGTTAGGGGTAGAATGCCTCCTTGGTCATGTTAAATGAACATTAGATGAATCATAATTATTTGCACTAAATCAATGAACTTTTTTAACCAAACAGGAGGTTGCCTCTTGTAGAAATCTTTCAAGAGTTGGATTATTATGATAAGATTGTGATGAAAGATCCCGATGATATTGTTGCATAAAAGTGAATGGGTTGGATGAAAAGTTGCATTCAAAGTGAGATTCTTAGACAAGATCCAACATTGGATCTTGAAGAAATCCATGCATATGTACACTATGATTTTATTTGCAGAATGATATCGAATCGTGAATTTAATCAACTTGAGCCATTTACCATGTTGGCTCGTTGAGCCAAACCTCAACAAACTAATCAAAAAGTAGATCGAGTATATGACCCTTTAAACCATATAAGTGACTAGAATCAATTTTCTATATCACAAAATCACAATGATACACATTCACAGCGCATATGTACCCATTGTGGTAAAAATAGACATACTGAAACCTCAATGCTATAAGTTCACTAGATATCCAAAATGGTGGAATCCTACTATGGAACCTCGAAAACAAAATTCAAAGTCAAATCATCAAGCCTCTGTTGTTTTTAACCATTCAACAACAACATCCCTGAAGAAGCTTTCACTATTGTGGCCTCTAGTAACTTTAATAAAGCTTTTCATACTTCTGCTCTTACTATTAATAGTACATGGATAATTGATTCTAGTGCTACTGATTACATAATCTTTAACATTAACCATGTTGAATCTATGAAACCTTCCAAACAAACTATAGTGTCCACAACTAAGGGTACTTCCTTTCTTATAGTTAGGGAAAGTTTAATTACTCTTACAAAGAATTTAAATTTAGATTCTATTATGGTTGTTCTTACCCTTAACTATAATTTATTGTCTATTGCTCAAATAACTTATGTTTTACATTGTATTGTGATTTTTTGGCCTAACTTTTGAGTTTTCAAGGAAATTAGAACACAAAATACGTTAAGTTATGATACTAGAAGGGGAAAGCTCTACTACCTTGAATTGATGCCTGCAAGCTCTAATAAGTTAGCACCAGTTTTTGAGATTAATAAGCCTAAATTCCATTGTGGCATAAACATTTAGATCATACATCTTTTAGATATTTAAAAAATTATTTCCAAAGTTATTTTCTCAAGTATTTGCTTTAGATTTCAAGTGTGATGTTTGTGAATTGGCTAAAAGCCATTGTGTTCCATTTCCAATAAGTATGAATAAGATCCAGCACCATTTATAATAATTCATTCTAATGTATGTGGTCCACCACCTATCTATTCTTTGACACACCTCTCTGTTTTTTGACAATGCAAGATGGTAAGTTTCATTTCTTGATTATCATACTCATATGACTTAGATCTGTTTAATGAAATAAAAAATGAAGTTAACTCAATGTTTCAAAATTTTTACAGGATGATAGCCACTCATTATCAATCTCAACTATGGGTTCTCTTCACTGATAGTGGTGGCAAATTTGTAAATCAAGATTTGAAACAATATCTGAATTTACATGGCATTATTCATTAAATGACTTGTCCATACTCACCTCAACAAAATGGGGTTGTTAAGCTCGAGAAACGCCATCTACTTGAAGTTATGTGTGCTTCTTTGTTTACGACTCATATGCCTACTAGTTATTTGGGTAAAGCTATCCCTGCTATAATCCCTTCTAGTATATTATAATTTCATACTCCATTTCATATTCTTCATAAGGCTGTAAGTGCTCTTATTGCACTAAATCTACCACTTAAGGTGTTTGGGTGTGTAGCCTTTATGCATTTCCATAAACTTATGAGAAATAAGTTGGAACCTTGAGCTCTCCGATGTGCATTCATTGGTTATGCCTCACATCAGAAAGGCTGTAGGTGTCACCTTCCTTCTTAGAAATTGTTTGTCACTCTTAATGTTGTCTTTCACGAGGATAATATATATTGTCATGCTTTTGAGTCTTCATTTTAGTGGGAGAATAGAAGTGAATTGCAGAATTCAATCATCATTTAGACACCATAAAATTTGCAAGTAATGGAAATTCGGATAGTGGAGATAAGTATCCAGAAGAGACAAATAGGAATGGGCAAATTTTGGAAAATGACACATATGGCCATATTTCAGAAAATAAAAATAGTCAAGACCAATCTTTGAACAATGAGAATCATTAGGGTAGTTAAGATCCTGCATGAGTGGTACTACCAGCAACTTCTTCCCCTCATAATATACCGATTAACCAATTGTCTTCTCAATCTTATTCCACTTCTAAATCTCAGTTAATTTTGAACCACCTCATCTAAATGTACTACCTAATAGAGTCATAAAAGGAATTCTTAAAGTAAACTATGAGCATGTTTTTAATTCTAAACTCAAAAATCTTATAAGCTGTATCTTAGCATAGATTGTCAAAGGAAAATGAATTATTTGTGAATCAATTATCTGTTGTATATATTCCTAGTAATATGAAGGCCCTAAGAGATCCTACGTGGAAGGAGCCAATGAATGAAGAAATGAAGTCCAGAAGAATTGTTCACCATTAAATACAAAGTTGATGTAGCCATTGAACGATTCAAAGCAAGCTTGTCGCTAATAGATATATTTAAACTTATGCAGTTGATTACATGGAGACATTTGTACCAATAGCCAAAATTAATAATGTTCATAGTCTACTATCTTGGGTTATGGATCTTAACTGGCCTTTGCACCAATTTGATATGAAGAATGTATTTTTACACAAAACCTTTAAGAAGAAGTATATATGGAATTACCTCCTGAATGTAATATGCAAACTAAAAATAGCAAACAAGTATGTAAATTGAGAAAGGCACTATATTGTTTGAAGCAGTCTCCTAAAGCATGGTTTGGAAGATTCACAAATTCTATGAAGTCATTTAGATACAAACAAAGTATCTTAGATCATACTCCCTTCTTAAAGCATAATAAAGAAAAAAGCATTGCTTTTATTGTGTATGTTGATGATATGAATAGCGAATAGAAATGATCCAAAACAAAAAAGCATTGCAAGACCATATAGCTTGTGAATTTAATATGAAAGGCCTTGGTCAATTGAAATATTTTCTAGAAATTTAAGTATCAAGATTACAATAAGGTATTTTCCTATTCCAAGGGAAATATGCCTTAGATTTGTTAAAAGAAACAAGAATGACAGCATGTAGTCCGATTAGTGCTCTTATGGAAGAAAAAGAAAACTTGAAGTTGGGTATGCATCCAAATCAAATTCCTACTAACAAGGAATGCTATCATATGCAAGTTGGGAGGTTAATCTATCTTGCACTTACTCGGCCTGATTTAGCTTATGTACTAAGTATTGTCAGTCAATTTATGCACTCCCCAAGTGAAGAATATATGAATGTTGTCATTCTTATCCTACGCTACTTGAAATCATCATTAGGCAAAGGAATTATGTTTATAAAAGGGACAACTTGGATATCAAAAGCTATGCCAATATTGACTGGGTTGGATCAATTGAAGATAGATGGTCAACATTCGGAGATTTCACTTTTGTAGGTGGGAATTTAGTTACTTAAAGAAGTTAAAAACAAGATGTGATAGCTAGATCAATTGCTTAAGCTGAGTATAGAGGAATCGTTATGGGTCAAAAATTTAATACAAGACTTAAAATATTGAGCAGGACAATCCCATAAAGTTATATTGTGAAAGGTAGCATGTGACATTAGCCATAATCTAGCTCAATACGATCGAACAAAACATGTTGAGATTAATAGGTACTTTATTAAGGAGAAACTATAAGAAAAACTTATTAAAGTACCCCATGTTCGATCTCAAGACTAATTTGTTGATATACTCACCAAAGCAGTATCATGCCAAATATTCACTTGTTGTCTTGACAAGATAGGCATGAGAGATATTTTTGCACCAACTTGAGGAAAAGTATTGAAATTAGTGTAATTATCTTCAAGTTAGTGCACTAATATGCTAGGCTTTAGCCTAAAGTTTAGTTGTACAAATCTCTGTAATTATGTTTCTTAATTAGACTTTGTACAATGACTATTTATGCCCATCAATCAACAGAGAAAGAATCAAGAGAAAAAGATTGAAATCTCTTTTCACAAACTTTTTGTTTTCTAATATTTTATGACTATTTTTGAGGTGATTTACCCTTAAATTGTTCATAAAAAATTTTTTTTAGATCAAATCCTCACGAATTTACAAACTTTGAGTCAAAGTATTTTTATTAATTTTTTAGAAATAAATTCAAAATTAAAAAAAAATATATATTTTTTATTAATTTATTTTAAATTAAGTGAATTATATTTGAAATCAAATATAATTTAACATTATATTAGAGTGGAGTCAACGAATTTCTTTGTTATTTGACTCTTAATTAATGAATTGAAATCTTTTTGAATTTTATGATTCAAATGAATAATGGACATCAAATTTAAATAGAGGAGTTGCATTTTGCATGTGAGATGAAAATTTTGCCACCTACGCACTCTAAATAGCCTATTAAGGTATTGTTTGGTATGGGATAAGTAAACTAAAAAAATATAATTTTCAGCGAAGTAAAAAATTTTGATTTGTTTGATAGTCATTATTGAAAAAAATTTTCGAAAAGTAAAATATCTACTTCTTAAATTTGAAAAAAGTACATTTTATTAGAGAAGTTAAAAAAGTTAGACTTTTCTAATTGAAATAAATATAAATTGATATATCTATTTTTTATTAAATAGGATTGAATATATGAGATAAAATATTATTGTCTTTTTTATTATTAAATCAAATAAAAAAAATCTAATTTTTAGAAAATTTTATGTAAACCAAATACATAATGGCTTCTTGAAAAATTTACTTTCTCAAAAATAAGTATATTTTTCGGAAAATATACCACATGATTCCTAAGGCATATAAAGCATATATATACTTATACTTGGACAGTTAGACATATAACCACACAAAAGAAGAGAAAATGGGGGGAGAAGTATACTTGGAAATAGCACCAAAGATGATACAAGTGACAAATGGCAATTATAAATGAAAGGGTTTTACAAAGAATTAGAGGTTGAATTGCGTGTGCACGTGCATACATGTGTGTGAATATTTGGAAGCTCGCATATGCACACATATATGCACACGTGCCCACATGCATGTGTGATTTGATCTTAAATAAATATAGATAATGAGTATTAATTAATTATGTATTTATATATATATATATAGTATGTATTGAAAAGATGAAAAAAGGGAAAGAGGGTAAAATGTGATAGCATGTGGAATCATAAAAACCTAGTCAACTACATTAGTATTTTCCATTCCTTACCCCAAGAAATTTCTACAATCTCTGCTCATGCAATGCAGCCATGCCTACCTACCTATTCAAATGTAATAAGCGAGAGAGAATAATAACATAAAACAAAATAAAAAAAGCTCTCTCTTTTTTTTTTTTTTTTTTTTTTTTTTTTTATAATTCTCTTTTTTTTCAAAAAAAATTACTCGAATTTAAATTCAAACTCGATTTCTCAGCTTTAAAAATTATCTCAATAGAACTAAAAATTTATTTATTTTATCATAATAATTTTTTTAAAATATCAAATAATAAAAATAAATATATTTTAATAATAAAATTCAATTTCTTCTACTATTTAGAAATTAAAGAAAAAATTATATCGAATGAAAACTATATATATATATATATATATATATATATATATATATATATAGTGGTTTAGAAATTGTGAATTATACCATATCGAATGAAAACTATTTCTAAACCACTAATTTTATGTAATTTAGTGCTTTTATATATATATATATATATATATATATATAAGCACTAAATTAAATAAAATTAGTGGTTTAGAAATTGTCAATTATACTAAATTACATAAAATGGAGGAAATACAGCCTCATTTTCCTAGCTACAATTGACTAAACACAACATATGCTAATTTCAATAAGCGTACTTTTTTCTCCCAAACAAATGTCTGAAATTCAATGATTTATGCAAATATGTACAATCTGCTTTTTAATAATCCTTAATTGGATCACATAGAAAAACCGACAAATTACAAATTTAAATTTAATAATCCAAACCACTAGCTAATAGGTCTATATATTACAAATTTAAATTTCAGTCAAAATTTAGAATAATTTTTCTTTTTCTTTTGTTTTTATTTAAAAAGTTATTATTCGTTATCCTTAATTCAATAGTATTTAGACTTATTCTTGTTTTAAATATATATGATTTTCTATTTGTGTTTCTTTTTCTTTTGATGGAATTTTTTTTAAGTATCGATTGATATAATTTTTAAAAAATATATTTTTTATAAAAATATACTTTTCAGAAAGTAATTACATGTTTACTTTTTTTTTAAGTGTTTGACTTAATTATTTTATCCCTTTATAACATATTTATCTTTTTTTTATTTATTATTTAATCGATAATTCAATTTGAATTACAAGACTTATTTTTTACTTAAAATTTATATTTTTTGATGTTCAAATTGAACTCTTAAAAAAATCAAATAATAATAATCACTTGTTACCGAATATGATCTAATATTTCAAGTTGAGATTGTTATATCATTATTTGTATTTCTAATTTATTTTAATATTATTTTTATAATCCTTTATTATTTTATTTTATCATATTGAAACCCAAAAAAAAAAGGGAAAAAAATCTGAAAAAAAAAAATGGAAGGTGATAATACAGAGAGAGAGAGAGAGAGAGAGAGGCATTAATGCTGCACTCAGGGATAGGTGTCCATGTATTGTGGAAGAGAAAATGGACTTGTACCTGGTTTTGTTAAGAGGGTACACAGTGCCTCGCTGTCTAGCATGTGAAAGGGTTGTGGCTTTCACTTCTCTCTCTCTCTCTCTCTCTCTCCCTCTCTCTCTCTCTATCTCTGTCTTACGTGCTTCCACCATAACCCCTTCCAACTGGCAATTTTTGATACGTTCGCATACATTGCCTGAATTAGGAGGGTCAGGACAAATTTACTCTAGGATTCTACTCTCATTCTCTTGCTTTTCTTTTTCCACATTTACTCTTGCTAGCTATCTCTTCTCTTCTTCTATTAAAACCCTTTTCAAGAACCATATTTTCTTGATAAAAAGAACTTCTTTTTTGTGTTCTTGACTTTCGTCCTTTCCAAAAAATCAAGAATCAAGGAAAGAAAAAGAAAACCATGAATGCTTTTGCTTCAGAATGTAGTAGTGGCTGCGAGTCTGGTTGGACTCTTTACTTAGAACAATCTTTTCTTTCTACTAAACTAGTTGATACCAAGAAAGAAAGAAGAAGCATAAGAAGAAGAAGAAGTAGTAGTAATAGCCGCACTACAGGTGTTTGTGAAAATGACAGAGAGAAATTGATTTTGAGCAGTGATCAAGATCAAGAACTTGACAATAATAACCAGGAGGAGGAAGAAGAAGAAGAAGACCTGTCCATGCTCTCTGATGCATCATCAGGACCTCCTCCTCCTACTACTACTGCTACTCATAATCATCATTTTCATGAAGATAAAGAAAGTTACAGCTTCAATTACTATGATAATGGCTACTTTTGTCCTTCATTTAATGTCAACAATGGTGGAGTTATAAGACAAAATGAACTTGTTCCTTCCTTTCTTGATGATACTGCTAGCTCTCCTGCTTTCAACTGGTCCAAGGTTAATATTTTAATTACTCTCTCTCTCTCTCTCTCTCTCTGGTTTTTGTTCAATTAATTGCACATTGTTAATGAAATTAATCTTGTTTTCATTATTTTCATATGGCAGAATAATCAAGCTCCAATGCAGAGTACATTTGATTATTCACAAGCTGCAGCTGGTTTTTCAGCTAATAATTTTGAGGTACTTTATAAATATAATGATATACATTTTTTATTAACATTGTTTTTATCTTTTATTGTTTAATTTTGTTCTAATTAATTAATTATTCACCATTTTTTTTTTTTTTTTGCAGGGGAGATCTGCATATCAAGATCATTTTAGTTATAATGTACAGCCATCTTCTCTATCTGGAAACCAACTCCATAATAACCAGTTAAGTATTTTTTTTGTTTTTAATTAATTATGATTATATCATATTGATTAATTAATATATTAGTTAACTATTATTGTTCCCCAATTTAATTCCTCTCTTGGAAGATAATTAAATTAAACTGAATGAAAATTTTTCAATTTTTTTCAGGTGGTCTTAATTAGCAGAAGAGGATAATGAGAATGATATCAATATATATATATATTGAATCCAAAATTCCTGCCATTGAAGTACATCGAAGTTGGTCTAAAAGAGCTGGTGATACAGAAGGCTCTTCAAAGTTATAAAAAAAAAAAAATGTTGATCTTATAAAGATCTTGTTATTTTATTTTATTAATTTTATTTTCTAGTTTTTTCTTTTTCTTTTCCTTGTCAATGCTATGGGAAGCAACCTGAGATTAAAAAAATAAGTAAATAAATTTCTTTGTTCTTGAAAAATTTATTTCTCTTGTTAATGAATAGTGGGTACATATGGGTTATGTCTTTTAGGCAGCCTCTGAGCAAGTTTTTGCTCAGTTCTTTTTTTTTTTTTTGATGGAGCCCCATGCTCTCTTTTATATTACTACATACAATTGCCATCTATAAAAATATATAATATTATCAATTAATTGGTAGAAAAATATAAACAAATATAATAATCACTAAATTGAATTAGAGGACAATCCATATATATATATACAGGTACATTTTTGTTTGTTGCTTTGATTTTTATAGTAAAGTTTGTTTTAAATGCTCAGAAACTTTGCTTTAGCACATCATGGTTGCTTTTATGATATATATGAAGTGAAACATTGTGGTCCATATTCTCTATATATAATTTTGAGGAGTGTTAAATATTTTCTTTTTTTACCTTTTTTTTATTGCCTTCTTCCTTCTTATGATGACACATAAACTGTATTAAATTTTATAAATATATATTGTTTATAAATCTAACCTATATGTTATAATAAAAAGAGAGAATGAATAAGAAAAAATAAAAAATAGAAGATATTTAGTATTTCTCTATTATTTTATTTGTTCTTTACGCTGATTGTGACTTGCTGTAATCTAAAATTATTTAGAATAAAACTAAAAAGTTTAATAAAATTAATTTAATAATTTTGAGATTAAAATCGAGTTAAATTGAGTATATAATTTATTTATTTTTTATCCTTTTTAATTGTGTGTATTCCAACTCAGAACTCCCTTGTCATGCTTGTCCTAATCAAATTATATATGCCAATAACATTGTCAATTTCCAATTCAATACATAGAAAATAATGATGAGGTGATGGGTAATATGTTTATATTTAAGAGGGGGATTAATCTTCCATAAAGTCTAAAAATTACCAACTACTCTAAATGATCAAAATTCAAGAATTGGGGCCTTTTGCCCAATTGCAGGCAAAGAAAGAAATCAAGAAATATATAAATTAATTAAAACCCATTAAGAATCATTGACTGAATCATGCAATGCCATCCAGCACTTCAAAGAAAAGAAATAATAAATTCTAAAAATTCAATAATTCTTTAATACATAATTCTAGTACTTTTTCAAGCAAAACATGACAAAAATGTACCACACATACACCTAACTTTGGTGGCTATATCCATTATAGAGATCAAATAATCAAATCTGTTTAGGTAGAAATTTTCAATTTTTTTTTGTTTTCTAAACCTGTAATAAACAAAGAAAGAAAGATCTAATTTTTATTTAATAGTACATTTTTTTTAATTTCCATATCCATCCAAATACATTCATACACACTAAACTCAAATTTTGGCTTAATATATGGGAAGTGTAAATATTAGTAATGGGTAATCAGATAAAATTCAGAGAAAAAAAAAATAAAAAGAAATGACAAACTAAATGTTGGAATATTTCATATGCAACTTCTTGACTCTTTTTGAAGTCCAGGAGATCCTGCCTCAGATCTTCCTGACCTAATAGGAACATGCCTCAATTATCTCATTTGGAAGGATCTTAATTTTTTCTTAAAAAATAATTAATTTTATATAAATATATATTGTATTGTAAAATTTTTGCTCTATATCCACTCCTGTCTGCCTTGCAGCTGTCATTGGACTTGGTGACATGCTCAATTATATGTTTGGTATTATTTTTTTTAAGTCATTAGTCATGAGAAATTCTTAGATTTAATGAATTTAATACTTCACTCATAATTTAATTTAACAAAAATAAAATATATTAATTAATGATATGATATCATTTATAAATTAATTTAATTGAAATAAAATATCAATTAATGATGCTACTAATTATTGAGTGACGTGATATTATTAATTAATATTTCTTATTTTTATTAAATTAATTTATAGATGAAGTGATAAATGTAATTTTCCTAAAAAAATCTCTTTAAGCCTATTTTCAAATCACTTTACATAATAGTTGAAATTAAATTTTTTTCAATTAAATCTAAAGATACACTCCACGCTCAATATAATTATATTCTAAATGTTGGATTTGATGACTTTAACAGTCTATTTGGTTCACAAATTTGTAATTTTTAAAATTAGTTTGAATTCTATGCTTTGTTAAACTATAAAATTATTTATCTTAAATTTTGTTTTGCACAAAAATTTTAATTTATAGTTAAATAATTATACTTTTGTAATTTTATATTTAATAGGATAGATTAATAAATAAAAATAAAAAATGAGACTATTTTAAAAATAAAATGTTATAAGTAATGAAATTAATAATCCTACTTGATGAGGATTACTAAAGATATAGAGGACTAGTTTTTAGATAACACGTATATTATGAATTAATTAAATTTTTGAGATTATTAAACTTAATCTAAATAATATGTACTAAATATAGTGTTATTATTAATATTACGGTTTAGTTAAACAATCTAATATATCAAACGGACTGCAAAATTTCAATCCACACTCAATTTAAATATTCATAAATTATTTCTGAATATTAAATCGAAAATCGATCTTAATCAATAAAAGAGAAGCAAACACACTATATAATAATTATTTAATTTCAACTATTCTGAGTCAGTTCCTAAGTGAACATTATATAATTTGGAATCTATCAAAAAGGTTAAACATAAGATAAAAGTATAGAAGATAAGATCTCATAGAGAATTTAGGATGTCAAGGTTCTGACCAAAACCCACATGTTCTCTCTTTTTTTGCTTAAAAAATAATCTGAAAATGATTTAATAAGTGTTAAGTTTTTGTAGGCACGTGAATATCAATTGGTATATTAAGGTAAAGATGTTAATTCAACGATTAAAAATTTCTGTACATTAGTTTATGAGGCGAAAGTACAGTTTTTAGGTACGAAACTACGTATGTACATGAAAGTGCGTACACTCCACATTAGCCTCTTAACGAAGCAATAGGGAAAAGTTACCCTATTGCTGTATTGAATTTTTTAAAATATACTACATTCATGTCTGGCTATTTTTTTAACAAGTTTTTTAATTTTTAAAAATATTATCACATAAATATTTTTAACAATTTTCAGTCACCGAAATACTGATTTATAAGTTTAAAATTTTCAAGATAAGAAGAAAATTTTTTGAATTGTTAAATATCAAAACTTATTTAAAATTT
This sequence comes from Reutealis trisperma, assembly GCA_947687605.1. NCBI lineage: Eukaryota > Viridiplantae > Streptophyta > Magnoliopsida > Malpighiales > Euphorbiaceae > Reutealis > Reutealis trisperma. Next base: position 828,817 of record CANTUT010000379.1, read on the forward strand.
TCAAGATAAGAAGAAAATTTTTTGAATTGTTAAATATCAAAACCAAGTTTTAAATAAAATTAGAGAGTTACAAATCAGTATTTCAATAATCCAAAAATAATTAAAAATATTGGTATCAAATTATTTAAAAATTGAGATATTAACCAGATAAAAAAAAATTCAAATTTTAAAATAGTATATTTAAAATTCAGATACTAGTGATATAATTTTTTTCATAAGATTTTCCTTTGAATATTTTCAAGAATTCAACTTAAATGGATTTTGTTTTATTATTTTTTTATACTTGGAAGGAAATGATTTATAAAATTCAATTCTTTTAATATTAAAAATAATTTTAAAATAGATAAAAATTGTATCATCATTCCACAAAATTTTAATTTAATTTAAATTCAATTTATAATTAAATCATAAAAATATATTTCTTAATCTCTTAAAATTTTAATATTATTAATTATTATTAAATAAAAAATTAAGAAAATAAAATAATTGAATTTGTTACTTATGTACATAATATTTGTAAACTTCAACAATTTAATGAAATTGAAATTCTATTGATAGAATTAAATTGGATTGAATTCTTTCAAATTTGTTTTTTTCAAATAGAGTCTAAAAACATGAAAGTTGGACTCCTTTTTAAATTTAGATGCATATGCATACATATAATGATTATTTATAAAAAAAATTTAAGAAACTATTTCAAATAATTCATATGCAAAAATTCAATTCCATTAATAATAAAATTCATATGTATAGAATAAATTTTGAAGTGCTAAAATTCATTTAAATTTTATTATTTGAAATTATTTAAAAGTTTAAAAAAAATAACTATTTTCTCATTATATTTTTATATAAAAAGAGTCATGTTTAATTTAATAAGAATACTTTAAGTTTTTAATACAGTGAATTTTATTCAATGAATTGAATTATTATGAAAACTTTTCATTTTGCTAATAATTTCATTTCTTTCAGAATGAATCAATTATAATATTACCTTATCAATAAATTAGCACATGAATTATAATTCAAAGAGTTAATTTTGCAGGAAAAAAGCAGGAGTATGTATTGGCAAAGAAATAGTGTTGTAATATTATTCATATATTTTCCGTGAACCTAATACGGTTGAAGATAACTTTACAAAATTAAGCCATTCGAGTGCTCAAAATCTTATTACATGAGTTTCAAACTGTTTCATCTTGTGCTCTACTTTTAAAAGTACAAATAAGAAAATTCTTATCTATAATAAGCACTTTTTTTTTTTTACTTTATATATTCTTATTTAGTATATGCAGCTGATTTAAGCAAGAATATTTTATTTCACTAATGCATTTGATTTAAGTAAGAATGTTTCATTTTACTTTATCTTATTTATCTTTCTTGTACGAAAAGAAAGGTTAATTTTTAAATTTCAAAATATTGATTATACCAATAGGGTATTTAATTACCATTTTCACCAAGTAATAGATAAGAAAACGGGAGTTTTTCACCATGTCCTGAAAATTTTTTATACAAAAGACAGATTATTAAATATTATTAAAGAAATTAAATAAATGAATATAAGAAATATCCATATATTTATGACCTAACAACAGATTAAATTTAAATTTCATTATAAAAAGAAAACATATAGGTAGAAATTTATAAATTATATAATATATGCTTGAGAGTTAAGAGCATGCAATTGACCATGAAAATGGATGAGGGAAAGAAAGTAATTAAGCATGGGAAAAACAACTATTGCCCATCCAACCACCACCAAAACAAAACCTTCAATCTCCCTCTAACCTATACAACGGGGAACGGAGTGGCTTTGTCGTTTCTGTACACATTACCATATTTCCATTCCTGTCTCCACTGTCGTTTTAACTGCAAATGTTTCCATTTCTTATGACATTACTCTTGTCTCTTTTTATCATTAATTTCTGCCATGCATACACCTATCTAAGCTTAGCTGCTTTACATACATCTGTTTTATCATCACTCCGCCAGCAATTTATCATTGAATTTGATCCCAACAAACAAAAACAATATGCATGCATGCATGCTTGATTTGATTTGGTTTTTTATTTTATATGTATCATAATTTTTGTGGTTTAATTTAGTCGTAAACATGTTTTTCATCTTGTACTTTTTGACAAGACACAAGACATTTTAAACTTTAAAGGATATTAAAAATCACATAATTTTAATTTTTTTAATGTGATTACTAATTTTTTTTTTCAAACAAATACTTAAATTTTTATTTTTTCTATTAACAACCACTTAAGAGTTTCATGCTAAAACTCCACCGATTATGTCACATCACTCCAATTATTTGACCTAGCACGCCACTTTATATTTATATTAGATGAATTTTAGTAATTACATTAAAAAAATTCATAAAATTTAATATTTTTGGAGCGATTAATTTATATTTTTTGTCCTTTGATTCTATTATTTATTTTTTCATTCAAAACATTCTTTTAATTATTTTTTATTTTCTTATAAAAATATTCTTTTAAGTGAAAATATTCTTCTGATTTAAATTTTATTTAAATTTTTATAAATTTAAACAATAATTTTTCCTTAAAAATCAATTTATGAATTCAAAATCATTGTTATCATTTTTCATTCTGAATATTTTTTTAATTTTTTTAAAGTGAAAATATTCTTCTAATTTAAACTTACTAAATTAGAAGATATTCTTCTAATAAATTAATAACTATTAGATGTATTATATAACCTCAAGAATTATTATTAAATTCTTTTGCAGAAAGCAACAATTCAATAATTAAGATTTAAGATATATTAGATGGTCTTATATCTAAACCAATAAACAACTTATTTAGTTTTAATATAACAAAATAATTCTTCATTTTCTTTCTAAAATTTAAATCAAAAAAATATTTTTACATATAATATATCAATTTTTCTAAAGAGTATTCTAAATGTACTCGTTAAGAAACAATAAGATAATATTAAATAAATAAATTAAAAAATATAATAAATGAGTGAAAAGTGGATATTTTGACTATTTGAGATGGAAATGATTGTAATGAAATACAAAATTTTCACATTTTCTTATTTAATTCATTTTTATATTAATTTAATTATGTTTATCTAAAATAACTGTTTTATAATCATGTTTTTGTTTGAAATAACTGTTTTTAAGAAATGTTCTTATGACACTCATTAGAAAAATCCATAATTTATTTGTATTAAATATGTCTAAAGGATATTAAAATTAACTAGAAATTGACGTACTCAACAATTACTACAGAAATTTAGAGTCACAGAACTCTTTTTTTTTTTTTTTTAATAAAAATTTAGAGGTAAAATTATACATTCTGCTTAATTTGAAATACTTTTATACAATGAAATATAGCTACTTTTAATAAAAATAGTACAGTAAATACACATTAAGCATGTATATCATACTCTGTCAAAAAACAAATCCAACAAAAACATATGTATTAAACTAAAATGTTGGTGCTTTGTAGGGTTTGATTCTAGAACTTCAACAAAAGCTAATTAATAGCTAGTCTATTTAACATTGAAATTTAATTTCTGCCAAAGCACCACCTTTTTTTTTTAACCATTTTTATATTTATTTTTTTTATAAGCTATGTTTAGATACATTAAAATGAAAGGCAAATTATTATTATTTAATTCTTTAAATTTGATCTATTAGTTTATATTTTTTGAGAAACATATTAGTTAGTCGCTGCATTTTTATTTTCATAATATTTTAGTCTTTCTATGTTTTTTTACCGTTAAATGTCTATGAAAAACTAAAATACTACTTCCTTCATTCTAAAAGGCTGTCCACTTTATTTTCTTACACAATTTAAGAAAATATCATTAATTACTTGTCAACTCATAAATTTTATTATATTTTTCCACTTATTCCCTTCATTTTGAAAAATGTGACCATTAAAAAAGTTAGTTTTATTTATAAATAAGTGGTCATTTAGCAATCAAATAAAAAAAAGGTAAAATGGCTAATTTGCCTTTTTATTTCCCAAGTATGAAAAATATTTTCCTAATTTATACTATAATTAATAGGGGTCTTTTTGATAATTTATGATAAAATTATTATTATTTTAAAAATGGTGATTTTTTCTTAATGGCCACATTTTTAAGAATGGATGAAATATTTCCTTGTATATACTCATTTATTACTATTTTTACTATTAATTTTGAGAATAGAGGCCTTTCAATTAATAAGAATAAAATAGACAAATATTTATAATTATTTTTAGAGTAAGCAAGTGTTTTGAAACATTCTAAAAAAAAATAATAGATAACTTTTTTAGAACGGAAAGAGTATTTATTTACTCTAAAATTTTCTATCCAACCATAAACAAAAAAAAAATGTTTATTCTACTGCAAAGTCCAAAAACTACTAATTAATTAATTAATTTTGGAAATTTAAGATTTCCATTATCATTCAATTCCTATAGCTACCACAGTATCCAAAATCGCCAACAAATAAAATCCATAAAATTTTAATTCTACTGATTTAAAATGCAAATTCAACATACTACTGATTTATGATTGATAATAGAATTTCTTTTATGATTGATCTTAATATAAAGATAAATCCCACTATAGCAGGAGATGAAGGCAGCTTCTTAAATGTTATCACAAATACCAAAAGGACAATTTTCAATCTCTAGGTGAGGTGATCAAGTTGGCACCTTCTCCATCACATACTCTGTCAACCGCATTAAACAATTCATGGCACATTAATTTATACAAAATATTTATAGGAAAATGTCATTTAATTAAAATTTTAAGTGAAACTGAAAAAAAAAAAAAAGTTTGATAGGAAATAAAATTTTCACACTTTCTTGATATCATACTTCCAAATCACTTTATTTATTTATTATTTAGGTTAATTATAAAATACCCTGAAATTTACTTTAACATTTTAATATTTATTTTTATAAAATTAACAATTTGTTTATTATAATATATTGAATACAATGTAATTAAAATTTATTTTTAAAATATATTATTGATTATTATGATTACAATAATATAAAAAATATTTAATTACTTAATCAAATAGTTTTAATTAAACTTGAAGGTTGAAAAAATCAAAATTTCTTTAGAAAATTAATCAATAAAAATTATTTTTTTAAATATTTAAAAATTATCTCATAAATATTGATCCCAATGATAAACTTGATTAACTATACTATACTAACTCATGGAATTGCTAAGTATTTTTAAAGAACAAAATATGTTGTGAGAAACAACATGAAGTCTTATTATAAAGACATTATTATTATTATTATCATGACATGTTAGAAAACTATTTTAGTCTTGAAGACAAAGGGATATGGGTTTTGGTCGTTGAAAAAGACACACAAAGCAGCCTTATATTTTTATGAAACACACAACTGATAATTTTTTTTTTATTAAATATGATTTAATTAATTTTTTCATTTTATTAAAAAATATATTTTATATTCGAGATTTTTAAAATATAAATAGAACATGAGTCTAGTGTGTATAAAAAAATATTTTTTTAACAGAAATTTTTCTTTATTGTTTAGACACAATTATTATTAGTATTATTATTATTATTATTATTATTATTATTATTAAATGTAACAATATATGTTGGAATCCTAAGGACTAATGATACAATAAATAATGCCTATTTTTAAAAAATTAATTTATTAATATGATATAATAAAAAAATTTGCACATAATATATAAAATTTTAAATCTTCATTTGTGGAAAGTTTGGTTTGGATTGAGCCCCAAAAACTTTGACATTTTGTGTCTTTTGGTAGGATTTTTTTTTTTTGTTTAATTTGTTTTTTTATTAAGTCGTGAAATTGCACGTGTGGGAATTATATGTAAATACAATAATTGCCTAAAGATCATGTACTTTACACGGAGGTTTGTTAACTTTTCAAACTTAAGAGAGTTCTCTTATTTATTTAATTTGGATATTTATATGATCTATATGTCACTAAACAATATATTTGAAAATTTACTTGCTATAATTTAATATTAATTATATAATCCATCAACAAGTTAATAAAATTATTGTGGCCTTATTCAATTTTGAAGTTTGATGGGGATTGATTCAGCGATATTTCTCTAAACGCATATATGTATGATTAGGGATGAATTTAAAGCTATATTTTTTAGAGGAGTAACAATTAAAATTGTATTTTAAATATTAATAATATGATTATAATTAAGTGCTATTCTTTTTTAAATTGAAAATTAAAAGGTGGTGACAAAATATTTAATTGAATTTTTCTTTTAATAATTCAATAAAAATAAAAGAAAAAACACAAAATTCAACTTGTGTAAGTGGGAGTTCATCTTACTAAAATTGAAAAACCAACTATAATAAGTGTAACATTTTTTTATCAAACACATAATATTGAGGGAAGTAAAAAACATCTTCTTGTCTTTCAACTTATTGCCTTCTATCTATTTAGCTTTTGAATTTTTTTTTTCTTCACATTAAGTTTTATGTTAAGAATTTTTATGGTAAAAATAAAATTAATGAGAAATTTGTTAATAGTAATTTATAAATTATTGAATAATATTACATTACTTTTTCTATATGGTTTAGGCTGATTACTATATAGATCTTGAAAATTTTAAGGGCATTAAAGTGAGTTTTTTATTAATACTTTTAATGTTTTTAAATTGTTGTTAACGAATTACTCAATAGTTTATTTTACTTTTGCAATAAATAAAGTTCTTTTTTTTAAAAAATAAAAAAACACTACACAAGTAATTTTAAGGGTCCTAAAAATAATAAATAATACTTATTTCATCCCAAAAAAGTTGTCCACTTTATTTTTTCATATAATTTAAAAAAATATCATTAATTATTTGCCAACTTATAAATTTTATTATTTTTTTCACTTATATTATTATATATACTCGTTTATCATTACTTTTATTATTAATTTTGAGAATACATACCTTTTAATTAATATTGATAAAATGGATAAATACTTATAACTATTTTTATAGTGAACAAATGTTTTAGAATATTATAAAAAGGAATAATAATATTATAAAAATGAATAATAAACAATCTTTTTAAAATAGAGAAAGTAATAATTTAGATAGTCATTTGAAATAATTAACTATTTATATTTGCAATTATGTTATTTTTTTTATGATTTTTCATTTGATATATATATATTTAGTACATCTTTCCAAAAGGTCGTAAGAATTTTTTTCTCTAATTATCATCTTAATTTAATTTTAAAGTGAAATTATTTTATAATTTCAAAAAACGCATAAAATTGTTTAAGAATGAACATTAATGCTTGAATCTCAGTCTCACTAGTTATAGTTACCTCCTTGCTTCACTTGTCTTATTCTTCAAGACCAATAAATATACTTGTTTTTAATAGATTTATAAGTTGATATAGGTTTTTAATATTTGATAATAAAAATTATTTATGGATCTTTGTCTATAAATTTATATTTTTTTAATTTATTGATTTTTTTTACATGATATATAGAAATTCCTTCTATAAAAAAAATATAGAATTTAATTTTTGACATTCTTTTTATCTATTCTTTAAAATCTAGTTCAGTTTTTGAACCAATCAAGATAAAAAGTCAAGTATCAAAAATTCAACTGGGATTGAAATTTAAAATTTGAATGCATCTACATATCATGCATATTAATTAAGTGTTTGTTCAGATATGTACGAGTAATGACGTTATATGTCAAAGTATTGAGCATTATATATTAAAATACCAAACGTTATATCGAAGTAACAGAAAATGTACATTGTAAATACTCATTACGAAAAATATTGAATTTACAAATGACCTAAATCGATTTGTTGATGGTTTTTCTAGTTGAACTGGCGAGGGGATGCAAGTTTCAAAACATATCTTTATTAGAACTAGAGACTTTAGGCACTGCCCAGCGATTTCTTGACATAGATGGAACTTCTTGAGGGCTGCGGCTGTAGTAGGAGCCAAGGACCCATTCAATTGAGCAATATTGGACCAAACCCATTACATGAATATAAGAGAAAAATTTTTACATTATAATTTCATGTTCAATTTATTTATTTTTTTTTTTAAACTTTTTTTATAATTTTTTTAGTTGCTTAAATTACACAACAAAAAACTAACAATGCCCTACTAATATTTCTCTAAAATCAAATCAGTTAATTATTAAGTTACATCAATAGCTCTCATTCTTTATATATGACAAATGAAAATTCCAAAAACTTTTGTCAAGAAGCTAACAATACCATTGATATTATCACTGATAAAAATTTAATTTACATGAAATAAAAATTTGAAGTTGAACCATTAATTAATTAATCTAGTTGTTATAATTATTTGTTATTCTTTAACCAATCAAGAATAGCCTTTTCTGATTCAGATAAGTCTTGCTCTTTCTTTGCTCTCAGAGTTCCTTCTACATAGTCAAAGTAATCCTTGTAGTTCCGCTTGTAATAGCTATCCAGTCTCTTTGACAAACAAAACACGTATAGTTAATGGGATATAAAGCAAATACGTTAAGATAATATTCGGTAGACCGTAATAAGATATAATAGAATATAATTAAATATATTTTTAATTTAAATATTACACTAAAAATGTATTTGATTATATTATATTACATCTCATTTCAGTTTGCTAAATACACTCTAAAGATAAGGTAATTAAATTTGATAATCTATAACCAAGTTATAATATAATTAATCATATAAATCTATAGACTTAATATCATAATAAGTATATATTTCAATTTAAACAAGATACTATATTCAAATTCTCTACTCTAATTGTAAATAAAAAAAATTATATAATATGTCTCATCATTTTATTTTATTAATTAAAAAATCTAATACAACTTAATTCCAATCATTATCATTTTAATTTTAATCTAGACAATACCTAGCATATATAAAAATTAAGGGAAGTTCAAAAAAGCACTCTTTGATTTTGCTTCAAAAAAGTACCCTTTAATTATGCATTTTTGCAAATTGGGATCTGTGAATTTTTTTTATTTACAAAATCATATTTATGATTAACTCTATTAATAATTAAAGATTTGACATCTTAACACCACTAGTCTCAATTGACTTGACATTGAACTTTAATAATTTTTTTTTTAAAATGTGACATCTGAGTTAGGATTCATTTCCAATTCAAAAAAAAAAATATATATATATTTTTTAAAAGATTTAATTAATATAAAATAAAAGTTTTTCACAGCACTATATATATATATATATATATAAAAGCTGCAATTTGCAAAAATGTGAAATTACAATGTACTTTTTTAAATTTTCCCCTAAAAATTATCCTAGTTAATCAAAATTGCTTTATTTATTTATTTTTATGTCTATCAAATATCATTTATATTTATATAGAACTCCCTCAATTACCGCTGCCACCATGACTACTGATAATAAATTAAATATATAACTAAAAAATTTTCATTAAATTACATAAAATTTTATATTTTTCAATCAAAGATAAGACTGAAATGACTATTATACCCATTACATTTCATAAAGTTTTACCAAATCTAGGTAATGTAGCAGTCATGTGATAATGTCCAATGTCATACCTCCTTATCATTTTTTGCCTTGTTTTCCTCTGATTTCTTCAAATATTCTGATAAGATTTAGTTAAAATGAAAAATTCAATCAATCAAGACTTTAAAGAATCTAATTAAGAGGAGAATATATATATATATAATTGGGTTCAAACTAGGATTTGAACGTAATTATCACTTCGAATAAATTTAAATTAAATGAAATTAGAGTCATTTTCAGAATTAAAAAGTTACATAAGTTTGAATTCTAATAAGAGCTCAGTTAATCTAATTAAGAAAAAACATACATACTCTTAAGAAGCTCAGTCTGAGAGTCAATACTGGCAGCTGGAGAAGCAGCAATCAAAGCAGATAAAAGAAGTCCTCTTCTTCCAAACTCAGCATCTGATCTTGTAGCTTCTTTTCTTTGAACTGAATGAACATTTGATGAAGCAAATTTGTTTACTGTAACTGTAAGTGCCATTAATACACTTTGTGATATTGAACTCATTTCTAATCAACCATTACAGACACTCTCTTGTTTCAAGTTTGAAGTTTGAAGCACAACCACAGCCACTGATTTTTTTTTAAGTTTATATTTATGGGTTTATCTTCTTACTTCTTTTCACTTCAGTCCAAAATTTTCTTTGCCTTATCGAAAAACTGATTGCTGCATTTGAAAAGAAGAAAAGATCAAAAAGTTTAATGTTCAAAACTGATTGTTATTCGGCTTATGCCATAAGCCCAGTCCATGGATAATAAATATAAATAAAATAATTCAAAAAGATAAAGAATAATTATTTAAAAAAATTATATATAAATATTATCATTCTATAAGAATTTTAAAAAAATAATATAAATATAATATCAAAATCATATAAAATCTTATTATAACTTCATAATTCACAATTCAATTATGAGTTTAACTTAATGTTTAAGAATTTTTTTTTAAAAAAAAAAAAGACTGCGTTGCTTTCTATATAATTGGTTTGGAATCCTTTTTATTTGCTTTAGATTTAATTTTCTTTACACCCTCTTTAAATATATATGAATATGAGGCTATATTCAAGTTCTTTTTTCCCCTTTAAATAAGAGCTTTGTAACATTTTTTCTCATTCTTTTATATAGTTTTGTATAAAATGTATATGAAATTTATTTAATCGGTAAATGAAATTTTAAAGAAATTATTTATAGATAAATTTTTATATTTAAATTAATTATAAAATACATTTCAAATAGCTAACTTTACTAGTTTATATTTTAAATTTATATGTTTTAGTGATTTACATATTTGTCAAGTTTATAATTCATTTGTAAATTATATTAATTTTAATAGAATTTAATTTAAGTACAATCAATTACATACAATTAAAAACATTGAATTTTAAATAAAATTTTATTTATTCAACACATAAAAAAATCAATTTATAAATAAATAAACTCTTACAGTGTATTTGGGAAGAGGGAGAAGGGCGAGGAATGAAAGGACTTGGGAGGGGGGGGGCGGTCGGACGGTGGGGTGGTGTATAGGTGTTGGAGAAAGTGGTTTTTCATTGTTTGGGAAAATAAGAGAAGAGAGGAGAAAAAATATTAATAGTAAATATTTCTCTTGGAACCAAAAAAAAAAAAAATATTCCTCCAATTTTGTTTTAGTAAAACCAAGGGAAAGAGAGTTTTTAATTATATTTATAAACACAATTACATTTTTAACCTTATTTTCTTATTCCAATTAAAGAAAAAGAGAGTATAATAGTAAATTTATTTTTTACCTTATCTTTTCACTCCCTCACCTTTCACTATTTTTCTAAATAATACGGCGAAAAAACTTTTCTTATTATTTCTATTATTTCCTCTATCTTTTTTTCCCCACCCTTTCTTTCCCCAACCATAGCATTAAATTTGAACTTTTAAATCCATTTGGCTAGAAACTCAATTTCATCTCCTCAACTTTACTCCTTAGTGCAATTTCACCCAAATGCTTCATTTGCTGACAATCAAGCCCAATCCATATTGGATTTGGGCTCTCAAGGAAATCATTTAGGATTAGGAAGGTTACATATTTTTATTGTTTTAGCCCACTGAATAATGGAATAAAACATATATTATTAGAAAAAATCTTAGATGAACCTAATCCAACATGTCATATTAAGGATTGTTCAATCATGGTCTTTAATGTTAAATAATAATATTATCCTATAATGTGAATATGATTATTAACTATTTAAATTATAACGTGTGTATTATAATTAATATGCAGGCATATCATATCATCATTAATATTCCATAATTTGACATGTGAATCATCACCTAAGAATTTTTCACATTTTTTATATAAGTGAAGACATCCTCTTCCTCTTAAATGCGTTCAAAGCTACATATAAACTCTCGATTGCAAGAATTGGATCATTCAAATATGCTATTTTCATCCAAAGGTTATAAAGTTTCTCTTTTCTTTTTTAATTGATAAGGTTTTTATTCTACAGCTTCTATTGCAAGAATTTTCTCTATACAACTATTAGATGAGAGACAAAATGAAAATACTTAGAAAAATGAATTGGAACACCAATAGAACTCACAAAGGACTTTTATTAAACATATAACATGTAAGATAGGATGGCAAGAACATAGCATAATTCTATTCACAAAAATAACAGTATGTATACACCCAAATGGAATAATTGACAAACTCCAATATCAAATGATAGTAGTAATAAAGGAAAAAGAGCACTTTTCTTACTGTAGACACACAAAAAGATCACCTTTCTTATTGTAGACACACACACACACATATATATATATATAAGGAAATGTATTTATTAATAAGTCTCAAATCGACCCTTGCGATACTTTTTGACTCATTTAAACACCTCAATTTTAATATAAGACAAATTTGTAGTGTGTGTAACACAAACAAATGAAAGATTAAAATAATAATAAATTCAAAATTCAAAATCAATTAAAAATAATCTCATCCATCAACTCATAAAATTCTCTCTCTCTCTCTCTCTCTCTCTCTCTCTATGTCAAATCAACATCAATAACAACTCTCTTTTTAGCAATGGAATTTCAGAAGGATAAGAGTTCTTGCAAGAAGGCTTTGGAAAACCTGATGCAATCATCAAAATTATCATCAACTTAATTTCTCAATTTCAACAACAAATAAAGTGAACTTTTTATGAAATTTCTTCAATGGAGGTTCACCCTTTTAAGTGGTAGTGTGGGTAAGAAGCCTATGCTTTATTATTATGTCATCTTCACGTGGATCAAATGCATTATTTGCTGCTACTCTTCTCCTTTACTAGAAACTTTCTTCCCTTTCAATGTCTAACTTCACTTCATTGCTATTTAAAAAAAAATCCCACTCAAATAAGATTAAATTATTTTAACAACAAAATTGTTAAATTTCAAGACAATTTCGCAAGAAAATTCAGAAAAAGAAAACTTAGATGTCATATAATTTCATATCTTATCTTCTTCAACCAACCAAATCTAACACAAAAGTTTCAATTTCATAACAAAGAATCTCTCTCTCTCTCTCTATTTTTTGCAGATGTCTCTCTCTCTAAGGTTATTGATGTTATGTCTTATTTTGTGATAATTTCATTAGGGTTAATTGTTTAGTTTTTAGTTTATTTGGTTATTTTGATTTTTGTTTTAATATTATTTTGTTTGTTCTATGTGGTGTGGTGTTGCTTTGCATAATTTAAGTTAATTATTGAGTTGGAGATCAATACGGTGGGATCTTGACCAAATGACGCATTGTAGTTAAAGGCCTTTTCTATAGTTAAAAAACAAGGGCGTTTTAAAGTATGGAACACAGGTGTTTTCAAGATGAAAAAGAGCATTTTCTCCAAGCTCAAAAACTCCTCTTTTCTTCTACAACAAGGGCATTTTCTTTTTTCTATTTAAGCGAACTTTTGAGTTGCCACCAAATATACATGCAGACATCAGGATAAAAACACTAATTCGAAAGAACAGGGGAATTTTTCCCTTTCCGATTTACTTTTCCATTTAGCTTTAGATTTCAATTGGGATTTTTGATCAATTGCTCTTAGATTGAGGATTATTGTTTTGAATTAATTTACATCAAGGATTGAAGTCAGAATTTTGGGACTCAATAACTTAACAATACTGCATTCCTAGTTTTATTTCAATTTCAATTTCAATTTCAATTTCAATTCAATTATTATTATCATTCTTAATTTTGAGGCATGATGATGATGGTTAAGAAAAATTATCTAATTGAATTGACAGATGTTAAATTAATTATGAACTAAATTCCTCTTGTTTAGGGTTAGGATGATTCTTTTTGAATAAATATGTTGGGTTAGTTATTTGATAATCTATTTGCCATCTTTATTGAATTGTGCTTATTGTAATTCAATTGTCTAGCTAACTTTTGATGAACCTTAGGAATTGAACGAGGTTGAATAGAGGGTTAAGTATGAATTAGAAATGTATTACCTAATTAATATTAGATAATTAATTTGTTTAGCTCTAATTAAGTTAGAATCTAAGAATTCAAAAGGTATTGGATTTTGGACCTAAATTAATTTCCTTGTTTAGTTATCTAATTTGATAAAATAAATCATTTCGATAATTCGCATAGCATAGGATTTTCATTGGATTATCTTAACCCTAGACCTTTCTCAATTGATTATTTGACATGAGTTTAGTTGTTAATTTCAATTTAATTGTTCAATATTTATTTTTCATATCGATCACACCTTACTTAGTTAGAGTGTATAGGTCTATTTTATTATTTTATTTTGTTCTATTCTTAATCACATGACTCTTGCACAGTTTTTCTTGAAATATGACCTTGGGTTATCTCACTCGTTGCTATAGCAGCCTTATTTACTTGTGGGTAGTTGCCTGAGCCTAGATTTATTAGGACACTTTTTAGCACAACAAGTGTTTAGCGTCATTGTCGAGGAAGGGTAAAAGCGAAGTGTGATTATTTTCATTATTTGTTATTTTGTTTATTCCTTATGTTAATTTTTGAGTTCAACTTAATTAAAAAAATTAATTATTATTATTTTGGATTTTTGTTATTGAATCTTGTTTTAATTGTTTCATCATTTTCTTTTGTCTTAGTGAATAGATGCTCTTAACTATTTTCTCTTATTTTTTCTTGATTTATGCAAGGTAGGAGATCTCAAGGAAGAGAGATAGTACCATACATTGATAATTTTCAAAGAGTCAATAAGAGAATTAGAGCACAATTTGGGTACTGTTTAGAAGATAGTAAAGAAGATTATCAAGAAGATGGAATTTCTAAAGCAGAAAAATAAGTACAAGACATGAAACCTCAATCTAAATAAAAAGAAGACGTGGCAAATAGACATCCTGCAATGAAGGAGTTTACTAGGCCTATCATTGACACAATTACTTCTTGCATCATATTTGGACAAAACAACACAGAACTATGAGCTAAAAACCCTATGTTATTAGATTTTAGACTTAAATTGATTTTTCTTGTTTAATTATCTAATTTGGCAAAATAATTCATTTTAATAATTAGCCAAACATAGGATTTTCACTGGATTATCTGAAGACACTAGACCTTTCCCAATTGATTGTTTGACATGAATTTACTTGTTTATTTTAATTTAATTATTCAATATGTCTTTTTCATATCAATCACACCTTTCTTGGTTAGAGTGATTAGATTTGTTTTTATATTTATTTTATTTGTTAATAACCACATAACCTTTACACGGTCTTTCTTAAGAGATGATCTTGGAGTGTTTTACCCATTATTGCAACATCTTTGTATACTTGCGAGTACTTGCTTAGCTAGATTTGTTAGGGTACTTTTAGGCACAACAATTGACTTAGAAAATAATTATTTCTTAATTCAATTATCCGATAAATCAAACTATTATCATGCTCTTATTGATGAATCTTAGAGTATTTTAGGGCATAATCTTATGGTTCAACAATGGTCTCCCTATTTTAGGGCTTTTAAAGCAAAACTCTCTCAAGTAGCCCCGTCTAGTTTTATTAAGAGGATATCCATCATGCCACTGGAAATAAGATAGGTAGGACAGTGAAGGTTGACATTAACAAACAATTAGCTCATGGGGGGAAGTTTGTGAGGATAGCTATGGTGTTAGACTTGGAGAATCCTCTTATTGGCCAATTCAAGGTTAAGAGGGAATGGCAAAGAGTTGAATACAAAGGAATGCCAAAAATTTGCTTTTCCTGTGATTGAATAGGATACAATTAACTATTTTGTCCTTTCAAGTAGAAATAGGACTAAAGGCTGCCCAATGAACAAGGTGGTAGCAGTTGCTCAATAAATATAAGGGATACAATTCAGACAAAAGGGTTGGATGTGCCATTAGAGTTTCGCCGATGGCTTTATGTCCAACATAAACCTATGTGGCAAAGAAGGGAAGATTCTCTTGCTGAAGATCTTTAGTGCAAGAGGATCTCACTTTACTGCCTTAGAAAGTGTATGTGATCAAGAAAAAATTGGAGGCTTGATTTTTAGCTGAATTACGATAATAATTTGGAGAAGAATCTTCCTATTGATTTGAGATAGTTTACTAAGGATCAAGAAAGGAAAGATAGGATAGGGAAGTCAATTACTTGTGAACCAACTAGAGTTAAATTGGGCCAAGGCCTAAAAGAGAAGAATATGGTTGTGCAATTGAATAGTACTAAAAAAGGCTTCCCATCAGTCTCCTTGGCTTACTAAAACTTATGTACCTACAATCAATTTATAGCTTAATGTTAACAATGCTTTTAATAGTCAAATGAAGCCTAGTTAGATTTTATTAGCAACTATAAATGCTATGGCTAGTGATCCAACTACATTAATGGTCATTTTTAATTCGAAGAAACCACTTGACTTGGGTAAGAAGAGAATAAGCATCTCAATTACAGTTAAAAAATCCAAAGTACGGGAGAGTTTAGTTATTGATGGTAATTCTTCTAAAACAATCATTATAGAAGAATATGATGAATATATTGTTACAGGGATCTCGGTACTTCATCCAAGTGACCTAGTCCAAAAGAATGGTACCTCTCTTTTAGGTATTGTCAGTTATTATTTGTTTCAATTATTGTTAGGTTGCCTTTTCTTCGTCTAATGTCTTTCTTTGCTAGGAGAGATCGCCCAATCACTAATAGATTTGAGATCTCTTTCTCCACCTTCTCTTCTCGATGGGCTTAGTCTAGGCATGCAGTATCTTGGTCTAGATGAAGGATAAGTTTGGGTTTCTAAGGATAGCGCATTAGTTTCTAAATGCTGTTGGAGGAAGAACCATTCTTAGATTGATAATGGACGGTCTTAATGGCACATCACTAACCATTGTAAATATAACATCTTAAGAACATCACTAATTATTGTGAATATAACATCTTAAGAAGCCTCCTGTCTAGCTCTACACATGGTGGCTGCTGCATTAAAATAAAGCCAATATTTAGATATCAATTACAATTCTTGTGAAAGACCAAGGAAATGAGCAAACAACAATGGATTAAATTTGAAAACTATATGAACTTAATGCAATGCTTAACATGGAGGAGCCTCTTATGAGACATAAATATCAAGTCCTAGAAAAATGGAGATAGAAAGACAAGAACTATATGAGCGACCTTATCTGAAAGAAGAGCGGAAAGACTTTGCATTCCATTAGAGATGATAATGACCTTATGTTTTACTCACTATTAAGGCTAAAGAAAGGAGCAAGATATGACCAAAGATTCTTACATAGGAACAAGCGTAGACCTGTGCATGCCTTTCAATCAATATGAAGTGTTTTTTGTGGCAAAGTGAGGAAGCACGACTAAAATGAAATGCAAGCATTTTTGAAAAATAACAATTACATTCAGTTTGCTTATGGAAAACTAGCTAGTCATGAATTAGTGTGGTGCATTCTATGCTTTTGTCTGCCTAAAATCAAAGGCATGGGCTTTGGTTGAGATTGCATTTATTTATTCAGCTTATTGGTGTTCGGGCAATCAGGGGTTTTCAAATGCAAGTAAGTTGTCAGCTCTAAAAGTCTTGTGTTATTTTGACTGGTTTTCTGAAAGTGTCAAGAATAATAGCCCATGTATGTGAGTTTGCTTGATGAAAGTTTAGGAACAAACTCTCCCTAGGCGAGCTATGAGTTAGGCGAGCTATGAGTCAGGCGAGCTACGAGGTCATCTGGCGATGAAGTAAGGTAGTGCTTCAGCTAGGTAGCCTTAAGCAGAATACTTGTTACTAAGGCGATTGTAAGGTTGGAGGTACTCATGGATATTTTGTAGTGCCTTAGTTTTGGAGGCGGTTCTTGGGTTTGACTAAGGTTGAAACTAGACTTCAAAATTTATGAGGTCAAAGTGTAAATGTTAAAAAAATCTAAATTCTAGAGAAAAATAAAAGTTTTAAAGTTGTTGAGTGTCATAATTATATGATAATAATATTTATATGTAAATTAAAATACATATATAATAGATAAAATTTTAAAAAATTTGGAGAAGTTAGATATATATATATATTATTAAAAATTTATACAAAATATCTTATTAAAAAGGAAAATTTTAAAAATTTTAAGAGGTCAACATATATGTAATTTAGCCCCTAGACCTGACAACTTTTGACTTATTAAGATCTACTATCTAGAGCTTTAACTTTATTGGACTTCGTGCGAGATTTATCCTTTATCATCGACTAAAATTTATTCATTAAATTAAAACACAAAAGAAATTTGAGCCATAAACTATCGCCATTTAAATTTTCAATTATAGGTTCATGTTTTTACATATATATATATATATATATATATATATATATATATATATATATATATATATATATATATATATATATATATATATATGAAAGAATACTTTCTTTAAAAATCATACTATTTGTCATTCATTTTTAATATAACATGAAAACAAAGTTTCATGATTTCCAAGGATGAAATAGCAAAAAAAAAAAAAAAAAAGAAAAGAAAAAACAATAGGATATACAATTGATGAAGTTAGAAATTAAAGACATGGAAACAAACCATATGGTCTATTATGTGGATTTGAGTTTCGCTTGTTAATTAATCCTAAAGTTATATAATCATATGATAAACTATATATTTTAACTAATCATATATGTTAAATAGGTTCAAACCAACATATTACAATAAATTGAATAATTTAAGACAATCAATAACATTATCTATAATTCAAAAACAAATAAAGGAAAATAGTCAGAGAAAGAAGGCAAAGTAAAGAGCTCAAAAACAAAACTAATAAATACCTAAGAAGGAAAAATTGCTAAAAAAGCAGTTGAAACAGAAGGATGCATTTATTACTCTTTAACATAAGATCTATTTATAATAAAGTTAAGAGAAAGAATGAAGGAGAAGCTACAGTATAGGTCCTACTAAGAGTAAATGCAATCATTAAGTGGTGGGAAAAATAATAATATTTTTAAAGATTTTGTCCACTTAAAGCTTATGAATATTTTATATATTAAAAGGTAAGGAAACTTAAATTTTTTTCCTTTATGAATGAAAAGAACAATTTAAAATAATAAACTAAATAAAAACAGAATTAATGTATTAATAAAAGACTATAATTTTAAGAATTACTGTATATGCACTGTGCATCTCATCATAGAAGAGAGAAGGGGTAAGAATAATTTTCATTTAATAAAAGTAGCAGAGTAAGTACCTCGAGTAACAGGGAAAAAAATTGAAAAACCAAAGGAAAAAAAATACAAATAATTCAAGGATTAAAAGACTATATTTTTTTTTCATGAGTTTTAATAAAAAAATAAAAAGTCATTATTTATAACTGTAGGAGAATTGTAGATGATATTAGCAAAGCAATGATGAAAAAATATATGCATCAAACATAGAGACCGTAAATTAATCCCAATCACAAAAGCAATGAAACACAACAGATTTCTTATACCCTTCAAGTACTTGGCTTATAATTAAGCCCAAATGGGTTTATATCCACAGCTCAACATCTATAAACCCGTCAAATAGAATAAGAGGCCCATTTTTAGGCCAAAAGTTGGATAAAATTGACTGATCATAAACAAACAAATTATCCTAACAGCAAAGATATAATAAACTAGAAAAAAAAATACAAAGCAATAATCCTACAAAAATCATAAAGAATTAAAAAAAAAAATGAAAACCAAGCCAAAAAATAAGTAAAAAAAAGTAAGAACATTAATGTATCCAATTAATTTTATGTCATCATGTGATCAAAGGAAAAAACTAGAAAAAAATAAAAGAAAATATAGGGTGTAAAACTTAGCAATAAATCAATCAATACAGGAGCTTATATTTTCTACTAGATTAAATTTGAGTAAAAAAAATGGTAAAACAACCAAGAAAATTCTAAATTTTTTGAGGTTTTAAATTTTAAAAAAGAAAAAAAAATAATTGAAACGACTTTTAAAGAAATGAAAATAAATAAGGAAGAAAAGAAAAAATTAAGTGCAAAAGCTAAAGAAGAAGTAAGAGAGAAGGCATAAAGCATTGGAAAATGGGAGTTTTATAAGTTGAAAAGGTAAAGATTAACAAAAAAAGCATGTATAAACTGGCACAGTTTTTGTTTTCTTATGCCAAAACCAAAGTAGAGGTATAAGTGTATTGAGTAATTTCTGAGTTCGAGCTCTTTAATACTCGGCTCGACAGGCTTACGAGCCTAATTAAACTTTTATATAATTACCATTTTACTGTTTATACATTACTCTATTTGAGATTTTGATAAACTTAAATAAGTGAGCCAAGTCAAGTTTGAGATGATCTCAAGCTCGAGCTCAAGCTGGGATTATTTAAAACTCGGTTAGGCCTAATTAATTCCTTATTTGTTTAGATTTGAACTCGACTCGATTAGAATCGAACTCGTTAATTTTGCTCGAATTTGAGCTGTTTAATACTCGACTCGAGGTCGAGCTCGAGTTTTTAGAATCGAGCTTGAGCTTGAGTACTTCAAAACTCGACTTGACTCAGCTCGTTTACACTCCTAAATCAAAGGGTAAAATTATAAAATTCAAAATTAAAAATAATGCATGCTGGCCTAATGACAACTTGGAACACCTGTGCACAATATTCAAAAAATGAATATGCATTTATAACAAAGGTAGATATATATATATATATAAGGGGTGAGGAAGTTAAACACCACCATTTGCAAATTAAATTCCCTTCTTTAAACTGAGACCCACATAAAAAGAAATAGACTAAAGAGAAAAATTGAAAGCATGTGACTTTAAGTGTAACTGCATAAATACTAAAGGGCATGACTGTAAATAGAAAGGTCAAAATTAAATTTGATTTTACTGTGTCTTTACACCATCGCTATATTGTTATTGTATTGATGTTGATGAATAGTATACACTTTAGTTAATCTAAATTGGGCTATACATAATACAATCTCAATAATTGTTATAATTGAGTATAAGACATTGTTGGAAAAAGAATGATGATCAAGAAACAACAAAATCAGATAACCAAGGAAGCAAGTTGTGATGAACTAAGTGAGGTTTGTCATCATGGGGACAATGTCCAACTCCTTCTAATATACAAAGCTTAACGTTTGATAATTGAGAAGGTAAAGAAGAGAAATATCTACCAACAGGTCCATCAAGAGGTGTGAAAGGATCTTTATCACCCCATAAAACTAGAATAGGAATTGAAATTCTTGGCATTAATTTCACTGGATTAGGTCCTGGTGGCCCTGTCACTATGGAAACAAATGCTTCTAGTGCTCCTTCTTCATTTGCAGGTCCTCTAATTATCTGAAAGTTTTTCATGTAAAAATACATATCTAATTAGGTATCTTAGCTAGTAGCATGCATTATATATATATATATATATATATATATATATATATATATATATATATATATATATATATATATATATATATATATATATATATATATATATATAAAGGTAAATTAGAAAATATGTTTCAAGATTTTTCTTAATATAAATTTTGATACTTACTATTTTAAAATCAATAATTTTAGTTTCTGAAATTTGTAAATCACTCGATATTTTAACTCTTATTTGTGAAATTATAATTTTTTTCTCATACTTTAAGTCTTAATATTTTAAATTAAATTGTATTTTTTATCTTTAAAATATTAAAAATCAATTGCTCTTTAATCTCTAAATTATTAAATTATAACACATTAACCTCTCAAAATTTTTTAGTTGTACTCTCCCTCTCTCTATCTTTTTTTATTTCTTATTTTTTATGATGACAGTGTAAGGACTAAAATTGCTAATTTTTTAAAAAAAAAAAAGGAAAAATGATATATTTTATTTTTTTATTTTGTTAATAAGGTGTACTGTAATTTTTTTTTTTAAATTATTAATAAGGATCCTGAGTTTGTATTTTTCATTTATTAAATGTTAAAATTATTTAATAAAATAAAGAATGAATTATTTCTTAATATTATATATGTAAAAGCACAAAAAGATAAAGCAATGTACCTCTACAAGTTCATCATCCACTGATTCCTTATTTCCATAAACAGACAATAAGATGTTTCTTAATGTGTCTCTGCATCAGCCACAAAATATTAAAAAAAAAATATTAATTAATTTGTTACATTGAAAATTAGAATTGGAAGATTATATGTACGTATCCACGCATCCCTTCTTAAAGCTAATTATATTAAAGTTTACACACATCCCTTCTTAAAGCTAATTATATTAAAGTTTATACGTTTGTACATATGTGAATTTATAAATAGATAAGTGTTAGAATTCAGTTGTATAAAACCAACTGGTTTATAATAGATCCAACATGTATTCACTTATAAATTCTTTATATATTTTATTAGTATTTGATATGGGATTCATTATATTTCAAAAAAAATTTTAAAAAAAAAAGATACCTTTGTTTAACACGGTCAAAGATGGTGGAAGCAATTGGTCGTTGCTTCAATAAAAAATCAAAGAGCAAAAGCAAAGGAAGAAATAGTTTGATCCTCCAATCATCAACAATTGCCTTGTTGTTCATGCCACCAGCACAATTTAATAGCACTAGCCCTCCAATCAATTTTTTACTGCATTCTTCTTCCTCTTCTTCCACAAAGTATAAACCATGTACACCATCAATTTCATATATATTATTGAGAATTTAATTACTTCAAGAATTGAAGGGTATTTTCACCCTACCTGAAGCTGCAATTACACAAGCAAGACTTCCAACAGAATTGCCTATTAGCACAGTTGGCTTTTGAATAACTTCATCCAAGAAATCCAAAATTAACTGCATTTTTTTTTTAAATGTTTCAGAGTTAGCATTGCAAAAGCTTTACATATTTAAAGAAATTGATTGTTATATATATATATATATATATACCTGAGACCATGCCTCCATGGTATATGAGAAATCCTTTGGCTTATCTGAAGCACCAAAGCCAAGAAGGTCAATAGCATAGACAGTGTAATTTTCTGCCAACGTAGCAATATTCCTGATTAAACAGAAAAAGAGAGAGAAAGAGAGATGATTAAAATATGAAAGTTGGACAAGAAAAAAAATTAATATTTTTTAAAAATGATAATAATATTCAAATGTTTCAAAGTAAAATTAGTTTAAAAAATTAGTGGTTGCAATTATATTCATTGATTATAATTGGAATACAAATAATTCACTGCATCTATTATACTTTTAAGCTACTCATCACCGAAATAATTAAATTTCATCGTATAATTTATTTGTCTCTCTAAAGATAAAATAATCCTAAATCAATGTCAAGAGTATTTATTATTGGCAGTGAGAGATTTTGAGTTCGAGACCTCTCATTCGTTAGGTGAGATTTCGCTTTTATGACAAATATTAGGAGATGGCTATTCACTATTATGTAGCCCATACAGTTGAATTGGTTCTCCCATGAATAAAAAAAAGAAGATAAAATAGTCAATTTTATAAAACATTTTGATAGAATTATAATAAAAGAAAATTGAATTAACCAAATTCTAAGAGTATGTTTAGTATTCTACAATGAAATGCACCGTAATTCAATGCATTTCTAATATTTTATACTAGAAACATTAGAAATGGATATTACGAACCTGCGCCAGTGAGGAATGGAAGCACCGAAGCCATGAACGAGAAGCAACGGAGGTCTAGCAGTGGTATTAATATTGTTGATAGAATCAGATTTAACAAAGTAATTGATTGAGTATTGGCCTTTCCACACCCACTTTTTGCAACTTTCTCTTATCTCTTTCAGTTCCAAGGCTTTATTATGATTATTGCTACTATTGCTATTTATGACATTCATCTTCATCATTGCACCCTTTCGAAAACTCTTCTTCTTTCCTCTGCCTCTTGCTGATAATAATAATTCTTGATTCATGTGAACCTCTGCAGCTATTGCCACTGTCCCCATTCTCCTCTAGAAAAATTTTAATTTCACAAAAGAGTTACACAAGAAAAAACAATAATGAATAATTTTAATCGGTAAATTTAAAAAAAATTCTGTTTCATTGCAACTATTACGACTCAAGTAGTGGTAGTTTAATTTCATCACTTCATTGGTAAATTACTTATGTTAGTTAATTAAAGTCATTTTGTTAATATTTAATTTAATATTTTTATAAATATTTTATTTAATGTATTTAATATTAATATTTAAATAAGCACAAACTATAAAGAGTTATCACCTATATGATAAGAGATATTTAAAGGAATGGGCTACTTTTTGTTGTGTAGCTCATAATGTTATTTCGGTATATTGGACTTTTCTAATATAAAAAAAAAAAAGAAAAAAAAAAGCACATAGCAAGTAATTATATATTTGACCAAAATAAAAATATTGACTTGATTCCATGAGAATAAGAATGTGATTAACAAGGAGTGAGAGAAATAGGTGACTTCCTAAAATGGAGGAATCACATTCCTATTTTCAGACTAATTTAAGATGAATCAAACATTAAAAATCGAAATCACTCATTCCGATTTCTATTTTGAACCTATTTTTTAGCAAACTGAATAAGATCTTAAGTTATGTTTGTTTCATAGAATAGTCAATGATTAAAATAGTTATTACATATGGAATAATTATTCTAAGTTTTGATTCAAATTTTAGATAAAAAATACTAATTTCATAAAATAATAATTTCATAATTTTTATGAAATACATATTTCACAGAAAACTAAAAAATTGGTATTATTTAAATTATGGAATAGAGTATTTTAATTTTTACCCTTAAGAAATATTGGCAAGTCCAAACTCACCACTATTACCTTTTTTTTTTTTGTTTTCAGATTTTTATTTTTTATTTTTTAAATTTTAAGTTAAATAAAAAATTTATTTATTATATATTTAAATTATTTCTTAATTAAAATTTGATAAAAAATTATATTTAATTTTAATATTAATAGTGAAATTAATTTATAAGGATATTATGATCATTTATGTGGAATAAAATAGTTATTTTATATTATAAACCAAATTACGAAATTAGAATTATTATTCTATTCCTAATCTATTTTATTTCTCAACAATAGTTATTTTATTTTTTGTGTATTTTATTTCGCGAACGAAACATAACCTTAGATTAATCGTATTGAATATACGTGTTAAAACAACTTGATAGATTACAATTCAATTCATGCAGCTTTTGAATAGAAGAAAAAGGTAATTATTGAAAATAAAAGATAAAGAAATTCTCAAATTATAAAATCTTTTGTGTGCAAATACCTTTCTTCAAGTAAGAAAAATCTTGCTCTTTCTTTCTTCTCATAGATCTTTCTACATAGTCAAAATAATATAATCCTTGTAGTTGCCCTATCCAATCTCTTTGAAAAATAAAACATATAATAAATCAAGTTATTAGAATATACAAAAAATTAAAAATGTAATGTAATATCATTATTTCATCTTTACTTTGATAATTTCTTCAAATATTCTGAAAAGATTAATTAAAAAAATTTCAATTATTCAACAAATAAAAGACTTCAAAGAATCTAAAAAGAAAATTAAACGAAACAACTTCCCAAAATTAAAAAATTATATAAAAGCAAAAAATTAGAAAATTATTTTAAAAAAAGAGAGAGAGAGAATATATAGCAGGAGGAAAGGAATAGAAGTATACATACACGAAGAAGCTAAGCTTGTTTCTTTTTGTTTGAGATGAAGATTTGATGTAACTGTAAGTGCCATTAATACACGTTCTGATATTGAACTCATTTGTTATTAACCATTACAGACACACGCACATCCACAACCACAACCACAGCCACTGGTTTTTGTTTTTAGCTTACAGATAGATAGATGAGGTTTTATTTATGGGTTTATCTTCTTTTCACTTTAGTCCAACTTTTTTTTTTTTGGGGAAAAGAAATGGAAACCTTCTAATTAAATTATTGGGCTTATAACCTAAGCCCAGTACATCAGGTTCTTCTAATTAAAATGAAAAATATTGTAAAGGAAAAGGTTCAAAATGTAATATAAACTTTCTTTTTAATTCATTAGATTATAAAGAGTTTGAATTTACAATCTCACAATTGAAAAAAAAAATTTCTAATATCATTGAATCAACTTATTTAATAATATAAATTTTAATTTTGTTACCTAAAAAAACTATTCCTAAGTCCACGCATTGCAATTAAGTATTAAGTATTGCAAAGATAATAATAAGATTTATTTTTAATTAATTATTTATTTGCATATACAAGGGTTTATGAAATTTATGATATAATAAATTTAACTAAACACTTTGAGTGCGTTTGATAAACTGTAATAAAATGCAATATAATATAATTAAAAAAATTTCTAATATAAAATTATACTAAAAATTAATTTAATTACATTATATTATATTTCATTACAGCTTCCCAATCACACCCTTTAAAAGTTAACACTAAAATTTAAATTTGACCGATATTAAATTCTCGGCTGATATAACTAAAATAACATAATATTATGTTTATTATCTCAAAAAAGTAGGAATAGAATCTTATAACTCTGATTTTCTTTCAAGTCCAACCCAAGTTAGCTTAAAGAGGATCACGTATTAAAAAAGATTAAAAGGGGGAAGACGATAATGGTGCAATGCATAATAAACAAATAATGGTATAACTTACAAACCAGGTAAATAACTGCATGGTAAAGTTATTATAATCACAGCTTGTGTATGATATTCTCCAAATACACCTTGAATAATACATGTTCTTTTGGTATAGAAATATTAAAAGACCTATACAAACCCATAGCTCTTCCATCGTCCCTGCTTCCCACGGGCGTATTCGAACCTAAAAACCTTTCGAGAACACCACGAATATCATATACAATAAAGGTTGTGGTGTCAGAATTTATTCACAAAGCATATCATACAACAGCCACTCAAATTTATTACCTCCTTGTATACACATCAGGATTAGGCCCTTTAGTTATCTTTTGAAGCCCCTCGATTATTCTAACAATCGCTTGTGCTTGCACCAGGCAATAGCAACTGCATACAGGAATACGCTGCCAATACAGCTGCCCCCAACAGTCCATAGAAACTTTGGCATCCCTATTTCAGTCTCTTCCTTGAACAACTCAATCGTGATATTCATGCCAAAAATACCGGCGACAACGACAAAACTGCTGAGCACTAGGGTTGCCGTTGTCAACATGACCCCCATTTGCAGGAGATGATTCTGTTTGTCATCCAGCATTATGTTGATGTAGTCCTCCGTGTCGTCAACGTACTCCCTCAGCTTCCAAGACATCATCAAAGAACATGGAACACAGTGATGGATAAGTTGAACCAAATCAAAAAAGAAAATCAATAACAAAATTAGAAATGCATTTGAAAAAAAAAATAATAATTTCAACAATGTATTGGTAGTCCTCTATCCCCCACCAACCAAACACAAACAAACCTTTAGTATTTCTAGCACCATTTTGCAGATGATAAGATGTGAATAAAAATGATAAAAAAATGTGTAAAATCAAAGGCACTCATGCACTTGAATGCCTGAATACCCAAGTATGAACATGTTTAAGTTACGTCATAAAGCCGAATATGTTCCTACATTTAATACCAGGTATTCGCTCTAAAGTTCAGGAAGCGACAGTTAGTTTTCTAAACAAAGGAAAATAGTTAAATCCCAAAAATATATGGTTTCATTAGAAGGAAACTTTATGGCAAGAATGTACACCATGCATGATAAGTCAGCAATACCACAACACTGTTATAGAGGAAATCCTTGATCAAAATCAATGCTGATGTGAAAAGTCATACACATAAAAAGAATAGAGTGAGAAAATTAAATTGAATACCGTGGATAGTTTGTTCAGTGTGCCATCAATTTGTACAAAGTATGCCTCCAATAGCATCTCCAGTTCCTCTACATCAAGGTGTTTGCTTAAACCACTTCGAGTGGTACTAGTACGGGTCCCATGGCTGCCCCTGCTAAGCACATTAGGAGCACTAAACATATGATCCTGTGGATTGTCAGCATTGTGAATATCAGCCTCACCACTTGTAGAAGCTCCGTGAGTTTCCAATAAGACTTCAGCAGGCATCCTGATGCAACAAAATAGGAATTCCTAGTGAAAAGATAGTATATTAAAGAACCGGAGAAAAGTGTGTAAGATAGTATGTTAAAGGACAGGAGAAGAGCATGTAATCAAAGTGATGGTGATATTATTAGGTACCTATCATCCATGTCTATATATTCATCATCTATGTCATCTCTCTCATTTAAAGTGGTAGTGGAAGAATTTTCTAGGTGTTCAACCAGTTTTTCTGTTAGATACATCTCAGCCATGTCTTCATCATCATCCAACAAGTGTTCAAGCTCATCTCGAACCTAGAGATGAACACACATGCATAATCAATTACATTACATAGCATGAGGTATTAAAAATTTGAGATAACAAGGTTAGTATTCATAACATCCTATTACAGCCCACTATAACAAAACAAATGAAAAATTAAACATTCTAGCAAACCTTTTGAACACGACCAGTTATTGCAACCAAACGACTTTTAATTTGACGGACCCGTTCTAAATTGAGAGTACTAATCTTTGAAGTTAGCTTATCCAGTGCTGGATGAGCCTCTAGCTCCAGTGTTTTTGCCTGGTGAGATTATGGAAAAGAAAAGAAACAATGAGAGAAAAGAAGCCATAAACATACCAAAAAGCTATCAAATTGGAAAATGTGAATTCTCACTTCATTTTCTAAGCAACTGCAAGCAGCCTCAAGGCATGCCTCCAGGGCAACAAACTCAAATGGTAGAACATTTGATCCATCTCGATTCTCAAGACCCGGTTTCCCATTCTTATCTCCCCCATCTTGATTCTGAGAATTTGGAAAGGCCCCTGGAAAATTTTTATCACTTGCCCTTGATTGTGGCTCTTCAAGGTCATACAAATTTTTCCAATTTGAATCATCACCATTGCCCTCCTATACAGAAAAAGGCAAAAATAACAAATCATGCCCATGATGATTCAAGAGGCAACTGATCTTGTTTACAAGGATAAAAAAAAAGGAAAAAATGTGGAAAGAGAGGAAAACATGAGGAATAAAGTTTACAAGGATAAAAAAAAGGAAAAAATGTGGAAAGAGAGGAAAACATGAGGAATAAAATAATGCTTCTAAATCTTGATTTTTTGTACAAGTAAAACCAAAGAAAAAATTATCAAAGTGTAGAAGCTAAAAACTGACCAGCAAAACCAATCCAATCATCTGACCTTATTTGATTGGGACATCGAGTTACGTCAAGTTTTAGTAGGGGATATTTCATTCATTATAAGGTTTTAATTGAATATCATATAATTCATGGAAACAGTCATATTGCATTTCATAGTCTGACTTATTTTCAATTTTCCAATCACCAGTTGGCTTAAGCAATCTTATTTCCAATTCAATTAACAATTACTTATCAACTTGCTAACTTAGTACAGACGTAGAGATATAAAACAATTAAGCATTCCTTTCATGGGGTTCTTTCAAAGCATAGAAGAATAGAGATCCCCGGAATTGGATAGCAAAGAATCCAAAATATGTTATTAATAAGTGATAAGGTGCAAATATATTTCTAGAGTTTAGTTAAAAGTGCAGATTGACACTTAATGTTTTTCGAGGCGCATATTTACCCTAACATTTTAAAAATCCTTTAATCCGCCCCTCTCTTTAACATTAAAAGAAATTTTCTATTTGTGAAATCCATTATCAGTCCATGTAGACTAAATTAATATTAAAAATATTACTTTTTATAGAGCCCACAGTCAAGCTTTTATTTTTTCCTTTTTTATCTCTTTCTTCTTTATTCCTCTCTCTCTTTGTTTTTAGTTAATCGTTAAAAATTTCACATGGTATAAATAATTTCAAAAAACTTATTTTTTATCTAGAATAATTAAAAAAAAATTATTTTACATTTTATTTTATCTATTTCATGAAATTACTTAAATTTCAACTTAATTCTATATTCAATTTAATAAAATTTACAATAAAATTTTAAATTAATAACGCTATAAATTTTTTAACTAAAATTAATTTGCCTCGTAAATAATTTAAAAAATTACCATAAAATTAATTTACCTTGTAAATAATTTAAAAAATTACAATATTAAATATACAAATTTATTTTAAAATATATTTTAATAAAATTTATTTACAAATAAAATGAATTTCATAATTATTTTTAAACATAATATAAACTAAATTAAAAATAAAAATTTTTAATAAAATAATTAAATTTTGTTAATTTAATAAAATAATTAAAGAAGAATAAAGAAAAAGAAAATCCAAAAAATAAAATCAATTGTTTTAATAGTACATTTTTTATTTTTAATTTAGTTTATATTATTTAGAAATAATTATGAAATTCATTTCATTTGTAAATAAATTTTATTAAAATAAATTTTAAAATAAATTTATTTGTATATTTAATATTATATTTTTTAAATTATTTACAATGCAAATTAATTTAACTTAAAAAATTTATAGCAATATTAATTTAAAATTTTATTCTAAATTCTATGAAGTCGAATATATAACTTAGTTGAAATTTGACTAATTTCATGAAATAGATTAAATAAAATTTTTAATTATACTAGTTAAATATATTTTTAAAATATAAAAATAAATTTCTTGAAATTATTTATGGTATATGAACTTTTTAATAATTAATTAAAAATTAAGAGAGTGAGGAATAAAGAAGAAAGAGAGAAAAAAAAAAAGGCTTGACCATTGTCTCCTCAAAAAGTAATATTTTTAATATTAACTTAGTTCACATAAACTTATAATAAGCCCTATATATAAAAAATTTCTATTAATATTTAAAAAAGAGGCGAATTGAAGATATTTTAAAATATAAGTGATAAATATACGTCTTGAAAAAAATATTAAGTATCAATTTCTGCACTTTCAGCTAAATTTTAGGGAAATATTAGCACCTTATTCCTATTAATAAACCAAAGCACATCCATTCGAAAACTCAAAAAGATTCTTGAATTATAAACTAAACAAGTAAAACAAAATCACCAACATAAGAAATAGAAACAAATAAAAACCAAGAACCCAAAATTTTTAAACCACAATAGAAGGAAAATGGGGAATCACACACCTGGGTTTTAGTAGCATTATAATGACACAAAAGCCTTCTTTGTAACTCGTCAACAAACGGTGAAACAGATGGGTCTCTGGAATTCAACAAAAGCACCTCCTGGGCAGTAATTATTGCCTTGATATGCTCTAAATTAATGACGATCGCTCTCTCTCGACCCAAAATCGTAGATGGGTACGAGAGTTGTGGGTCGAGGATCCGGAGATCACGGGCAGGTAAGCCAGTGCGGCGCATTATCGCATGTTTTCCGGCTTCGACAACCTGAGCCTGGGCGGTGGAGTCAAGGAGGAGCCAGGCACGAACACCGGTTCCTTTCTTGCGGGCGGATGGGAGAGCAGTGGCGACGGTGGCGGTGGGTCGGATTAATGGGTCGGCGTCGTCATCTGGTTGGGGATAGGTGGGTTTGGAAAGAGGAGGAGGAGGGTGAGAACTCATGGTGGATGTCAGAGTCTGGGTTTGGGGCAGTGTGGCGGTTGAAGTTTACGACCCGAATAATAATTTTAATAATAATTAAAAATAAATAAAGAATAATAATAATTAATTAAAACTAAAGAACAAAAATAATTAAAAAACGAAATTCCCGCGGATCTAAAGCTAGTATATACATATTACTAGTGAAAACCAAAAGTCAACAATCACCTAACCATTAATAATAATAATAAAAAGAGTTCAAACATGTACAAGTTCGAATTCCCCAGTATTCATCTGCAGAAATAATTATTACACCATTTTTATAACCTAAGCCCAGTACATCAGGTTCATCTAATTAAGGAAAAGGTTCAAAATGTAATATAAACTTTCTTTTTAATTAATTAGATTATAAAGAGTTTGAATTTACAATCTCACAATTGAAAAAAAAAAAATATTGCAAAGATGATTGTAAGCTTTATTTTTATTTAATTATTTATCTGCATATTCAAGGGTTTATAAAATTTATGATATAATAAATTTAGCATAAGCACTTTAAAAGTTAACACCAAAATTTAAATTTTACAGATATTAAATTCCCAGCTGATCTAATTAAAATAACATAATATTACGTTTATTATCTCAAAAAAGTAGGAATATAGTCTTATGTAACACTGATTTTCTTCCAAGTCCAACCCAAGTTAGCTAAAAGAGTTATCACATATTAAAAAAGATTAAAAGGGGGAAGATGATAATCGTGCAATGCATAATAAATAAATAATGGCGTAACTTATAAACCAGGTAAATAACTGCATGGTAAAGTTATTATAATCACAGCTTGTGTATGATATTCTCCAAATACACCTTGAATAATACATGTTCTTTTGGTATAGAAATCTTAAAAGACCTATACAAACCCATAAACCTTTCGAGAACACCATGAATATCATATGCAATAAACGATGTCGTGCCAGAATTTATTCACAAAGCATATCATACAACAGCCACTCAAATTTATTACCTCCTTGTACACATCAGGATTAGGCCCCTTCGTTATCTTTTGAAGCCCCTCGATTATTCTAACAATCGCTTGTGCTTGCACCAGGCAATAGCAACTACATACAGGAATACGCTGCCAGTACAGCTGCCCCCAACAGTCCATAGAAACTTTTGCATCCCTATTTCAGTCTCTTCCTTGAACAACTCGATGTTGATATTCATGCCAAAAATACCAGCGACAACAACAAAACAGCTGAGCACTAGGGTTGCCGTTGTCAACATGACCCCCATTTGCAGGAGATGATTCTGTTTGTCATCCAGCATTATGTTGATGTAGTCCTCTGTGTCGTCAACATACTCCCTCAGCTTCCAGGACATTATCAAAGAACATGGAACACAGTGATGGATAAGTTGAACCAATTAAAAAAAGAAAATCAATAACAAAATTAGAAATGCATTTGAAAAAAAAAATAATTTCAATAATGTATTGGTAGTCCTCTATCCCCCATCCTCCAAACACACACAAACCTTTAGTATTACTAGCACCATTGCAGATGATAAGATGTGATTAAAACGACAAAAATATGTGTAAAATCAAAGGCAGTCATGCACTTGAATGCCCAAATACCCAACTATGAACATGTTTTAGTTACATTATAGAGCCAAATATGTTCCTACATTTAATGCCAGGTATTTTCACTCTAAAGTTCAGGAAGCAACAGTTAGTTTTCTAAACAAAGGAAAATAGTTAAATCCTAAAATTTTATGGTTTCATTAGAAGGAAACTTTATGGCAAGAATGTGCATCATGCATAACAAGTCAGCACTACCACAACATTGTTATAGAGGAAATCCTTAATCAAAATTAATGCTTGATATGAAAAGTCATACACATAAAAAGATTTGAGTGAGAAAATTAAATTGAATACCGTGGATAGTTTGTTCAGTGTGCCATCAATTTGTACAAAGTATGCCTCCAATAGCATCTCCAGCTCCTCTACATCAAGGTGTTTGCTTATAGCACTTCGAGTGGTACTAGTACGGGTCCCATGGCTGCCTCTGCTAAGCACATTAGGAGCACTAAACATATGATCCTGTGGATTATCAGCACTGTGAATATCAGCCTCAGCACTAGTAGAAGCCCCATGAGCTTCCAATGAGACTTCAGCAGGCATCCTGATGCAACAAAATAGGAATTCCTAGTCAAAAGATGGTATACTAAAGAACCGGAGAAAAGTGTGTAATCCAAGCGATGGTGATATTATTAGGTACCTATCATCCATGTCTATATATTCATCATCTACGTCATCTCTCTCATTTAAAGAGGTAGTGGAAGAATTTTCTAGGTGTTCAACCAGTTTTTCTGTCAGATACATCTCAGCCATGTCTTCATCATCATCCAACAAGTGTTCAAGCTCATCCCGAACCTACAGATGAACACACATGCATAATCAATTAGATTACATAGCATGAGGCATCAAAAATTTGAGATAACAAGGTTATTATTCATAACATCCTATTACAGCCCATTATAACAAAACAAATGAAAAATTAAACATCCTAGCAAACCTTTTGAACACGACCAGTTATTGCAACCAGACGACTTTTAATTTGACGGACACGTTCTAAATTGAGAGTACTAATCTTTGAAGTTAGCTTATCCAGTGCTGGATGAGCCTCTTGCTCCAGTGTTTTTGCCTGGTGAGATTATGGAAAGGAAAAGAAACAATGAGAGAAAAGAAGCCATAAAATTACCAAAAAGCTATCAAATTGGAAAATGCGAATTCTCACTTCATTTTCTAAGCAACTGCAAGCAGCCTCAAGGCAAGCCTCCAGTGCAACAAACTCAAATGGAAGAACATTTGATCCATCTCGATTCTCAAGACCCGGTTTCCCATTCTTATCTCCTCCATCTCGATTCTGAGAATTCATAAAGGCCCCTGGAAAATTTTTATCACTTGCCCTTGATTGTGGCTCTCCAAGGTCATACAAATTTTTCCAATTTGAATCATCACCATTGCCCTCCTATACAGAAAAAGGCGAAAATAACAAATCATGCCCATGATGATTCAAGAGGCACCTGATCTTGCTTACGAGGATAAAAAGGGAAAAAATGTGGAAAGAGAGGAAAACATGAGGAATAAAATAATGCTTCTAAATCTTATTTTTTGTACTAGTAAAACCAAAGAAAAAATTATGAAAGTGTACAAGCTGAAAACTGAGAGACATCAGTCCAAAATTATTATAATATGGAGCGTGTGATTGTGCTGACCATTGACCAGCAAAACCAATCCAATCATCCGACCTTATTTGATTGGGACATCGAGTTACGTCAAGTTCAATTTTTAGTAGGGGAGATTTCATTCATTCTAAGGTTTTAATTGAATATCATATAATTCATGGAAACAGTCATATTGCATTTCATAGTGTGACTTATTTCCAATTTTCCAATCACCAGTTGGCTTAGGCAATCTTATTTCCAATTCAATTAACAATTACTTGTCAACTTGATAATTTAGTACAGACATAGAGATATAACACAATTAAGCATTCGTTTCATGGAGTTCTTTCAAAGCATAAAAGAATAGAGATCCCCTGAATTGGATAGCAAAGAATCCAAAATATGTTCTTAATAAACCAAAGCACATCCATTTGAAAACTCAAAAAGATTCTTGAATTATAAACTAAACAAGTGAAATAAAATCACCAATATAAGAAATAGAAACAAACAAAAATCAAGAACCCAAAATTTTTAAACGACAATAGAAAGAAAATGGGGAATCACACACCTGGGTTTTAGTAGCATTATAATGACACAAAAGCCTTCTTTGCAACTCGTCAACAAACGGTGTAACAGATGGGTCTCTGGAATTCAACAAAAGCACCTCCTGGGCAGTAATTATTGCCTTGATATGCTCTAAATTAATGACGATCGCTCTCTCTCGACCCAAAATCGTAGATGGGTACGAGAGTTGTGGGTCGAGGATCCGGAGATCACGGGCAGGTAAGCCAGTGCGGCGCATTATTGCATGTTTTCCGGCTTCGACAACCTGAGCCTGGGCGGTGGAGTCAAGGAGGAGCCAGGCACGAACACCGGTTCCTTTCTTGCGGGCGGATGGGAGAGCAGTGGCGAAGGTGGCGGTGGGTCGGATTAATGGGTCGGCGTCGTCATCTGGTTGGGGATAGGTGGGTTTGGAAAGAGGAGGAGCAGGGTGAGACCTCATGGTGGTTGT
This sequence comes from Reutealis trisperma, assembly GCA_947687605.1. Classification (NCBI taxonomy): domain Eukaryota; kingdom Viridiplantae; phylum Streptophyta; class Magnoliopsida; order Malpighiales; family Euphorbiaceae; genus Reutealis; species Reutealis trisperma. The sequence continues at coordinate 864,539 of CANTUT010000379.1, forward strand.
CAGAGTCTGGGTTTGACGCAGTGTGGTGGTTGAAGTTTACGACCCGAATAATAATTTTAATAATAATTAAAAATAAATAAAGAATAATAATAATTAATTAAAACTAAAGAATAAAAATAATTAAAAAACGAAATATCCGCGGATCTAAAGCTAGTATTCCCCAAATGACAAGTTGCTCAAAAAATTTCTAGTCTAATGATTTTTTATTTTTAAGTTCTATTTGTATTTTAATTAGTGTTTAAATAAAAATTATTGAGACTTTGATGATATTTTTTTTTAATGAAAGACTTTTTTTTTTTTTTTTGCCAAAAATGAAAGACTTTAATTTTGAATGTTTGCGTTTGTTTTTTCATGCAATTGAGTGTTTGAATAATAATAATAATAATAATGTGCATTTGTTCATAGACACTTATAAGTTAAAACTATCAACATCTTTTTTTTTATCAGAATATTTTTTAATTAGTTTATACATTTTTTGAAATTAAAATTTTCTTTTAAATGAATAGATCTGAATTTTTGTATTGGTACTATTTTTGTCATTTAAAAGTTCAGCACATAAATTTCACTATTTTTTATTTGTTTTACATTCAATATATAGATTAAAAAAATTATTAAATTATATAATTTAAAAAAAATAAAGATAAGACAAAATTGACAAAAAATAATAAATACTTCATTAAAATTTTAAAATAGCAAGAGTGCTGATTTGAACTAAAAAAAAAAATATATATATATATATATATATATATATATATATATATATATATATATATATATATATATATATATATATAATAATAATAATAATAAGGGTTCAAACATGTATAATTTCCAATTCCCCACTATTCATCTGTAGAAATATTTATTGTACCATTTTTATATTCCTGAATAAATTAAATATTTAGGTCAAGAAAAAAAAAAGGATTAGATATTAAGAAACTAGCTTAACTTAAAATAATAGGGTAGACTGTAGAGAATCAGATATGCTCTATTATTTTCATTGCCCTGCTGTGATAAAATTAAGGAAGAGCAAAGATTCAAACATAGTTCTGTAGGAAATGTTTATTCCATATATATAATATTGAGCTGTTTTATTTCTTTGATTCAACATTCTCTTTCTTACCATCAAAATTAAATTCACTGCAAGCTTTCAAAACCTCATTTCAGTAATTACTTATACAAGTCATTTTCCTATTCCATTCGTAGACAAGAAATAATTAACCAGGAACAAACAATACATAAGCAATCTCATTTTTGTCTGGGGAATACAAATTTTGTTGGTGAATACAATCAATGCCAATTCATCACAGAACTACAAAAATCCATGCGACAAATGCCCATATGACAAAGTCAAGGAAGAAGAAGAAGATGGTAAGATATTACCACAATCATTTTTTTCATACATATAAACCAATATGCCTTAATCTAGTGGTATTGGAGTAGTTGATAAGGGTTGAGAGATATCGAGTTTGAGCACCCAGTCGAAGCCAAATTTACCAAGAAATAAATATATGTATAACAAAAATTTGCTTAGCCTCACATTTGAGAAGACACTCCAATTAGTCTGTCATTTTGAGTTTCTACCAACATCTTCTATAAAATTAAAATTTATTGAACAATTTATACCAATTATCTTGACAAACTTGATTCAAACTTTAATAAGCTTTCTCCAGTCTCTAACACTAGTGTTTGTCACATGACATAATAAGACAACCATCTATCGATCATTGCAAGACACTCCTGAGGCTTGTACTCGGGAGCTGTATGACCCCCTCCCTGTAAAAAAGCAAAAGAACAAAGTTAACTTACTATTCACATTCTGATTGTGCAAGGACTTGTAGATAATGACTTTCTTGCCTTTACAGTGGCAAACACCAAACCATCTCCAACAGAGTGAGCATACTTGACTGTGAATCTACAAATGAAAATGAAAGTGATTTTTTTTTTAATTATGGTGTTGTTTGGATTTGTAACTATTTTAGAAAAGATTCTCATTAGAATGAAAACAAATTGAAATTTAGAAACCAACCCTGCTATTTGACCCTCAACAAACCAGGGTCTCCAATCATCAACAATTGTTAAATTGAGGGTGTAAATCCATGCTACTGTGCCAGTATAAGGAATCAGCATGTCATGGTCACCACTGCATGAAAGCCCATGGGATAAGCAATACAACCACATATGAGAAAAGAAGACAATAAAGTAGAGTAATATCAATGGATAAACTATTTGTGGAAGAAAATCACCAGTTCAAATCTGGTTCCTAACGCATGATACATTTATATATGAGTATCTATTCTACAACATAATTAAATTAATTGATATAGATTGGATATAGATCGGCATACATATTCATTAATACATATTCATTAAGAGTATAGATCATGATATATGCTTAATTTATCCATCTAAATGTCTAGTGATATAGCCTTTTTAGATGTTTATGTTATAAAAAAGTATATAAAAAAATTAGATTAGGTTTCCTCTTCTTTTTTATTTGATTTGTTTATTTTATAATGTAATGCGTCTCCTCTCGTTCAAAAAGAATGTTTCTTCTTCATATAGATTCAAAAGGTTAGAGTTAAGTTGGTTAGTTAAAATCTAGTCTATATCTATAATATCTATAGGAGTTGAAGGGTGGAAATACCCAAGTTTCATCTCAGATACAGTATAAATAGAATCCTTCCCTCTTTCATTTCTTTGTATTTATTTTCTTTCATATTCTATTTTTTCATTCTCTCCCATGTGACGTGACTTAATCAATGGATAAACTATTTGTAGAAGAAAATCATACATTTACCTTGAGTTCCATAATTAATGTTTGTGTTATTGGTGTTCCAAGACATTACTTAAAAAGTTCAAAGGCTCTATGTGATATGCAAGAATTTATACACCATTTGATTATAAGATGTGAGCGAAGTTGAATAAACAATGATTCTTTGATGACAATTTATTATTATTTTTCAAATTTTGCTCAATCAAAGAAAACATGATAGCAAATTCACTAGAAGTAAAGGAAATTACAAAAAAAGAATTTACCTGTACACCAAACCTCGATAGCCAGCTGTAATGAGTTCTTTATGATAAAAGACCGTACTCAATATATCATAATCGTAAGCCAAGGTTTTGTTGCACCTTTTCCAATCTGTTATTGTACCCTATTACCAGTGAAAGGAAAAAAAAAAAAAAAAAAAAGCTTTGAGTTTATCTCCATGAAATAAATTTATATTTAATTACCAACAAGAAATTAGCATATTGATTCATCATAATGGACTATTTGAAGTGACTTACATTTTGAATATGAAGTGCATTTTGCACACCTTCATCATTTGCCCAGATGTAAGAGAGCACATAATTTGAATTCTGAAAGAAGCATAACATAATTTACTAAATCTTTATATTGAGACTGAGATCTAACTGAGTTGAAACAATGTCTAGCAGATTGAAGGACATCTATGTATCTTATGAAAAGATAGGAGACTAAGAGAGAAATTACTCGACACCAATTGTTAGGGACTTGTTGTGATGATAAAGCAATGTCAATGGGAGTATCGTCAAAAAATTGGCGTCCCCATTTCAAGCCCTTTGGTTTTGGTGATGCAAGAGTGCACTTGGGTTCTAATATTTGGGCATCGCATACCTTTATAGTGCACTACAAATTTTAAACAGCCATAGATTCTCATTAGTAAAAAATGTAGAGAAGGAAAAATATAACCTTTTTTTTTTTCCTCCATTCAATTATTGAAAATGGTACTTCTTCTAACCTCTGCAATATGTTGAATGGTATCCATACATTCAGCATTGCTTATGTTTGGTGATATATATTCACCATCGCAATAAGTTCTAGCTTCCTGAAAAAGTAGAAACAAACTTAATTTTTTTTTTGGGAAAAAAATTAAAAACATAAATGTTAAATAAAAGAAAGTGTTATCAAATTCATATTTCAGTTTTGGTTTTCATATTTTGTAATTTCTTTGTGGAGTAGGAGGCAAAAAATTGTTCTATTTTGCATTATTACTTGCTAATAAGTTAATCCTATAGATAAAGCTTGATTGTAGGAATTTGGTAGTTTTGGTTGAAACACAAGTTATCCATGGGAAAGAGAGGAGAGGCACTAAGGTGCAGTATATGCTAATAAGTGAAGTAAAATCTAGAACATGTGGGTTCAGTGGAAAAAGAGTGATTTTTTAAGGTGGAGAATAACAAGAAATTTTAGCGGAGAACAATGACAATGATAACTGGTATATCTAGTGATAATTTAGGTCAGTAATTGGTAGGATTGTTTTTTATAGACTTCAAAAAACAAAAAGGTCCACATGTATGTTAGGAGTTTTCCAATGTATCCTATGCATTAAACAATTTAAAAATCATGTGAGATCTAAAAGTTAATTTGATTGGTGCAATTCACTGGGTGAGTTTAGTAATTTCACCATGAATATAGCCCAAAAAGGTGAATTAAAGACACTGTTGTGCTCATGTTAGCTTTATTTTTGTTGGGTTTAATTTTTCAAAACAAGCTGATGAAAACCTAGAAAAAAATGTTATACAGAAGCGTGATTGCATAGACCAACTCCACTAAGCATACATTACAAATATGGAGAAATTAGTGAAGTGAATTAGGTAGTAAAACCAAATTGTTCAAATATTTTGATATTTAAATACAAAAAATTACCCAAACCTCTATGCTGAACACTTATCAATCTAAGTTTATAGAAATAGGAAATTATATTACTTCTACAAAATAGTAGTAAAAGCTAAGCTCATGTTGAAATCTGCTAGATTCAAATTATCTCCCAAACCCTTTATGCTGACCACTTATCAATCTAAATAAGTTTACATAAATAGGAAATTATACTAATATTACAAAATATCACTACAAGCTAAGCTCATATTGATATCTGCAGGAATCAAATTACCTTAAATAGTTCATCTGATATGAGTCCCACCCGATGAAAAAATTCAATTCTTGAATTTTCATCATTATGTAAATCTGTTACTGGATTACCAAGCATGTATCCCTGATTCAATGTTAATCAACACCGTAGTCTTAGCACACACTACAAGATGAAAAGATATGATATCAATGAATGTGAACAAATTTCGATAAGTATAAGTATACCTGAAGATTCAAGTATGGCTTATGTTTAGCTTTGTTTCCTACAACACAACCATTAACCAATATTTGAGAATGATGATAATAAAAAACAAAAAAGAGAAAAACTATAGAGACTTGAATTTTCAATGAAAAGGGTTGCAACATAATTTACATTACTTTCCTTTATGGAATCTACCTTCTGCTACTTCCACGGTAACTGTGGGAACAATCATGCCAGAATAAGAATCACCAGCTATGTAAAGTGGATTATAGATGAATTTGGGATGGTCTCTTATCCACTGCAGCACAACTTACAAAGTGAGCAAATTTTGACATTTTGCAGCAATCTTTGTCTAAGTATTGATGTTTTTAACTTATATGGGATGGTTTTATTCAGTTCATTTAACAGATTGCCATCATGTTAAAATCATAAACTTTCATCTTTTTTTTAGCATCTAATGCATATTTTCATACAAATATAAACAAACAAAAATGAGGTCTAACCTTCCTAAGAAATTCATAAATTGCTTTTGATGATAGTGTGTCTGAGGTATAGTAACCTTCCTGGGTCTTTGAGTAGGAGAATCCAGTACCAACTGGTGCATCCAAAAATATAATATTGGCAATCTGGAGAATATCCAACAATATATATAAGCAAAATTGAAAATAAAAAAAAATCCAATTGATTTTGACATCAATCCAAAAATTAAAAGATCAAGAAGGCTAAATTAACACCTTTGTCCATGAGTATTCATTTTGCAAAAGCGATGGCAAACTTCCATTGAAAGCATCAAAATCAAAATTTAATGGACCTATACAAAAGTTGAGGAGTCCATCAGACTTGCTCACAAACATAAATTTTCCAATCACTTAAGATACCCGTAAAACCCACCATCATACACCATAAGAAAATGTTAAACCAATTACTAATTTGTCATTCAAACAAAATATCGAGCAACTTATGAACATCCAAAAAAGGTTGTTGTCACAGCTTCCTCGTTAGTTGCAAGCCTTTCCATTTCAATAACAAGGATATAAAATCAAAAACAAACTAAAAATTTTGACAATTTCACAACGGTTTTAAATAATTTATACGGGGAAAGTCTTGTGTTACGATTCTATTTTCATTTTAACCTGATGGGTTTTCATAGTTGATCTTTATGTAGCATTTGACCAATCAAGTAGCTTCGTTATCTGGCTGGGTTTCAAAACTCTGAATCAGTAAACCAAAGAAAAAAATTTATGTAGATGTTTGGTCAAAAATTCGGTTCAAGCTAGTAGAGCTGATAGAAAATTTTGAAATTTTAAAAATAATCGGAATCGAATAGTCCCAGTCCTCCCGAAGGATCTGGACTCAAGGAATCCAAGTTAAGTTCACCATCCTAAATCCATACCTTTAAAAATCAAGCCCGAAGAAATGGACCCGGCATGACCTATAGAATAGGCAGGCGTATAAATAGAGTGGACTAGGTCGGATAATACGTGAGGTCAAGTGCAATCCAAAATATTTTGATCAAGCTCAATGCGAATTATTTTAGTCAAAACTTGGCTCAAAATTTACAATAAATTTTCATTGGGATTTTTTAAAAAGAGCTGAACTAATTCTCTCTCTTACTTTTCTTTTCTCTTTTAAGGGTTTCTTTGGAGGATGAACTCTGGTGGCAAGGTTACTCTCTTTCTTTTATTTTTGTATTTATTTTGTTTTCTTTGTGTGAGAATAAAGATTTGTTTAAGGCCTTTTAAGGATCAATTTTTTGCTACTGCAGTGACTTGTTAGGTGTTCTATGGTTTGGTAGTTGTGCTGTCGGTTATATCTAATTTTGTGGCAGTTGATCTTGGGAATGTGGTCATTTGGCTTCCCTTTCTTTTGTGATCCGAAGGGTTCCCATGGGTATAGGAGTGGATCTGGAAGCCAGCGGCAGAGCTAGGTCAGGTAGCTTTGCCATTTGGAGGAGCCGACGATGGCTAATCAGAGCAGCTCCAATGGATCAAGGCTTTTTTGGCCTATTTTCTCTTGTTCATCAATGGGGTTACTCCAAGCTTTTTTTTTTCAGTAATACTAATGTTTGCTCTATTCTCAAACTTGGTCTACCCGTTGTTCCTCCCTTTATCTTGGTTGCCATTGATAGCAGATCTGGTTAACGATGAAGTCTAAGCTTCTAGTAAGGAGGATATATCAGGTTTCTTTGGTAATTTTACTAGATTTGTTAGCCTTTGGACATGTTATTTGGGCTTCAAGCCCATTGCGATAACCCCTTTAGTGGGTAATTTTTTCCTTTGAGATGGATATGCATTGTTTGTGTATTATGTATGAATTTGGACTTGGTGCCTTATTAATGAATGACTATTTATTAGACAAAAAAAAAATCACAATAAATTTCTACTTGAGTTCGTATAAGCTCATTTACATGTTTTATTTTTCTTATTATTGATATTTACTTTTTATTTGTTAAATTTAATTTTTAAATTTACTTCTATTAGGTATTATCTTAAAATATTTAAATTCAATATTTTTTTTAAATAAATTTATGTTTTTAATAAAAGTAAAATAACAAATACTATATAGAGTATAAATTATTAATTGGGGAAAGTACCAAAAAGTATCATATGATTGTCGCCATTTTCGTTTTGCGGTTTATGAAATTTTTTTAACAAAATAGAGTATGATATTTTCATCGTTAGCATTTTGAGGTTTATAAACTTAAGACCGTCAGAGATTGATGACGTGTCAACCATATGGCATAAAACGATCGACATTGTGCCAACGTGAATTCGATAATTATATGTCATATGGGTGCCACATTAGCATTCTTATGCTATGAAAATGCCATATCAATAGCCTTTAGTGCCATGTGGGCACCACATCAGCATTCTATAACAATGTTAAGATTGTAAATTCAAGGTGTTAACATGAATGACAATCTATACTATCTTTGTAGGTACTCATCCAAACTCTACTCAGTTAAAGAGGATAATACCTGAGTTGACTAGATAATGGATACATGTAAATCCATGCCCGAAAAAATAGTATTGAATTTGGATAAGGTATGAATAATGTAGTATGCTACCCATACTCATATTCATATCTTACTCAAATTATTGGGTTTTACTCATAGTCGAACCCACCCATACCCATGCATTATATATAGACACACACAAATACACAAGTCAATATAAATAATATTTGGATTAAAATTGACTAGGCTAACTTATGATATTATAGTTTATGATACATTAGGATTTTTTAAAATAAGTATAAATATATAAATAAATAAATATTACAAGAATAATAAACAAATACTTTTTTGTGCAAAACACATCAAGTTTCATTATTTGGTAGTAAATGAATCTTCCACAACTTTTAGACGAAGAAAATGCGATTTAAGAAAATTTTATTGATTTTCTCATTAATAAAAGTTAGTAAACTTACCAAAAAAAAATTTCGAAAAGAATTTTATATTTTTTGATATTTAGGATTTGGGTTTTGATAAAGAATATTAAAGAAGTCCTTAGTTATAGAAAATTAGACATGTTTTTATAGATTCCACCATATACCTTTAGTGGCTTGTGATGTCTTATCTCATGCTTAATTATTTTTAGCATTTTTCTTTTAAGTTATATGTATAATGTTAGGAGTTATGTAATTGAATTTATTAATTATGATTATTTAATATGTTGCATTAGAGAATTGTACAACTTTTATATTTTTTTATATTTTTATTTTTCAATATATAATCTCTTTATATATATATATATATATATATATATATATATATATATATATATATATATATATATATATATATATATATATATATATATATATTAATTTATAGTAATTGTATATTTATATCTAAATTTACACAAATATTTAAAAATAATTTGATAATTATTATGATAGGTTACCTAAGAATTACCTAAAACTCTATGAGTATAGGGACTAGAGTATTATCCAAATGAATACAGATAATTATTATGATAGATTACCTAAAAATTACCTTAAACTTTATAAGTATAGGGACTAGAGTATTATCCAAATGAATACAAGAAAGAGTATAGATAAGCGTATCATATTACTTTACTATTATTATTCTTAAATGTTAGAGGTAAAAATCTCAGATCTATTTTATCAAAACTTTTTCACATACCCCAAAGTAAAAAATGATTGTAATAAGAAGAAAATTTTTTGTACTTCCCCTTATTAATATATGAACTCATTCTAACATAATTGCTATGAAAAATATAAATAAACGAGACATTTAATAATATATATGAACTCATTGTTATCTCTAAGTGTTAACAATAAAAATCTCATACTCCATTTTATAAAAATATTTCCACATACCCCAAAGTAAAAAACGAATGCAACTGGAAGATTTTTTTTCCTCTTATTAATATACGAACTCATTTTAACATAACTACCATGAAAAATGTAAACAGAAGTGGTATATATATATATATATATATATAATATATCAGTTAGGTTTTAATTTAAATTTTTGGCAAGGCAAAATTCGATTCGATTTTAATTTATTTTAACATATTTAAAATTAAGCCAAACTTATAAACAAATTAAATTGAATTAAACCAAATAAATCAATTTAATTTAATTTTTTTTTTATTTTGATTCGATTTTGCTTTAATATGGTGTGGCTAAGAATCAAGGGTCCTCAATGAGCTATGAATTTTGGGCCTTCGAACAAACAAGAATTTGATGCATTGGCCAGATATTAAATCTCATTTTGCTTTATTATTAAATACATTTTTTTAATTTTTTTTAATTTATGAAAAATTAGTGAGTTGCACAATAGAATGAGCTTCATTTTGCTCTTTGAAACCTTACAACCTGAATGCATCTTCTGTTTCACTAAATCATATAAACTCATTAGTAAATAATTTTAATAATTTTTTGTCAAGTAAATGAAAATTCTTACATATTAATAAATAAAGAAATTCATATTGGAAACCCTGTGGTAAATATATATATAATTTATTTTAAAATTTATAACTTTACTAGTTTATAGTTTTTTTTTTTTTCATTTATATCAATGTTAACCATTTACTTTGTTGAGGATATAAATTCCACATAATCTTTAAAAAAAAAAAAAAATTTCCACATAATCCTAATTGAAATACATTAATTTTTTCAACGTTTTTAAAAAATTTCATTGCGGCCAACTCCTTTTCAATTTGATTGAAAAAGTGAATTTTAATAAAATTATTAATTTATATGAAATTTTAAAAATTTTGAAGTGTAATAATTTTATAAAATAAAAATAAAATTTTGAAATTCTAAATGAATTATATTAATCTCTTCCACTTCTCTAAAATTAGAACAAAACGAAAAATAATCAAGATTTAGATAGCATACCAATTTCATAAACTAAGCCAGAGAAAGCAGAGCAACCAGGACCTCCTGTAAGCCAGAGCACTAGAGGATCCCTTACAGGGTTCCTCTCTGACTCAACAAAGTAGAAGAAAAGCTGCAATTCCTCCAAATCTCCCACACCCACATATCTGAATACGATTTCGATATCATAATTATCATCAACTTAACTCAAGAGTAATTTTTTTTTAATCATACTAATAACTAAAAATAAAGTCCGACATTAAGGGAAAAAAAAATTTTAAAATTAACTTACCCAGTTTCAAGCTTAAATGGAAGCTCACCGGCGTAACCCGGCAAAGTCTCCACAATTTGTTGTGATAGAGCAACAGTTGAAAGATCTAGTAGAAGTAAATTGAAGAAAACCCATAAACCACAAAATGCAATTTGTATTCCAGGAAATGTTGTTGCTGTTGCCATGCCTTAATTAATTGCTTGCCAAAATGGTCTAATTACAGTTGCTAGTTACTAATTATTATATAATATATATAGCTAGATGAAACTATATTTTACATATATATATAAAAAATTTCTTTTATATATCTTCCTTTTTGGGTAGAAGAGGAAAATGAATTAGGAGAATTGGATATACATTATATAAATCTAAATATTAACTGTCTTTCCATGATCTTCGGATGTGCACCTACCATAATCTCCTACTTGTCCTAACAACATATTGGATTTTGATTAAGGTTATGTTTCACATTTGCAAAAAGTTATTGCTTAAGTTGTTAAAGACAAATAATATGTTAAACAACCAACTTCGATTTAGTTATAATGAGATTATTTTTAGAACTGAAAAATTTCGACCCAATTGAAATCGATTTTATATTAAAAAAATGCTAAAAATATTTTTGTCATAAATTTGATATATTCTAATTTTAAATTTTTTAAAATGTTAATACATTGAGATTAAATTTTATATACAACCCGCACTTGAATTCACTTGGAGAGAGAATTAATTTTGATTTTTAAGCACTTGACAATACTGATAGCCATATAATTTAATTAAATAATATTCATATCAGAAATTCTAAAAAAAATATATTCTTTTATTAGAAAATTTTTTATCCGATCTAACGGTTATAATTTCTAATGTTCATGAAAAGTTTGTACATATTGTATATTGATTCATCTTTTATACACATTTTAATCCTTTTCAATAAATATTTGTAAGTTGGAAATTTATGATTTGACTTTTTTTTTTTGGTATGAATTTGACTTTGGTTCTGAACAATAATCTGGGAATAAGCCAAATTAGACAATGAAAATTAGTTACACTTGTAAAATTGTAGCTAACTTTCTTCTATAGTAATGGTTTTCTGTATTTATGGAATTTCCATTTATAATTTTATAATTTAGCGAATATAAGAAAGTGAGCTTTAATTTGAACTGCTGGTTGCATCACATTTCTCAACTATCATTCTTAAAATTAATTTGGCTTTTGTAGACTGGAAAAATGATTAGTTAACATAGTAATAAACAAATATGTAATTTATTTATGTTACCCCATTAATTAATTATATAACTTGTCTTTCCACGTGATTTGCATGTTAATTAATTACTTATTTTTTTAGTACGTAGTGTTGAGAGATTTTAGTAAATATAATTTATTTGTCTATTTTGTATCGAATGAAAAGATATTAATATTTTTTTTTATTTTATATGTTTTTATCTTATCGGATGAGTATATATATCCAGTGTTGGCAAGAATTTTTTATTTGATTCAAAATAAATTAATACATTTTTATAACCAATTTCAAAACCCTATTTGACAAATAAATAATAAGAAAATAAATGCAATCCCACCTAAAACTTATAAAATTCAAGCAAATTAGATTTAAAATCCACTCTGAGAGTCAATTTTATGCGTAATGCCTCCCAAAGTATTTTCACTTATATATATATATATTTTTTTTTCACCTATAGATTTTTCTTTATTTTCACCTATATTTTTATTTTATTTTATTTCATATCTGCCTCCCAAAGTATTTTTTCTTTAGGTATAACTTAATTTTTTATATTCAATCCCTCCAATTTGATGAATTCTTTGTATTTTTATTCTTAATTTATTCTTCCTTTTTTTTACATATTTTACTCTAAAAAAAAATTATCTTTACCCTCTAACTCTATAAATTTTTTTTTACCTTTATTTAGTTTTTAACTCTATGAATTCTTTTTATTTTTATCCTTAATCCCTTTCTTATATTTGACTTTTAAATTTTGATTTGAAAAATTAAGTGCATGATATTTTTTAAATAAATATTAAAATCATAATTTTAAATCTAATTATTTTCATGAATATTTTTAATTTAAATAGACTATTATATTTCTCAGTAAAATATAAAAATGCATTATGTAATATCTATTATAGTAAATTAATTTTTAAAATATTTAATATTATTTCTCAAGTATTATTTATCAATAAAATAAATTTTAGCCCTTACTTAATTTCTTGAGTTCGCCATTGGTCGCGCCCCTACTACATTCCTTTTATGGAATTTTTTATTTATTTGGTTTAATCTCATAGGCTTAATAGAGAAAATTACTTAAATTTAGCACGGTTTTGCAATTACATCCTATTCTTTTTTTTTTTTTTAATTATACCCTAATCCTAAAACTCATTAGTAACAATTCCACTACAAAGTTAAATTGAAAAATAATAATAACAATATTATCATATTACTCTTGAAACTTATTATATCAAACTACTATTAATTTAATCTTTAAATTTCACTAGAAATTAGTTTTTAACTTGTCATCAATTTGGTAAGTTGATAATAATCAAATAATGGCTCAATTAATCAAATTTATAAAGATAAAGAATTCAGTTATCTTCCATCAAATTTTAAAAATCAAATTCATAATATGATATAATAAGTTTAAGGATCAATTTGACTTTCCAACCTTTTAATTAATAATTATTTTCTTATAATTATGATTTAAGGTAGAATTACAACTAAAATTTGAAATTATGATATAATTAACACAAAATAAAGAATTAGGTATAATTGTAAAAATGTACAAAATTTAAGAATTTATTTATTAAACAAATTTTATATGTACTTGTGTATCATAATTTAAACCATCCGAATAAGGCCCTAACAAGATTTAATAAACATTTGGATTTTTTAAATTATGATCACATAAAGTATATATAAAATTATATAAAATAAATAAAAAATTACATAAAATCAATGAATCATATGAAATGAATGAAAAAATGTTATATAAAAAATTATAGCAAGCGAAATAAAACTTTGCCGCAACGATCAGAGTGACGCTACTTTTTGTAACACATGTACGACACCTAATTTTCATTTTTATAATATAATTTTAGCTTATGCTCATCTAATCAATGGTGGATTTATGAATTTTATATAGTGGGATTCATATCATATAGGTCTTAATTTGTATAGAGATGGTAGAGCCAATACAATATAGAAAAGGTATGTAAAGGAAAAGAATAATTTTTTTTATTATTGTAAATGTTGAGTCAGCATTAGTTAACCTTTTATTTTTATTTTCTTGTGCAGCTGTTAGGTGTGTATATTTTTTCCTTTATGTACCTTTCTTTTAGAGTTTTATATTTTTGAATACAGAGAATATGATTTTCACTTTCCTTTCTTTGTAACTTGTGTTATGGTATCAGAGCTTATGGATTTTTCTCCTTAAGCTGTTTGGGTCCATTTTTTTTATTGAATTTCATCTTAGTTCATTTTTTTTTCTTTCTTTTAGCTTTTCTAATGGTGGATGTTGAAGGTATTTTGAAAACTCCTCTTTCTTCTTCTTCAAAATCAAGTCAAAATTCTCTTGATGATACTTTATCTCCTTATTATCTTCATCATACTAAGAATCCCAGCTCAATTATGCTCACACCAAAACTTACTTCAACTAATTTTGCTTCCTAGAAACATTCGTTTCTCCTAGCTGTTTCCATTAGAAACAAGCAGGGATTTCTCGATGGTTCTATACCAAAACCTTAAGCTGATGATCCTATGTACTTAGCTTGGATTTGTTGTAATAATTTGTTAGCAACATGGCTACTCAGATCTATTTCTCCTCCTATAGCATCAACCATATTCTACATGGAAGATGCACACCGAATCTTGAATAAACTAAATCAGCGGTTTGCCCAGCCAGATGATAGTCGTATATGCCATTTACAACATTTACTCTGTTCCATAACTTAAGGTAACCAACCTGTTGATGCTTATTTTACAGAATTAAATGGTGTTTGGGAGGAATTGAGGAATTTTAGACCTCTTCCTCACTGTGTTTGTGGTAAATGTAATAGCATTTGTTTTCAAGTATATTTTGAACTTCAATAGAAGGATTTCATTTTTAAATTTTGGAATGGATTGAATGAATCATTTCAATCTCTCAAATCTCATTTTATTTTGATGAAACCTTTCCCCTCTTTGGATCAAGTGTATAACATGATCCTAAGAGAGGAAACTAGAGATCCTTAACTATACAGACTCAATTAATTCAAGATGCAACAGCCTTTGCTGTGAGACGAAACAGATCTAATATGTTGTGTAGCTACTATGGTAAACCATGCCATCTGAGGGAGAAATGATTCAAGTTGAATGGTTATCCACCAGGTTTCAAATTCAACAAGACTAAAGGTCCACAAACTATAAACAAGACAGTAAATCAGGTTTCTATTGATATTGGGACAGTATAGGCAAACATCTCTCAGTTAAGTTTGTCTAAAGATCAAATTCAAAAGCTTATGGTTCTCTTAAATGATCAAACTATCAGTAACAAACAACCTATGCTCCCAGCTACCCAAACACCACCTCAACCTCAAATAGCAATTGTTAATATGGCAAGTATGACTCATTCAGTTTTCTTAGCTACTAATTCCAATACATTACAATCATTGTTGCATACAAAATTTAATGCTAGCCCTTGGATTCTTGATACTGGGGCTACAGATCATATCATTTGTTCCTTAGATTTCTTTTCATTTTTTAGAGCAATTATGAATTGCTCAGTCCAATTACCTAATGGTGTCAAGGTTCAAGTCTCTCATATAGGAATAGTCAATTTAGGATTCATCATTTTAACAAATGTGCTCTTGGTTCCCTCTTTTACTTTTAATCTTCTGTTTGTCAACAAGTTAACTGCAAATAAACAATTGTGTCTTATCTTTCTTTCTCATCATTGTTTCATTCAGGTCTTTTCATCATGGATGACGATTGGAATGCTTAAAATGAACAATGGTCTCTATTTCTTGCAATCAGCTTCATTTCATTCACTTGCAGCTCTATCAGAAAACTCAACTTCCATTTTTGACTCTGTCAATAGAAATATTTTTTGTGTAATTAGTGCCAATGTTTGGCACCACAGATTAGGACATTTAGACTTAGCTTTTTTTTCCTACCTTATCTAGTTTACTTTCAGAAAAAGATGTAATCCCTGCCATACTTGTCCTAAAGCTAAACAAAGAAGATTGTCATTTCCTATTCATAATGATAAATCTAATAAACCTTTTGATCTTGTTCACATGGATGTATGGGGTCCTTATTCCCAACCTGATATTAATGGCAATCATTATTTCCTTACAATTGTTGATGATAATACAAGATCTATTTGGGTGTTTCTTATGAAGCATAAATTTGAAGTTTCACATATCATTCCACAGTTTTACCAATTTGTTTTAAATCAATTTGATGTTTCTATTAATAATATAAGGACTGATAATGAAAGTGAGTTTTCAATGCCTACATTTTATACCTCTAAATGAATTGTTCAGCAAACCTCTTGTCCCTACACCCCACAACAGAATGGTGTTGTTGAACGAAAGCATCAACACATTCTGAATGTGGCTAGAGCTCTCCTCTTTCATGCTTCTTTACCCATAAAATTTTGGGGTAGTGCAACATTAACTGCCACATATCTTATAAATATACCTCCTTCACCAAAATTAAACAACAAAACTCCTTTTGAGCTTCTTTTTCATAAGCCTGTTTCTTATCATCATTTGAGATCCTTTGGTTGCCTAAGCTTTGCAGTTAACCTTGCTGGTCACAGAAAAAATTTGAATCTAAAGCTAAGACTTGCATTTTTATTGGTAATCTAGTAGGAGTAAAAGGCTATAGACTTTATGATTTAGAAACTTATAATACTTCTGTCTTAAGGGATGTCATATTTCATGAAAATATTTTTCCCTATAAATCTTTTGTCATAAGTTCATCTTCTATACCATCTCTAGTTTTACCCTATGTTCCTGAGTTAATACCTAAGTTTCCTTCATCATCATCTTCAAATATCAGTAATTCTTCTTCTTCTAGTAGTCATACTTCTTCAATTTCTATACTAACAATCAATTCTCCTCATAGATAGGTGCCTACAGAACCAATTTTTTCATCTTTCAGTCTATCCAATTTAACTCTTGTATCAAAATCCATCCCATAAACACCTGATATTTCTCAAGCATCAATTCTAGAATTCATTCCATCACTATCTTCCATTATTCAAGAACCAGCTCTTCTTATCCTTAGGAAAAGTACTAGATAAAAGGTTGTTCCTTCATACTTAAAAGATTATCATACTACTCTTTTATTATCTAATTATGATATTCCTTCTATTTGTACTGCCCATCCTTTAAATCAGTATATTTCTTATTATCAATTATCTTCTTCCCATCATAAATTTGTTTGTTCTATTTCTTCTACATATGAACCTACAAATTATCACCAAGCTATTAAGTTTGATCATTGGAAAGTTGCTATGCAATTTTAATTAGATGCTTTAGAATCAAATAAAACTTGGAATGTTGTGCCCTTACCAACTGGTCATCAAATAGTAGGCTGTAAGTGGGTTTACAAGGTAAAATTTAATTCAGATGGGTCTATTGAATGATATCAATCCAGGTTAGTGGCTAAAGGATACACACAAAGAGAGGGATTTAATTATGAAGAAACATTCAGTCTTGTAGCTAAGCATATAACTGTCAGAATGTTCTTGCATTAGCTGCAACTCAAGGCTGGTTTCTCTCTCAATTATATGTGAATAATGCATTCTTAAATGGTGACTTGAATAAGATATTTTCATGGAACTTCCACCTGGCTATTAGTTTCAGGGGGAGCTAACACAAGTAAAGGAATCTGGTATACAGCTGGTATGCAAACTATAAACATTTCTCTATGGGCTGAAACAAGCTTCAAGGCAATGGAACACAAAATTCACAGAATGTTTGCTGTCTCATGGTTTTCAACAATCCAAAGCTGATTATTCTCTTTTTACCAAGGTTGGAGATACAAGTTTTATTGCTTTATTGGTTTATATGGATGATATCATTCTTGCTAGTGAAAATAACATGCTTATTGATCAACTGAAGTAGACATTAAATTCTCATTTTAAGTTGAAAGACTTAAGAGTAATGAAATACTTTCTGGGGTTAGAAATTGCAAGATCAAAGGAGGGTATTTCTATATGCCAAAGGAAATAAACTCTAGAATTACTTCAAGATTATGGTCACTTGGGAACTAAGCCAAGTTCTATTCCTATTGAAGTGAACCATAAACTTGTACATACTGATGATATCTTATTGAAGGATCCCTTAGAATATAGGCAACTGGTTGGAAAGCTAATGTATCTAACAATTACAAGACTAGATATTTGTTATGTTGTACATGTCTTAACTCAATTCATGGACAAGCCAGCAAAAGTGCATTTACAAGCTGCTATCAAAGTGTTGAAGTACCTGATGGGAGCACCTGGTCAAGGCATTTTCATGTTTGCAAAATTCAAGTTACATCTTAAGAGTTTATTTTCATGTCTACAAAATCCAAGTTACATCTTAAAAGTTTTACAAGTAGTGATTGGGCAGGGTGTGGTGATATAAGAAGATCTTTGACTGGTTTTTGCATTTTCATTGGAGATTCTTTAATAAGCTAGAAGTCAAAGAAAAAATCTACAGTTGCTAGAAGCTTTGCAGAGGCAGAAGACAGAGCCATGACAGTCACTACATGTGAAGTTTTATGGATTCTATATTTGCTCAAGGATTTTGGGATTGTGCATCCAGATTCTGTAGAGATGTTTTGTGATAACATGTCTGCAATCCATATTTCAAAGAATCCTGTGTTTCATGAAAGAATGAAACACATAAAAATTGATTGTCATTTTCTTAGAGAAAAGGTATTATCTAGAGTTATTAAACCAGTATATGTGCATATAGACTAGCAGCCAGCAGATATATTTACAAAGTCATTGCATCCAACCAAGTTCAATCAGCTTTTAAGCAAGATGAGCATACATAATATATATGCACATATTGAGGGGGAGTGTAAAGGAAAAGAATAATTTTGTTTATTATTGTAAATGCTGAGTCAACATTAGTTAACCTTTTATTTTTGTTTTCTTGTGCAGTTATTAGGTGTATATATTTTTTCCTTTATGTACCTTTCTTTTAGAGTTTTATATTTTTGAATACAGAGAATATGATTTTCACTTTCCTTTCTTTGTAACTTGTGTTAAGGTACTTAGCATTCCTCATATGAATTTTTATAAGCCCCACTTCTCAATATGTAAATATGCTACACCTAACTTATTTGCTACCTTCAATAAATATTCATTTCCAAATTGAATTGAACTTGTCCTTAAATCCATGGATGGATTTCATCGAAGGTCTTGATCAACTTAGAACAATATTTGATAATATATTACTCTCTTTATTCTATTTTGCTTGTGATTTTTTTCGGAGATGTCCAAAAAAAATATTTATTTTCTATTTTTAACGTTATTTAAACCTTTTATATCTATTTCATATTAATTTAGCTTTTTTAAAAAATATTTAATTATATTTAATAACAGTTATAAAAAAAAATAATATACTATTTAATATATTTTTAAACTTCATAAAAAAAACTATGCCTCAAAAAAAACAAAAAAAGGGACTGAGGGAGTATTTATTGATTTCGGCATTGATACTCTCTTTTTTAACATGTTAATAGAACCATATATTGTTACAGTGAATTATAAGCCAACCACCTATCAATCATGGCAAAACATTGCCTGGGCCTTAATTCTGAAGCCGAGTGACCTCCTCCCTGTGCAAAGAAAATAACTATAAATGGTCAATTTTTTTTTTCAACTTCCCATTCGTTTCAGGAAAAATATAATATTTTCCATATTTTCTGATATTTTTAATTTATAAAATTTTGATAAATTAAAAATATTTTTTAATCAAAAGAAAAATTGAATTATTTTTTCTAATTTAAACAAATTTATTATAATAAAAAAATATATAAATACATATTTATTAATTTATCAATTATCGGTAATCAACACCATTAATCACTACCAGTGTGATCATCATCATTGATCTCAATGATTGGCAATGATCACCATGGAACACCCGTTGTCAGTTACAAACGACCACTAAAATTAATATATATATATATATATATATATATATATATATATATATATATATATATATATATTTAATAATAAATTAAAAAAATGAAATTTTGAAATTTTTATAGGTTTCTAAATATTTTTATAATCTTATAAATTAAATTTTTAATATTTTTCAACTCATTTTTAATATTACAACCAGATAATAAAAAAATAATTTTTTAATTGAATATTTTCTTTAGAAAATACTTTTCAGCAAGAAGTTATTTTCAACAAAAAGAATAGAGGCTAAAATATTTGAAAAAGATTAAAAAAAAAAAAAGATAAATTATTCTTACCTGAACGATAGCAAATGTCAAATTGTATTTGCTCTTTGAATATGCAATTACGTTACTGCAGAAAATAAAAAATTGAATTATTTAGTTTCAAAATTGAAGAAAATATTAAATTTTATGTAATTTAGAGTTTATATATATATATATAAAGAAATTAAATTAAATTTACTAACCCAGCAACTTGATGATCAACAAACCATGGTCGCCAATCTTTTGTTATTTTCAAATTTAGAGTCTGAATCCATGCATAGGTACCCGAATATGGAATTGCCAAGTCATGATCACCACTGCAAGGGGACCAAAAACTTCAATTTTAGCACCAAATTAGCTTAATATTTTTATTTTTTGGGTGAATTGAATTTAAATTTTATTAAAAAATAAAAATTTAATTTTTATATTCTTAAATAATAAAAACAATTTAAAATATAAAAATTAGTTAAAAATAAAAAATTATTTATATATTTTCATTTTTCTTTATTTTCCTAATTTTCTTGATCACCAAACATTTAGCTTAACTTTCACGTTTAATAAATAAAATTTTCTTTTTTATTTTTATCAAATTTTCCAAATTAGAAATATTTATATTCAATTGTTTTAATTTTCCAATTAAAAAAAATAATTATTTTCTAGTTTAAGGATGGAAGGATTTTGCTTTTTTTTTTTTTATTAATGTAATTTTTATTATTTTTTAAACTCATATTACTAGTAGTACAAACTAAGACGGCATTTTGTCAAAAAAAAAAGAAAAAAAAAATTCACATACAATATAAAAGAATAAAATCACATTTTTTTTCCCATAAATATTTCATTTTATGTTTTAACTACTTGCCTAGGATGTTAAAAAAACCTCCAGATTGAATAATCATTTCAAAAATTTAACAATTAATAATTTAAAACGATAATTACTATACTAGAAATTAGATTTTTTATATTTTTAACCTTTAACAATCAACAGTTAATTACTATCTATAATCCAAACAAACCTTTAAATCTTTACCAGATTCTTGACGCAATGGAGTTAGTGGCATTAAAAAAATGAAAATTAATCACCTGAAAATTAGAACTCGGTAATCTTTTTTAGTGAAACTTCTCTGATATTGAAGGCTACTTCGGATTTGAAATTCATACCGTAAACTAAGATTGCATCTCGGCCATTCATTTATTGTTCCCTAAATAATTAAATATAAATATATGAAATTTCAGATAAAATTTTAAAATTTATTTATATCAAACAAGACTTTATATTAGAATATATAATTTACATTTACCTGTCGAATATGAAGAGCTTTTTGAACACTCTTATCATTAGCCCAAAGGTGGGAATATATTAACATGTAATCCTATTGACAAAAAATATATATATTTTGCATTAGCATATGCATATGGATGAAAATTGCAGATCGAATGAATTAAATTTTAGAAAAATTTGATATTTCTAAATTTAGATTCATTCCATTAATAGATTAAGCACATAAGTTTAGTTTCGGTCATGTTTTTAAATCAGACCAGTGGTTCTAGTATAATGTTTTGTGAAATCAAAATCAAATTATAGATACACAGTTTTGTTTTGGTTATGAACCAAGAAAATTCTGGTTCTGATCTAGGTCTTATTATTTTTTTTTAATAAAAATGTACAAATCTATAAAAATTAACTAAAATCAGGATTTGAACTGGAGTTAGATTGCTGATGAGGGACAAAAATGGCCTTTATAGGGGGGTCCTCATTTTTCTCTATATATAGAAGGGACAAAGGTAAAATAGAGAGATCTCTCTCTCTGTAAATTCTCTCTCTAACCTAAATTCTCTCAACTGACTTGCTGACTTGGGCGTCGGAGGTTCTCTCGGAGGTCAGCCTCCGAGAGTCTGAAATCATCAACTGCTAATTCCAATTTCAGTTTGGTTTTTTATCCGTTTTAGATTTAGTTATGAACTAGCTCGTGGTTACGTCTATACATGCATGCATATTAGATCCATTTATGAATAAAGTCAAAATTTAAAAATTATTAAAATTTTCAAAAACCTGATGCGTCCAACTTATAATTTTTTTTTTTTGCACAACTTGAAATCTGAAACTTAATCTAAAACAAGAAGAGAAATAAATAAATACTTACTCGACACCAATCTTTGGAAAGTTGAGAAGCTGTAAAGACATCTATTTTTTTCATCAATGTAAGCAAATCAATTTCTCCAAGCAAAGGACTGAGGTCCCACGTACTACACTTGGGTTCCATTATATTGTACATGTATAATTTCTCCAATGACTGCAACAATAATCAACAAATTTCATTTCTATCATATAATCAATTTCTATATATATATATATATATATATATTTGAGGAGAGAATCAAGGTGGGAATATTCATTAATTTTAAGCCTACTCACAGTACTCACCTTGTTTACAGCTTGAAGATTGGTAATGCACATTTCATTGCTTCGATCTGGATTCAGATATTCCCCTTTGCAATTTTCCTTAGTTGACTACTTCAATTACAAAATATTTGTAAAGTTACAAAAATTTTTTGTCATTAATTTAAAAAAATGTTTAATTACATATAAAAAAGAAAACCTTTAAGAGTTTCTCAATTATAGCTTATTTTTAGCAATTAAAGATTTAAACTTTTAAAATTGTATCAATTTTAGCCCTCCAATCATAATATTATAGCAAAATTAATTACCAAATAGAATTAAAATCATTGTTAATTTTACTTTTTGAAAACACAATGAACAAATGTGGCTTAATTTTACTTAAAAAAATCAAGAGCAAAATAATGAGAATTATTGTTATTATTATTTTTTAATTTTTAACTTGATTTTTTTCCTGAATAATTGATTTTTTATTTCAGTTGTTTGAAAAAATAAAACTCCATTTGTTAAGTACTACTAAAAAGCTAAAATTGATTTAATTTTAATTATTAAAATAAAATAATATATTAAAACTGAAAAGACACTAAAAATTCAGAATATTTTTAGTAATTAAACCTAAAAAAAAAAAGATATTTCTCATGGCTAAAATTAAAAAAAATATATATGTGCTAGGTATGATATTTTTATCTTTTTTTTTTAAAGAATATTTTTATCTAGTTGACAAGGAAATTAAGAGTTTAAAAATATAACTAAATATGGAAAAATTAAAAAAAAAAAAAGTAATAATTGTGAGAATAATATTTAATGTAATTGAAGTGGTTCACCTTGAAAAGTTTATCAGATATGATAGCCTTTTGATGAGCATATGTTATTCTTGAATTCAAATCATGCTTAATATCCGTAAGTGGATTGCCAATTATAAATCCCTAATTTTAATTTAAAGGAAAATTAATTAGTTCAATTATAATACAGAAAAAAAAATTTAAAATAAAGCCCTGATTAACAAGAATGATTGAGATAATTAATTAATTTAACAGAAATAAATTATAAATTATTTACTTTAAAATTGAGCATAGGTTCATTCCCTTTGTCATTCCCTGCAAGAAAATATTAGGAGGTACAAAATCTATTAAATAATTAAAATTTATTTGATGTGCATCATTTAATTAATTACTACTAAAATAAGATCAATGCATGAGAACAAGCTAAATTATTATTCATAATTTTTATTTTTATTAAAAAATAATTTTATTAGTTCAATTTAATGATTAATTAATTATATGTAAGAAAACATAACTTACCGCTAGATATTTCTTGAACAATCATCGGAACAAGTAGGCCCCCATAAGAATCACTACCAACATATAATGGATTGGAGAGAAATGTAGGGTGTGTCTTAAGCCACTGCATGGTCAAAATCCAAATTAATATAAACAAAATCCACAGATTAGTATAAGTAAAATCATATTTATAAGTTTAATTTGTTTAATTAATATTTAAAATTTATCTTAATTGTTATATTTATTACTTAATTATTATCGGAATCTCATCTTCTTTAAATAAATTTGATGTAAAAAATAAGAAAAAAATAAAAAAAATCATGTAATTTGGTTTTTTACATTTATGAGTCTGTGAAATTTTTTTATAAAGAGAAACCTAAGATTTATTCCATTAGCAGTTTAGAATTTTTAGTGCTAATACTGTTAGTCAATATTAACGTGACATAATCAATAATAATATGATGTTGATGTGTCACTTGTTGGCTTCATTTTTTATTCACATGATTATTAAAATATAAAAAGGTAGAGTATATAAATGTTACGTGAGTACCACATCAGTATTGACTAATAATATTAAGAATGCGAACCTTAAGTATTAACGTAGCAAACTGGCAAATTTCTCTTTGTAAAAAAAACTTCACAGATCCGTAAATATAAAAAAATTAAATCACATGATACTTTCTATTTTTTTTTTAAGTTATAATATATAATATGATTATCATTAAACTAATAATCTAATTATCAAGTATTTATCTTATAACACATAAGGTTAACTCTCACCTTTCTTAGAAAATCATAGGTTTGTGCGGTTGATGATAAATCACCTATTTTGTGTCCATGCCAAGTTGTAGCATAAGAAAATCCAGTGCCCACAGGTGTATCTAAAAATATTATATTTGCAACCTGCAAAATTTTCAGAAACATAATATTAGAAATCCCACCAAAGAACTACTCAAAATAAAAACAAACAAATAAATTAGTAAATATAATATTTTAAGTCTTAACCTTTGTCCATGAATGTGGATTCAGCAGAAGTGTTGGTTTGTTCCCACTGGTGTTGGCATAGTTGAAACTTAGTGGACCTAAAAAAAAAATTACAAATGTATATATTAATATCAGTGGCGAAGCTAAAAATTTTAACTTATAAATATAAAATTAAAGTGTCATTGTTCATTAGTTGGCAAACAAAATCAATATATAACCTCAACATTAGTTTAATTTTATGCATTATTAATTAACTTTTACACTATGCATGACAACAAAATGGAAAAGTGAGGGGAGAAGAGGGAGAAAATTTTAACTTATATTGTTTGCCAAATTAAAATTTGATTAATGAAGAGAATGGAAGGGAAATAATGTTATTTTGTTTTGATAAAAGGGAAGGGATGATAATTATAATTGTAAAAAGGCAAAAAAGTATCAACGAAATTAAAAAAAAAAAAGAAGAATACAAATAAGTTTTTAATAGAATAAAATCTACTAGTCATATTAAATTTTTGAAAATAATTTTTAAATAATAAAAACTTAAGATCATTATTAATAATTTTGAAATAGAATTAGATACATTAAAATGAATTCATTAAAAAAAAAAAGTCAAGTTAATTACATTTACGTTAGAAGTGATTTTATAAAAGCAATAGAAATCCCAACCAATATTATTGAAATATTCAAACATGAAAAATATATGTAGGGTAATATTAACGTAAAAGATATATAAGAGTTTATTTGAAATACGGTTAAATTGATGAGGATAAAAAGAGCTATGCAAAAAAATTGTAATATCCCACTAAGAGTTGAAATTTTTCAAGTTTCAATTTGGCGTGTAACCAATTTTAACTTATATAGAGGGAATGAAGGTGAATTACTTATTTCCCTTCCCTTACTCTTTTTAAAAAAAAATAGATACCAAATAAGATAGTTACTAATTTCTTCTTTATTCTCCCCCTTTTTATTTAAATTCACCTCCACCTATGCATAGTGTTAGATAAGTAATATTGAAATATTCTCAAGTTTTAAATTATATACATAAAAAAAAAAAAACTCAAGCACTGTTTTAATTTGTATGTTTGTTCTCCATACTATTTATTAGATTTCAATTTTTGAAATCAAATTGCAATTAAAAAATATATCATTTGCAGTTTTTTTTCTTAATTCCAACATATTTGATATGCTTCTAACTTAACTAAAAGAAAAAAAAAATGAATATTTTAATCAGAACAATTAAAAAATTAATTTAGTATAGAGTATAAAAATAAATTTATGTGTATCAATATCCGCCTAAAAAATGGTAATTGAGCTCGATTTCTTATTGTGTATGGATTTGGGGTAAACCCAAGTAAATAGACTCTGATTTTTAATCCCAATTCAATTGTAATTTACAACCTAATTGGAAATCTATAAATAATTAGAGAATTTTTAGATATAATTACTAAAATATCCTTGCAAATACTCTATAAATAGCCGTGAGTAATCAATAAATAGCTTTGTAAAATTCTATCTACAGTTTATCACTCACTTCAATAAAAATTATTTTTTACTCTAAATTTATGTAATCGTTCATTTAAATTGACGGTTACTTCCAATATAAATATTTATTCTATAATTGACAATGCAGCCTATATATCCAATCTTAATTGATGATTCTTGCAATTCATATATCAGATCTCTAAGTCAAAGTTGATGGTGTATTGGCCACCTATATATTAGAAAATTCAGATTATTTTTTTACACATATCCTTAGCTATCAATTGACAGCGCCGCTTATATACTGATAAATTAGATTAAATTAATTGCACAAATCCTAAGATCCAGTACTGACACCTATATACCAGTAAATTAGGTTAAAACAAAAATCCTATAAAATTCAATATTGACAAAACTGAAATAAATGACTTTTAATCAAATAATTTAAAGATTTTAATTTTAATTAATTCATTTAGGATTAATTTAGGGTTAACAATGTGTGACACCATTTTTCAGTAAAGAAAAAAAAAAAAAGCAATATATATATATAGACATACCATGCTGATAAAGAATAGCAGAAAGACTAGAGCAGCCAGGTCCTGCTGTAAACCAAAGCAGAAGAGGATCATTTTCTGGACTTCTTTCTGACTCAAAGAAGTAATAGAATAGTTGCACCTCTTCTTTGTACCCTACACCTACATACCTTAAATATCCATAGCCACAAAATTTTTCAAAATACACCCTCCGTATGTATACTAAATATATGAAGAAAAAGATTCGAATATAAATTTATCATCCATTAATTATAAAAAACATTACTGCTATACTAAATCTGCGAGTCTTATATCATCAGAAAAAACATGTATATACATACCCAGTTTCAAGTTTGAATGGGAGATCTCCATCAAATCCTGGTAGATTCTTGAGGATCGATTGGGAGATAATAATTTTGGAATAATCACTAATTAGTAATAGAAGAAGGACATGACCAAACATCATTTTCCAAAATTTAGCCATTGGAATAACACAAGCTTTTGTTTTGGGGCTATGTGGTGTGATAATAAAGTTTAAAATAAAAATGATTTAATAAGTGAAAATTATATTTAATATATATATATGCATCTTTAAAGCAATAATTTTCGTCTTTTGCTCTTTTTCTGTATTTTCATTTAGGCTACATGTGTCCATTAAAGAACAAAGTGGTTGACATATACCTTGTTTTAAAAATCAGACTGAATCAGCCAGTTTAATCGATTAAACAGAGAACAGAGACTGTCCGGTCCAATTATCTCTAAATAACTGAATTTTTGGTTGAATTAGATTAAACTTGTTGAAATGGCAGAACCAAATGAATCGGTCTAATTTTAAAAATTATTAAAAAAAAAAATTAAACTTCTATTGTATTTTTTTTCTTAAATATATTTAAATTTGTTATTTGATTAATTATATTTATTTTTTCGAAAATGTATTTTTCTTAGATATTATAATTTAATATATTATATTAATTATATAAAAATATTAAAAAATATATAAATATAGATATTTTACAGTACAAGTTTTAACCAGACAAACTGATCAAATCAAAAATCAATGATCTGACTGGATCGATCACAGGTCCAGTTTTTAAAATACAGAATATATGTATAGTTGGTTCACACCGTAAAGCATATATATATATTTTTTAAATTTATGGTTAATTAGATTTTTATTGGAATCAGAATTCGCAATTTTAGAGTTTTAAAAATAATTTTAACATAATTAAATGAAAATTTATTAATTTTTCTCTTAAAAAATTATATATTAATTTTTATTTAATATATGAATTATTTTAACTAGAAAAATTTATGTCAAAATTTAATGTTTAATACACATTTCTGCATTATGAAGCTGGCATCCTTTCACCACCGCAACTAGCCATAGCCTGATGGTCAACTCCTTAAAAAGTTGATATTGTGCATGAAGACTCTCTGACTGATTATACAAGTGCAAGTGCAACAAGTGTAACTTAAATTGTATAAATGCATTGCCATTTGTCTATTCAGTTTTTTCTTTTTTAAACAGAATTTCTTTCATTTAGTTAATTGAAATAGCTAAATATTGGAAAGTTGAAGGTGGAAAATCATTTTATAACAATTAATAACTTGCCGAGGCACTAAGATATTTCTGAGGCGACATGGCATTAGGAGAAGCACTTACTGCCGAGGCAATTGCTTGATGATGAGGCACTTCTGGGCTTTTTGGATAGTGCTTTGGGCCTGCACGCTGATGGCAACTTTACAAATGTACGAGCCCTGCTGTTTATAGCTCTAACCTATTTTAGACTTTGTCTCAATTTTCTCAATTATTGTTAGTCTTATCATTTGTCTTTCTATTTAGATTTTAGATGTGGGCTTAAATTTTTTTTTTTTTTTTTTTTATAGAACTATACATAATTATAAAAGTCCAACTAGCAAAGGTGAAAATAAAAGTTTTGGGATAAAAAAATATAAAAATAATTAAAAATGATCAGTACAAAATCAAACCTTGACAGTCCCTTCTCTTTAAGAATTTTTGATATACATAGAAATCCTATTAATAAACTCTACAAAGAGTAATAAGCGAACCACCGATCAATCATAGCAAGGCATTGCTTGGGGTTATATTCTGGAGCTGTGTGACCCCCACCCTACATGCACAAGGAGCAAAACCATATTTAATTAGCCATGTTGCTTAATTATATTATAAAACAATAAATTAAAGATTAGCTACAAGATAATTTCTAAAATTTTGTTTAATTCATAAATCAAAACCTCTGTTATGAAAATTAAATAATAAATTTTTAGTTAATAAAATGTGATCTGGTTGGTTTTCTTATTCTTTTTTAATAATATAAAAAGTGAGAGATTTCAATTTCGAATCTTTCAAAACACAAAAAATACGTTTGATAGCCATATGTAATATAATGAAATGTATTTCTAATATAATATTTATATTAAAAATATATTTGATTATATTATATTACATTACAGTTTACCAAATATAATTGTCAACAATAAATGGAAGAATTACCTCCCTGTTGACAACTTTATTACTAATTTAAATGGTTAATTAGAAAAATAGAGAAGTTCATTGAATTATATATACACACGTAGCGGTTAAATATTACTTGTATTTTGTAGTACAAGCAATAAATACTAACCCTGCAACTTGACCATCAACGAACCATGGCTGCCAATCAGACGCAATTGTCTAGTTGAGAGATTCTATCCACATAGCTGTGCCCACATGTGGAATAAGCATGTCATGATCACCACTGTATACAATAAACCAAAATATGAAACATTTTAACTTATTAATTAATATAAGAAATATGATATAATAAGTGAAATTATTCTTCCAACTTATTATTACATCCTACTGTTAATTTGATTTTTAAATTTTAATAGAAATTAATTAGATTTTTCAACTTTGTAAATTTGATAAATTACTTAGAATCAAATTAATTATTTAAATTTACAAACAATTCAAATAATTAATCTAAATTTAAAAATTAAACTGATAATATGATATCATAAATTTTAAGTATCAATTTAGTATTTTAACTTTTTAATTAATATAATTGTTTTTACAATTGACTTAAAGATAGAATAACAATTAAGTTTTTAAATTGAAGTAGAATTAATATTTTAAAAAAAAAAAGAACAGGGTATAATTACAAAAGTACACAAAATTGCAAAAGACTATAAAGTTGGAGATAGATTTATAGATTGCAGACCTTTAAAATATAATCAATAACGAAATTTGATCAAATCCTACAATTTCGTATGCTTTGAAGAACTTGATATAATATTTTTTTATGCAACATTTCACATAAATTTCATCCATCAAAGTTTTTAAGCACTATTAATAATTTACTAAATAGCAATATTATACAAGATTATAAAAAATTTTCATAGCTAAAAAGAACCCAGTGATTTCAAATTCAAATCAATTTATAGTTTTTATAGTAATATATGGGTAAAATGACATTTTTAATGTTTCAATTTGGCAAAAATTTTTAATTTAGCGTTTGAATTTGCAAAAGTTTCAATTAAGTATTATAACCTATATAAAAAAATTTCAATCAAAGCATTATTAACAGGTTATCAACTGGTAATTTTTTACAAATTACAGAAAGATCCTTAAAAAATTACAAAATTATTCAAAAATTTTAAAATTCTTGCAACCAAGATTTCAATTTCTGAAGATGATTAATAATTAATTAGTATCTCTTCAGAATTTCATATCACTGATGAAAAAGGAATGTATAATTATATAGATTAGAATGTTTTTGCAAAGTCGTTACTTTATAATTTTATTCTTTTAATTTAGAATATCATTGTCATAACACGATTTGATACTTTGATATAATTGTAATTTATTTAAAAACTTTACCATAAAATGATATTTTGGAATCTTAATACTTTAGAGATTAGATCAGAGACAGATTGAGGGTTCATCCATAATATGCATGCAATAACCTTAGTAAAAATTTTGAAATTTAAAAAGATGATTTAGTTGTAAGAATTTTAAAATTTTGAGATCATTTTGTAATTTTCTAAAGAGTTTTTTGTAATTTATATAAAGTCACCGGTTGGTAACCTGCTAATAACACTTTGTTAAATTTTTTTTACATATTGCAACACTTAATTGAAATTTTTTTAAGTTTAAACACTCCATTGACAAATTTTATCAAGTTGAAGCATCAAAAATATAATTTTACCGTAATATATGTGATGAGGGAATAATTTATTTCTTTATTTGGTAAATTTAGCGCCAATTTTAATATCTCTCAATTATAATTAGAATGGTTTTATTATCATTAATTTAAAGTTTTATTGTAGTTATTTTACATTTAACATATAATTTTTATTATAAATATGGTGCAATTATTATCTGCTCTTAAAAATTAAAAAAAAAAAAAAAAAAAAAGCCATTCTACGTATTAACTCATATCTTGTATTTGAAGGGTAAAAGTGTTAGGAGATAATTGGCAAAATCACCTGTAAATTAGGGCACGAAGTCCTGTTTTCTTGGTTAAGTTTCGGTGATAATCAACACTGCGATGGAGCTTGACTATAAAGGACAAGCTTGTATTGCATCTTATCCAATCCTTTATGGTCCCCTAATCATTCATTTCATATAACATTAATATAAAAAGAAGTTAAAATGTTAATATATAGTAGTAACTTTTAAGTATGCAGACAATTATAGATTATATTTATAAAAAATAGTCTTTATTGATAATTATTATAAAATAAATGAAATTAGAGGATAAAAATCAAAAAATGATATGATTTAGTGATTCTCAAAGATAATAACATGAGAACATATGTGTACTACCCAAAAATTTTATAACTCATTCTAGTTACTAATGACACTAGAGGACAAGATCTTTAAATGTTAGCATAGTATAAAAATGAAAGTAAATTGGTTAGGAATCTTATGACACCATTTGAAATGTTTATCTAGTTTATGAGATTATCATAACTAATTGTGCTATGGTGGATTAATAGAGTTTATATGATAACTTATGAGGTCTATAAAGAAGTTGGAGAATACAAACTAAAAAGTCAAAGTGAAAGAAAAGAAAGAAAGTTAAAAAAAAAAAAATTCTAAGTATGTTAATAGGCTTATGGACTTGTTAATGTACTTTTGGACATTAAAGGCCCAAACTCAACAATAGTCTCATAGACCTGTGGTTGAATAAATATCAAAACTTTTAAGTTAAAATAGTTAGCCCAAAATAAAATTTGATGTTGGAAGAGTAGCCATCAAATTTGACTTATTAGCCACCAAAATTGACTAAGTCAAATCTTTAAGGTAATTGAATTCCTATTCTTCCTACATAAGAGTATAGGTATATTTTTAGTATTTCCATACCATATGATGAAATCTTAGCCATTCAACTTGAGTAAATCATAGCCATTCATTTTGATTAAATCATAATTATTGAATTAAGCTTTGATTAAATTCTCACCATTCTACCTATCATATATATATACATCAATTTATGTAAATGTACATCATTTACCTATTTCTATACCAAAAACTTCACCTTAACAAAAAGAAAACTCTCCCCATACCAACATCAACAAAGAACTCAACAAAATCAAAATTACCCAAGATAAGGAATCAAGTTCATCCTCTTTTTTTTTTTGGTTATAAATATGATTTTAGTATTTTAGTTGCTTAAATCCCTCAACATATATATATATATATATATATATATATATATATATATATATATCGGCCATATGGGGATATGAATATATGAGATGTAGTTTTGGATGTTCTTAGATGAAATATGAAAATTTGAATTGAGAATTAAAGGATTAATGTGAAGATAGATAAAAAAAAGTATGAAAATTACCTAAGTTCTACTGAGAGGGAATTTTAGCCAACATAAAGAAATGGTCAAGAAAGTATTCTAAATTCTAATTAGAAGCATGTAAGGTTATTTTAGGTGGAGAAAAATGATTTGAAAGTGTCAAAGTGAATTATGAAAACTTGGTTCAAAACTTGAGGATCTTAAAGGTATAAACTTAGCAAAAAGAGAGACTTAGCATTAGCAAAAAGAGGAACTTAGTATTCTAATGCTTGATTTTAATATTTGAATGACCATATAGGTTCTTTTTTATATTAATTTCATATTTCTATAATTAATTTGGCGATCTGAAGAGGAATTATGTATGTTCTTCAAATTTGCCCTAAGTGGAATAAGTTAGGATTTTTATGAATCAAAGTGATTTAATTCCAAATAATTAGTGGAAATTGATGGTTTAGGTGTTAACTTGATGAATCTATGATCAATTTGAGATTTGAAAAGAAAATTAATGGTTTTTTTTTTTTTTCTAAATTCTAGGCTTTACGAACCAATTTAGAGATTTAGAGATTTAAACTTGAAATTCATGAAATTGAATAAGGAATTAAGCTTGGAAATAATTGGAAACAAGAATATGTATAAAGGTAACAATATTGATATACATCCATTGGGAGTTGAAATAATGAAATAAGTATAAGATAGATAAGTTATGATTGATAAAATTATTAGACACTATGGGTGGAGCTTCTCAAGCTAAGGGCAAGGACATTGCTTAAAATTGTGAAGGACACTATTTTAATCAAGAGTGAACATTAATAGGAGCACAAAAGTTCAAGGTGAGTACTTAATAATATGATTGAGCCATTCTTGTATGCACCTATTGGTTGTTGAAACTATTGAAATCCCATATCTTTCTTGTATGACATTGACCATTGTAAGTCTCCTACACTGGTCTTACATTGTGACCAATAATAAGAAGCATTGACATACCATTTTATTTTCTATTGAATTCCTATTATGGATCTTGTATGTGTCTTTTTATTAATGCCCATTATATGCAAAAATCCTCTCTGATGTGAGAAAATACATTAGACAATGGGCACTTGGTTAAGCCTATGGGTAGGGCGAGAGTACCCAACCTCTATTAGTGGGAACGCCTAACCGCAAAACCTGATCAGTCTTGTGCAGTGTAATGAATGTGAGTAAATAATGTTTAGGTCGCCACTCTTAACATTATGTGTGGGAAGCACTTCGCTTCCAAGATGTTATCATTTATGTTAAAATGTACTCTTAATTTAAATGACCAATTTTGATTATCACCACTCAATTACCATATTGAACTGGTTTTATATTATATTATTATGTACTCACTGAGCTTGTCTTATTTTGTAGTTGTTCAAATTTTTCAGGTTAAGGTGAATTATTAGCAAGGTAAATTCCGTGCTATGCTTTTCCGCTTGGGAATTACTCTGCTAAAATTTCCATGTTTTAAGTTTTGCTTATATTACTCTGAGGATAATTGATCTAGAGTTCCATGGTATTTGAAGGATTAGTACTAAAATGTGTTGAATTGAAAAGTATTGTAAACTAATAGTAGTAATTGTTATATACATATTTATGGTAGTAAGTAGGAAATGTATGGATGATATTTATTAGTATTTGAGATAGAAACTCCAAACAATGGTCATGAAATGGCATGAATGTGTATTAGCTATGAGTAAATAGATAAAGTAATAATGAAAGACAATAAAAAGTAATTGGGTTCCGATCTTAGGATAAGATATAATATGGTAAATGCTTAATAATGATAAGTTCAATGGGGGTTCTATAGGTTTAGGTTACCTTATGTCTCCCTAAAATCTAGGATCATCACAGCCTATAAATTGGGTCATGATAGAATTGATATCAAGGCTAAAGATTTAGGTCTTATTTAGACTTATTAACTATATGAACTTTAGGTTAAACCATAAAGCATAGGATTCCTTATCGCTGTTGAATCGCATTGTTAAGATAGATCTATGTTAATGTCATATATTAGGTTATTACCTCATCTTTGTGACTTATGTGTGCATTATTGTATTGTTGTATCATATTACATGATTGTGGAATGTAGATGCCATGGATTCGCAACCTTATTAGAGAAAGGGAAATATCAGATGCTGCTTTGGCTGCTCCACCTGAACTCGAAGAAATAGATCTAGAGGAGGATCTTGACCCAATTTGGGTAGTGAGGATGAAAGCACAGTATAAAGAGGCAATGAGGGAGCTTTGCATATTAAGAGAAGAAGTATGAAGTTAAGAAGAATAATTGGAGATATGAAATGGAAATTGGCTTAAGTCAGCCATATGCACTAAAACCCGAGGGTAGAACGAATCCCACCTCTCTAGGGTTTCCTGAACATTTATGTGTAGCTTGTGGTAGGTTTGATCATTCGGAGGAAAGATGCCCTATTAGGAGGCGTATATTATCTCATTTTTTATTATACATGGCCTGTAGACATGTGGGCCCTGGAGAAAGTAAAGCTGATAACAGTGAGATGGGTTCGAGAAATAAGGGAAGATGGGGATAAGAATGGATGCATTTTTATTAGGTTTTTGGTGAAATAGTTGGCATGTATGTACAAGTAGTGGATACCCTAATTTGAAGGATAACCAATGGAATATATAATCTTTTTGTATATATACAATATGTAACTGTTGTATGAAAGTTTGGAATGAATCACATCACTTTTGTGTATTACATTGGAGTTAGAATCTGTCTTAAGCTTGTCGCAGTCGAGATTTGTTTATCGTGGTCACAACTATCTTTTAGTGTCCTAGGTTGCATTCGTGAAACACACTGTGTTGAGATTCTATTCGATGTTTTATCTTTAAAATAGTCTTGAATGCGGTTGCAAAATTGATGTAGTGCTCGCGATTTAGAGGTGCATTTCATGACTTAAGGGATTTTTATTTATAAGCTTCTTGATGAATGTTGTCTATGAAATAAACACTTAATAAACATGTAAAATAACTTAAAATTTGATCTATCAAGAACACAAAAAGAGGTTAAGTAAGATTTAACACAATTTGAATCAACAATTGATTGTATGATTATATGCTATGTGAAAGGTATGTATGTGACAATGGAATGATTTGTGATATGTGTAAACAAATCGTTAAATGATATGTGAAATTATTGAATGATACATGTATAGGAAATTGTTAAATGTTATGTATGGTTAATGTCATAAAACAAAAGATGATGCTCGATAGTAGTTAGTGTGATTGCAAATGATTCATATATATTTTATATATTAAGACATATATGAAATAAGCTAAAAGAAAAGTATTATTGAATTTGTGGCTCAGATACCACCTCGTAGAATAGAACAATAAGGGAGGCAAAGATCTCAAGAAGCTAAGAGTATCGCTCCAGATGCAGCATCTAATGTTGCATCTATACAAGATAATGATAGAGAGACATCTCAATCAAGACAATGCACAATAGCTAAGAGAACAAGGACTACCTGGAAACATAGATGCTTTGTTGCAAGAGAATCAAGAGCTAAGGTGACAACTTAAGGAATTAAGACGAAGGTAGGAGATGCCTCCGCCACCAACACCAATTATGGCACTGCCTTCTAAGAGTTGAGATTGTTCCTCTTCTTCTATTGAGGGTGCCACATCGTGTATGAAGAAGAATGATATTGGCGGAAGGAGTTACAGTGAATGACTTTAAGAAGATGAAACCTTCTGAGTTTAAAGGAGAAGAAGGGGAGGATCCCTAAGAGTTTCTAGAAGAATTGGATAAGATAGCACAAAGATTGTCATGCTCTGACGAAAAGTTGATTGAATTAGTAGGGTTATAACTTAAGAAGGACTAATGGGAATGGTTCCAAAGGGAGATTAGAGCCAGTTATATAGAGATGACCTTCCTATATGGGCTAAATTTAAGCAAAGACTAATGGATGAATTCTTAACCAAATGAGAAAGGAAAACCCATGCTCTTTAATTTGAGTAATTGAAACAAAAGCCTAGAATGTTTGTATTTGAGTATACTTGAGAATTCAAATGTTTGACTAAATATGTCCCTCACATAGTACCTATAAAAGCAAGTAGGATTGATCGATTCCGACGAGGATTGATCACACTGCTTTATAACATGTTGGTAGCCACTGATTTCCTTACCATGGCCAAGTTAATTGATAAACCTAAGCTTACGGCAGAAACACAAGGGTAAAAGTAAAAGGCAAAGCAGTCAATAACGGGAAGGCTCTACTCAAAGTAAGGGTACTGAACATGCTTTTACTATATCCACCCTATGCCAGCCAAGAAAGGGAGGACAAAGTCAAGTATAGGATGGAAGTGTTTAGATAGCCTCAACTTCATACAACATTAATACATATCGAACCAAACAAAAAGGTCAATCTATACTTACTTGCACCATGTGTGGGCAACAACATTAAGGAGCCTCTCGGAGAGCCACGGGAGTGTACCTATGATGTGGACAAATGGGATATTTTATCAAGGATTGTTTGATAACTGTTAATCAGAAGACAACTACAAAGCTTCGTAGCCCACTATGCAAATGAATCGGATTGAAAATCATGGACCGAGAGGACGAGGCCGAGGCCGAGGACGAGGCCGAGGTATAGGACAATCCTCAGGCAATGTGTAAGCTATGGAAGGTAGAGGTAAAGGAAAAGATTATGCTCTCAATTAACAAGAAGCTTATATGTCCCATAATGTTGTTATAGGTACTATCCTCATCTAGTTTGTTAGTTCTCGATGTTTATTTGATTCTAATGCAACACATTCATTTATTTCCCCATATTTTGCTAAGAAATTTAATAAGGATAAGGAGGTGATGAATGAACCTTTGATTATAACCACACCCTTAGAAGAAATTATAAGGGTAGAACAAGTGTATAAAAATTGTATGGTAGAAATTGAAAATAGGAGATTTCCCACAAATTTGATTGAACTAAAGGTCTCAAAATTTAATATCATTTTAGGAATGGATTGATTATCTATGCATAATGCTCATATAGAATGTAAGGGAAAAAGAATTAATTTCAACAAGCAGAATGGGTCCGAATTTACTTTTCAAAGTGATAGAAATCATTTTACCATGAATTTTATTTCGGCTATTGGAGCAACAAGGTTGTTAAGCATATTTGTCACATATGGTAGATACTGAAAAAGTGGATAAAATTGTTAAAAGGATACCCGTAGTAGATGAATTTCTTAATGTGTTCTTTGAGGATCTACCAGGAATGCCACCGAATAGGGAGATTAAGTTTATAATTGAGCTCCTACCTAGGACTCAGCCAATGTCAATACTGTCTTATCGTATGGCACCTTCTGAATTAAAAGAATTGAAAGTTCAATTACAGGACTTGCTTGATAAGGGTTTTATTAGACAGAGTAGTTCCCCGTGGGGTGCTTTGGTTCTGTTTATCAAGAAGAAAGATGGGTCATTAAGGTTGTGTGTTGATTATGGATAGTTAAAAAAAGTGACTATGAAGAATAAGTATCCTCTACTAAGAATTGATGATTTATTTGATCAGTTGCAATAAGATAATTATTTTTCTAAGACTTGCGATCGAGTTATCATCAACTCAAAATTTCGATGAGAGGATATTTGTAAGACTGCTTTTAGAATGAGATATAGGCATTACGAATTCATAGTAATGACATTTGGTCTAATGAATGCACTAGCAGATTTTATGGACTTAATGAATCGAGTGTTTATGTTGTTTCAAGATAAATTTTGATTGTATTTATTGATGATATTCTAGTCTATTCAAGGAGTAAGGAAAAACATGAGAAACACTTGAAAATAATGTTGCAAACTTTTAAGGAAACATAAGTTTTACAGTAAATTGTCTAAATGTGACTTTTGGATGGAGCAAGTATGCTTCCTTGGCCATATAGTGAGCAAAGAAGGACTTAAGGTAGATCTAAAAATGTAAAAGGGGTAGCGAATTAGCCCCAACCTACAACTATTACTAAGGTAAGGAGTTTCTTGAGTATAGTGGGTTACTACGACCAATTTATAAAGGACTTTTCAAGAATACAACACTGTTAATAAGGCTTACAAGAAAGCAAGTCAAGTTTAAGTGGGATGAAACCTGTTAAAAGAGTTTCCAAAAACATAAAGATTGTTTGATCATAGCTCACGTATTGGCATTACTTGACGGGAATGAAGGATTTGCCATATACTATGATGCTTTTAGAATTAGTTTAAGATGCATGCTAATGCAGAATGAAAAAGTTATTACTTATGCATCTAGGCAACTAAAGCGATATGAAGTGAACTACCCCACTCATGAACTAGAAATGGTGGTGGTTATCTTCGCTCTAAAGATATGGAGACACTATTTGTATCGGGATAAATGTGAGGTTTATACGGATCATAAAAGTCTTTAATATATCTTAAAGCAAAGAGATTTAAATTTAAGGCAAAGAAGGTGGGTAGAATTGTTAAAGGATTATGATTGCTAAATACTTTACCATCCTAGTAAAGCTGATATCATAGCGGATGCATTGAGCAGAAAGTCAATGGGTAGTCTCTCACATATCGCTGTGCAAAAGAGGCCGATAGCAAAAGAGTTAAAAGAGATGATTAACAAAGGTTTACAATTGGAAGTAGATGAATCATAAACTCATCGATGAGATAAAGGTATCATAAAATCAAGACCCCTTGCTAATGAAAATCTTTAAGGATGTGAAAAAGGGACAAGCTCTGGAGTTTTGAATAAAAGAAGGTGTTTCGAAATATGGAGATTGATTATGCGTGCCTAATGTAGAGGAATTAAGACAAAGAATTTTAAAGGAAGCACATCAAACCTTATATAGCATACATCCAGATGCTACCTTGTATCATGATGTGAAGAGTACTTATTGATAGCCTAGAATGAAGAAAGATGTGGTGAACTTCATAGCTTCGTGCCTCACTTGTCAGCAAGTGAAATTTGAATACTAAAGACCCTTTGGATTACTTTAGGAGATAAAACTACTAGAGTGGAAATGGAAATGTATCACCATGGACTTTGTGATAGGTTTACCCAAGACTGCAAAAGGGTATGACTCAATATAGGTTGTAGTGGATCCATTGACAAAATTGGCACACTTCATTAAGGTAAAGGCTATTTATTCAGTAGATCTATGTCAATGAAATTGTAAGATTACATGGAGTTTCAGTTTCCATTATCTCGGATAAAGAGACTCAATTCACATCGAGGTTCTAGTAAAAATTGCAAAAAGCATTGGAATGCAACTCGACTTCAGCATGACCTTTCACCCACAAACAAATG
Organism: Reutealis trisperma; assembly: GCA_947687605.1. NCBI lineage: Eukaryota > Viridiplantae > Streptophyta > Magnoliopsida > Malpighiales > Euphorbiaceae > Reutealis > Reutealis trisperma. The sequence continues at coordinate 904,479 of CANTUT010000379.1, forward strand.
GACAATCTAAGAGAATAATACAAACGTTGGAGAATATGCTCTGTATGTGCATTATGGATTTCAGAGTAAGTTGGGATAGACAGCTTCCATTTATTGAATTTGCATACAATAATAGCTACCATTCCTCTACAGGAATGGCACCATAGGAAGCACTATATGGTAGGAAATGCTGATCTCCGATATATTAAGCCGAAGTGAGTGAAAAGTATCTTAAAGCTCCAAACATGATTAAAGAAGCCATTAAAAAGGTGAAGATCATTCAAGAGAGATTGAAAACTACCTTTAACTATTAGAAAAGTTATGTCGATGCAGAGAGGAAGGATGTCCACTTCATGGTAGGTGACCATGTCTTTTTAAAAGTCTCCTTATGAAAGGGGTGATGAGATTTGATAAAAAGGGAAAATTAACCCCATGATTTATCTTACCTTATAAGATCTTTGATAAAGTTGGAGAAGTTTCATACTGATTAGCATTACCTCCAGCATTGTAATATGTTTATCTAGTCTTTCATGTATAAATGTTAAGGAAGTACATTCCGGATCCTTTACACATACTACAACTGCAATTGATCGAGATTGATAAAGACCTTTCCTATGAAGAGATTCCGATAGCCATACTAGATCGACAAGTGAAGAAACTTAGAAACAAGGAGATACTGATGGTCAAAGTTCAATGGTGTAACCACAATGTAGAAGAATATACATGGGAAAACAAATATGACATACTTTAGAAGTACCCGCAATTATTTCATCATTTAGCAGGTAAGCTCTTTTAAAAATTTGAGGGCAAATTTTTTTTAAGAAGGATAGAAATGTAATACCTAAGGATTTTATAGCTCATTTTAGTTCCTAATGACATTAGAGGACAAGATCTTTGAATGTTAGCATAATATAGAAATAAAAGGGAATCGATTAGAAATCTTGTGACACCATTTGAAATGTTTGTCTAGTTTATAATATTATCATGAATAATTGTACTTTAGTGGATTAAATAAAATTCATATGATAATTTATGAGGTCTATAAAGAAGTTAGAGAATACAAATTAGAAAGTCAAAGTGAAAGGAAAGAAAGAAAGTTAAAAGAAAATTTTTTAAATATGACTGCGATTTTTTGTCAATCTCTCCATGAATATGGGTCTTTTTATGCTCCCCCTTGAGCAAGAGTTTTCTTCACTTTGAGTTTTAACGATCTTTTAAAGAACCGATTTATAGGGCTCCCTCTTTCTTGCTGATATGGAATTGGCACCATACTTCAAAATTTCACATACTTCAATCTTATTAGAAAATCAGACCCTCTTTGCAATTTTCTTGGTTTTCTTCACTTTATTGTTTCCTATATACAAAAGGAAATGATTATCCATACAGCAAATATTTTTTCCTTTCTTCCTATCCTGCATCACCAAGCTATATTCTCTATATACTTTACACATTTTTTCAATACCAACATATTTATACTCGTGTGATGCCATCTCTCCTAGTGAAATTATGTTTACTCCTGCAGTAGGTACAAATTTCACATTGAAAATATTTTTGACTGCATCATTGTGGACTTTCAGACGGACTCTCCCAATGCCTTCAACTTTCAAATTTAATTCTCCATCAGTATGTAAAGCCTCAAAAATAGCTCGATCTCTGCATATATGCATATCAGAAGTAGAATCCATCACCCAGTTAGAATTGCTCTCACTAGAGCAACCAATAATATCTTCACCTTATACTAGGTGAAATTTATCATCACTAATATTGACCACATTTGATAAATTATCATCATCAATTTTCAGCTTGCCCTTTATCTCCATGCCTTATATAGGCATCTATCAACCAATTTGTCAATAAATTGGTTGATGGTCAAGCCATGCATTAAAGCATTGATTTTCGGTGCTAACTTTTAACCATCCTTTTTTTTTCTTTTCAAATATGTACAGGTCCCTCCATTTGAGGGGGATACCATAACAAACCTCCCCCTCTTGATCATATAGAGGGCTCCACTATTCTTGCAGCCAATCAATAGTATTCAAATAACTCCCTTGGTAGAATTGTTGTCAACATATCTAATCTATTCTCATCTGTATGGATTTTCTCAAACTATAGTAGCTTCTTCTCCAGTACTTCCCTGATCTAGTGATATCTTACATCAATATGCTTTGATTTTGAATGAATAGAGAAATTATTCCCAAGGTGAATAGCATTCTGGCTATTACAAAACAACTGATATCTCTTTGGCTATACACCAAGTTTATTTAAGAACTTTTTTATCCATAACAACTCCTTACATGCTTCTGTTGCTGTAATAAACTCTACCTCAGTTTAGTTGTTTTATTTCTTTTATTTTTGTTTAGTTGTTTCTTTGTAAATTCTCTTTCATTTTCTTAATTAATTAATTAATTAGATATGGAAGCAACTCTTGCAGTACTAAAAAACAGGTTTCCACCTTTTCCCCAAGATGTACTCAGAAAAATTGACAAACGCATACTAGAAAGAATGAAGGCATTTTGGCATCTAAATCTTCCTGAGCATATTCACTGAATCATAAAAGCCAAAATACGACTAGTAGATGAGTTTGATGGATCATTTTTTAAATATTTGACAGGTACAGGGAGAAATTCTTACTCAAAGAAGAGAAGAGCTAAGAGAATGGGAGTCTACTATAAGTGTGCAAGATGGAATTGCAACACACACTGTAGAAACATTGGATATGCATCTATAAATCGAGAAGACAGAATTCAATTCATAAAAGATGGATTAAGTAAGAAGTCTTTGGACAATATCTTTTGGATTCTTAAGATGCATCCGTATGGACAAGTTCAACGTACTCTTTTGGATTTATAGAACTTATTCAAAAAAGAAAAACAACATTATAGTCTAGGGAATCTGATGTTAAAAGACCTAGTGTGACAGTTAATAAGAAAACTGGATGAGAAACCTATCCTCAACTCACAGAAGGCATTCAAGCCGTTATTAGACATAAAACTAGAGGAAGATGTGAGTTAAAATCACAATTATTGTTCATAATCAAGTGTATCACTAACTTTTTGATTTTTCGATGCATCAGTTTTTTACATCGTGCAGTAGTTTTTGAATTTTCAACGGCAAGATTTCTTTTCTTGCAAATTTTTCTACTTTCGTTAGCTTTTTAGTTTTTCAATGTTTGTTTTTAGCTTTTCAATATTTTCTTTTTGACATCTGCATAAACAGTATTGATTAGTTTTGTTTTTATTTTATTTTTTTACTTACTATTAATAATTATTTTACCCCATTGAACTATTTTTTACTCTCCCAGTTTCTTTATATGCACATATGTTATTGTCAATGTGCACGCAATCCCTTGAAAAAATTTATAAACGAAAATGGCAAAACTTTCAACATGCAAATTCAAAACCATTTGTGTCTTATGTAGTCCAAACTTTGGCAAGAAAAAAGAGTACTTGATGGCAGCCAATGAAGTTGGTTGGCCTATGGATGGAAACAAGCTTGTTAGGTGGCCAATAGGTAAGTTAAGGTTAAGCAAATGGGCTGGTTGGCCTGTGAAACATACAATCAAGGCATTATAATCATATTAGTGTGCTTGTAATGTATGGGGAGGGCTACAACAGTACTCTCCTCCTCTGACCTAAGAGTTCCTCTTACTCGCACAGCCAGCTTTATACATTATGCATATATATAAGATAGGCGAGTGTGGCTGTTGGCAAGCCTGCTTAGTCCTATAGGCGGGCAATGCTATTTTTCCATAAAGATGCTTGCAAGATTGGTGAATGGCTTGTCCAAGCATCTGGGAGATGGTTGAAAATGGTTTGGGGGCAAAAATGTGCAAGCACATGCAAGGCTGTCCAAGCATGCGAAGCAGTCGGCTTATCCATAGGCGGTTACTTATTTGTTTTTAAATTACCTTAAGCAGTTAGGGGTGTCAATTGCTATGTTCAAATATGTAATTACCCTGGTTATAAAAAAGGCTTGTATGTAGGTATAGAGACAAACCTGCTAGGAAGACAAATTTGCTAAGTATGCTCTTTGTAATCCTTTGTTAGAAATTAATAAAGGTTGGGAAGTGATTCTTGTAATGCTCTATTGCGTTTTATTTACTTGATACTTGATTGAGTTGGCTTGTGTTGGAATTGGCTAAGGCAAATCATTAGGTAGCAAGGAGGCTAAGTCAATTAGAGAAAACTGGCAACACAATCTATTGCGCAATTGGCTAGGTTATTTGGCCAAGTGAATACACAAATCTGTGTGTGCGTGAGAAGTGTCAAACTAGGCAAAAGGCTTAATTGCATCATAGGAAACTTTACTTAGAAAAAAAATAAGTGGAAAAGAACCTTGTGACACCTGGTATCAGAGCTGGTCATGGTAATGGCTAATGGCAACAGCCAATTGAAGGAGCGATTGACGTGGTTGGAAGCATTAGTGGGTGCTCTAGAGTAACCTTTGAAGGAGAGGATCCTATTACAACTTCCATTTGCAAGAGAATTGCAAATTTGGAGGCTAAGTGTTAAGATATTGCACAGTCCCTTATTGATGGATTAGCTAGATTGAAGGAAGTAAACAATTATGTTTACAACTAAATAATGGTGCTATGTAGGGCTATTGGTAGAGCTTATGGCAGACGGTCAGTAAAGGTCCCTGAACCAAAGACTTACAATGGCACTCAGAGTATAAAGGATTTGGAGAATTTTCTATAGGACATGGAGCAGTACTTTATTGCTGCAAAGATTACAAAGTTTAAACATAGGCATAGGTGGAACTCTAAAGGCAGAATGTGAAAGATTTGCCCAGTGCAATTGTGGTTGCTGATAGTTTGGTTAATTTCAAAATAACCAAAGAAAATGATGGTGCTTTGAAATCACAATCTGACAAAGAAGATAAGGAAAAAGGCAAGAAGGACAAACGAAAGAAAGGCAAGAGGACAAAGGTTGAGAAGGGGAAGCAGAAAGATGGTGCTTCTTCTTCACAAAACAAAAGTAGTTCTAATGCAAATCAGGATTGTTTCTTATGTAATGGTCCACATTGATCTAAAGATTATCTAAGAAGGAGATATTGAATGCCATCTTGGTAGAGGAAAACCATAGGGATGCTGGTCAAGAAATTGCTATGTTGGTGAACCCATTACAATTGATCAATTCGATCATTATAGATATGAATCATTTGTCCTTGCTCGATCCTTTGACAAATGATGATGTGGCTATTGCTCAAGCTATGTTGATGCATGTTAATGTGAAGGTGAACGGCTGTGACATAGTTGCAATGGTGGATACAAAAGCAACTGATAGCTTCTTGTCTGCCTGGATAGTAAAGTAGTATAGGTTGAATGTGACTAAGTGCCCAAGTTTCTTGAAGACAGTGAATGCAAAAGCACATGCAGTGGTTAGTATAGAATATAATGTCCCTGTTATTGTGGGGCAATGGTTGGGGAAGGCAAATTTCTTGGTGATATCCCTTGATGACTTTGACTCGATTTTGGGGATTGATTTTTGTAAGAAGATAAAGACAGTCCTAATGCCTCACTTACACAGGGTTACAGTGATGCAAGAAGCAAATCTTTGCTTTGTTTTACACTTCCATCCTTTTTATAAAGGGGAAACAGAAGGGTAAATCGGATTACATTTCAACCACAAGGGTTGAAAGAGGATTGAAGCGTGAACTGGATACATACTTGGTGGCTATGATAGACATCAAGCCAGATCATTTGGTGGAAGTCTATGATTCTGTTGCTATTGTTTTGAAAGAGTTCAAGGATGTCATGCCTTCAGAACTTCCAAAGACTTTGCCACCAAAGAGAGTCATTGATCATAAGATTGAGTTGGTGCCAATGGTAGCCAATAAAATTTATTGCGTGTTGAGAGTTTTGCCATTTTCATTCACAGATTTTTTCAAGAGATTGTGTGCACATTGACAATAATGTATGTGCATATAAAGAAACTAAGAGAGTAAAAGAACAGTTCAATGGGGTAAAATAATTATTTAAAAAAAATAAAATAAAATAAAAACAAAAATAATTAATGCTATGTGTAGAAATGTCAAAAAGAAAATATTGAAAAGCTAAAAGTAAATATTGAAAGATTAAAAAGCTGACGAAAGTAGAAAAATCTGCAAGAAAAGAGCATCTAGGTGTTAAAAATTCAAAAACTACTGCACGATGTGGAAAAATAATGCATCGAAAAATAAAAAAGTTAGTGATACACTTAATTATGAACAGTAATTATGATTTTGCCTCACATCTTCCTCTGGTTTTACGTCCAGTAATGGCTTGAACACATTTTGTGAGTCGAGAATAAGCTTCCCATATAGTTTTCTTATTAACTGGCAAACAGGGTCTTTTAACATCAGATTTCCTATAGTGTAACGCTTTTTCTCTTCTTTAAATAAAGTTTCATAAATCCAAAAGAGTACGTTGAACTTGTCCACATGGATGCATCTCAAGAATCTAAAGAATATTATCCAAAAACTCTTTGCTCAGTCCATCCTTTATGAATTGAATTTTTTCTTCTCAATTTATGAATGAATATCCAATGTTTCTACAGCGTGTATTGCAATTCCATCTTACACACTTGTAGCAGACTCCTACTCTCTTATCTCGCATCTTCTTTGAGTAAGAACTTTTCCTTGTACCTAGCAAATATTTAAAAAATGATTCATCAAACTTACTTGCCAGTTATACTTTGGCTTCTATGATCTAACGAATATGCTCAGAAAGATTCAAACACTTAAATGCCTTCATTTTTTCCTAATCTGCATTCGTCAATTTTCTTGAATACATCTTAGAGAAGAGTTGGAAACCTATTTTTTAGTGATGCAAGAGTTGCTTTCATATCTAATTACTTAGTTAAGAAAATGAAAGAAAATTTGCAAATAAATAACTAAACAGAAATAAAAGAAATAAAACAACTAAACTTGGGCAAAGTTTATTGCAACAATAGAAGCATATAAGGGGTTGCTATGAATAAAAAAGTTCTTAAATAAACTTGGTGTATAGCAAGATAGATATCCGTTGTTTTATGATAGCCAGAGCATTATTCATCGTAAGAGTAATTCTTCCTTTCATTCGAGATTAAAGCATATTGATGTAAGATATTACTGCATCATAGATATACTAGAGAATAAGCTACTACAGCTTAAGAAGATCTATACAGAGGAGAATGAATAAGATATGTTGACAAAGATTCTACCAAGGGAGTTATTTGAATATTGTCGATTGATTGCAAGAATTGTGGAGCTATCCATGTAATTGAGAGAGGGAGATTTGTTGTGATGTCCCTCTCACATGGAGGGACTCACACATATTTGAAAAGAAAAAAAAATAATAGTTAAAAGTCAGCACTGAAAATTAATGTTTTAATGCATTGCTTGACCATCAACCAATCTGTTGACAATTTGGTTGATGGATACCTATATAAAGCATAAAAATGAAGAGTAAGTTGAAAATTAATGATGATAATTTCTCAAATGTGGTCAATATTAGTGATTAGTGTGATGATGAATTTTACCTAGTACAAAATGAAGATGTTGTTGATTGCTTTGGTGAGAGCAATTCTAATAGAATGATGGATTCTATTTTTAATATGCATATATGCAGAAATTGAGTTATATTTGATACTTTACATACTGATGGAGAATTTGGCTATATCAATGTGGGAAACAAATTAAAATTGAAAGTTGAAGGCATTGGGAGAGTTCGTCTAAAAGTCCACAATGATGCAGTCAAAAATATTTTCAATATGAAATTTGTACCTACTGCAAGAGCAAATATAATTTTGCTATAAGACATAGTATCGCACGGATACAAATATGTTAGTATTGGAAAAATATGTAAGTATATAGATAAAGTAGCTTGGTGATGCAAGAAGAAAGGAAAAAATATTTGCTATATGGATGGTCATTCCTTTTTGCAGACAGGAAGCAATAAAGTGAAGACAACCAAGAAAAATGCAAAGAGAGTTTGGTTTTCTAATAAGGTTGAAGTATGATGCCAATTCTATATCCACGAGAAAGGAGGAGTCTTGTAAATCGATTCTTAAAAGGATCGTTAAAACTTAAAGTAAAGAAGACTCTTGCTCAAAGCGGAGCATGAAGAGACCCATTTTCATAGTGGAGACTAATAAAGAGTTGCAATCATAATAGAGTCCTCCATGTTGTTGGGAGGAAGAGATTTGCTAGGCGTATGGGTCTTTTCCACATGGAGGGCTCACAGCCTAATAAATTAAATGAATTTCTAATATAAATTTATATTAAAAATTTAGTTGATTATATTAAATTACATCTCATTACGACTTACGAAATACATCCATATGTTTTGAAAATTTTCTCTAAAGATCAGTGACCTATGCAATTGAAATACAAATTTTGTAGATACATTCACATCAACTATATTGTACTTTTATAATGAATTATAATAATCACATACCTTACAAATGTGTAGAGCTTCTTGAACAGTTTTGTCGTTAGCCCAAACGTATGAGTAAAAGTAGTGGTAATTCTAAAAATCACATAAAAAAGGTTTATATAAAAGCAATTTATTGAATTATCATACGTATGCAAAAAATAGTATGAAGATGGAAAAGGAAATTACCCTACACCGATGTTCAATTTGAGATGTTGAAAGCAGAAAGTCAATGGAATAGTCTAAGAGAGGGCCAATTGGTGGCTTTGGTTTTGGGGAAAACCTCTTACAATTAGGCTCCAGTATATGGGGTTTATTTGAAATGGACTATAAATTAAAAATTAAAGAAAAAAAATCAATCTTAATGCAAAAAACCTAAAAATGTGTAAATTTAATATGTTAACAAAAGTTTTAAGATACTCTTTCTAAACTATAATGTAAATATATTTTTCATATAAATTTATATTAGAATACATTTAATTATATTCAATTACATTTTATTATAGTTTACTAAATGCATTCTATATAGTTTATTGAAATCATCAGATTGATTCTCTGAATATTTTTCATGCACAGTGCGTTGGTTGTATCTGGATGTACATATTCACCGTTGCAATTTCTTTTGAAAGACTAGAAATTAAAATATATATAAAATATTGGAAAGATAATTAAAATTCAAATGAATATATAATTTTAGAATTCCTTTGATTGGATAAAATTCATATAAATATATAATTTAAAATTTATTTGAATAGACAATTATTTAAAATGATTGATAATAATAATAATAAATGTTTAAACTGAAAGAGACAGGAGATGGAGAAGAGAGAAATGGTCATGGGAAATACAAAATAAATATAAGTTGGACAAAAACAAGTACAAAGCTTGGGCTCATGAGTAATATCTAACTAGGTCCTTAGTGTATAGGGAGTATTACTTGTGTCCAATTAATTCTGATTCAACTCATATTCGACATGATTTTTTTTTTGTTCAACTTATATCCGACATAATTTTTCTTAGATTGAGCTAGAATCATACTCGTCTAGATCCAAAAATGGATTAAGTTAGGGAGAATCTGACTTCCCCCACTTCCCAAATGCAAATCAGAACCCAAGCATATTGAATGGAAAAAAAAATCCAAATTAATCTAAGACCAAAAAAAAAAAAAAAAAAAACTAATGTATCAACAAGAATATAGATAAGAAGAATTCATTACCTCATACATTTTCTCTGAAATAAGAGCTTTTAGGTAAGAGAATCGCACACTTGAATTGTAATCAATTTTCTCTTCTGTCAATGGGCTGCCAAGAACATAACCCTGAGTCCAAGATAATTATATATTGATATTTATCACAACAATTTAGTTACTAGTGTTGGATAACATACTTTCAGATTCATTAGCGGCTTAAGTCCTATTTCATTTCCTGCAATGAAATTATCAACAAAAAGAAGAAACAGAGAAAATTTATTAAAAAAAAAAAAATTACAAGAGTCACCATTAGAAATCTCCTGAACGATGACAGGGATAATATCCCTCAATAAGAATCTCCACCAATGTAGAGGGGATTTCCAAGAAACATGGGGTGATCCGCTAGGCACTGTGTTACAACAGTATGCATAATATTGTATAAAATAATAATAATAACAATAATAGTAATAATATACATGGTGTAGGGGAAATTATTATTACTATTATCATTCTTTGGACATTTAACCACTTTCTCAAAAAAATTTGCTTTTAACAACAAATTATTTTTAATATTATATATTGATTCCAATTTAATTTTTCTCTTTCTTAAATATGAGAGTAGCGGAGCCTGAACTTTAGTTTTGGAGGGCATATTCAAAACATCTATTTTTTCTTGTTTTCTGGCAAATTTGGAATTTTCTAAAATTTGAGCATGAGACCTTTCAATGCTAGAGATAACTCTAATATCACTAAACTAATAGACCATCAGTTATCAAAAGTATCTTTTTTAATTGATCAATTTTGGTGGGCCAAATATGGAAAATATAAGAATAAAATACTGTGGTCCCCCCGAGATTTACTCAAATACACTACTCCACTTTCCTAGTTTGGTAAATATATTATGATACCATATATTTTTGATCCATTAACTATTTCACCCTTCTGTTAAAATTAAGTGTTAGTTTTTAACTATTATGAAGTTCATACCACCCGTTGTAATAGTTTTTGTCAAAAGGAGGTGAATGAACATAAACAAGAAGTAGAACAAGATTTCCTAAGAATACTTGAGCGCGTGAATATTAAAAATACGCTTGAGTCTCCATTATCAACAGTAAAAGGAGCCTTCAAGAATTCTAAAGAAGCAAGGCTGAGTTTAAACAAAGAGGAGCTAAGGAAAGTTGAAGAATGACATAGAGTTAAAACTCAAATGCCTTTAAAGAATAGAGAGAAAATAAGGTGAGAGTCACCAGCAAAATAGGAGGGTGGGTTTTTATTTATGTTGCTAATTCAATATAAGGGTAAACTTGGCATTTTTAAGAATTCTAATATTCATTTAACGGAATATACCATAAAATTGTAACAGAAGGGTATAATAGTTAACAAACAAAAAATATATGAATATCATAATGTATTTACCAAACTAAGGGGGTGGAGTAGTGTATTTGAGTAAATCTCAAGGGGGTCATAGTATTTTGCACAAAATGTAATGCCAAATTTTTTTAAAAATTTTAATATATGAAATATTCATTAAATTTTTCAAATTTTGGCTTGATTGTGTGGAGAGGATAAAAAAAGAAAATAGAGTGTGACAAACATTCAACTACTGAATTATTAATTTAGTAATAAAAAAAATGAATATTTCAAACATTTTGTAGAATCATAATCATAATCTATTAGTCTCATAGTGCAAGCAACCGCTCATTTATCTGTGAATGATTTTATTAGTAATTTTTTTGGGTTTAAATTAAATTAAATTTTTATTTTCCCTTTTGTATTTTTCTTTTCATTTCACAAAATTTCTCACCTTCCTCAGAAATTCATAATTATCTGCAGCTGGTATGATATCCGTAAGATTGGTATAAGCTTCACAAGTTGTTGCATAGGAAAATCCAGTGCCAATAGGAGCATCCAAAAATATTATGTTTGCACCCTAAACAAATTATCAACTCACGAGTTTAATTTCAAAAGGAAGTTTAACCTTAAATTTAGTCAAATAATTTACAAAAAACTCTAGCTAGGAGGTTGAAAATTAAATCTCTCACCTCTGTCCATGAGTATAGGTTCAATTCAAATACTGGCTTGTTGCCTTTAGATTCCTCATAAGTGAATGCTAATGGAACTATAACCACATCGTTTAATAATTAGATAAAATGTTAGATTTAATGGGTTATCCTTTTTTTTTTTTAATAAAAATTTAATGGGTCGAAATAAATTATATAATAATAGAGATAGTCATTTTCTTTAACATTGCTTACCAAATTGGTAACAACTCTTTGTAGTTTAAAAGATTTAAACCTAAAAACTTTCACTTCTCACATCTTTAAAAAAAAAACAAAAATATCAATATGACTATACCTAATTGATTAGATTGATCATTTACTTCATATTTTGCATTTGGTTTTTATTTTTGTCCGATGTAGAACTTTGTCCGTTAACTCCCATTTACAATAATAAATGATTAAATCCATGGTTAATTAAATAAGTTAATTTACTTTTTATATAATCTAAATAGATAAATTAAATTGACTTTTTATATAATCTAAATAGATAATAAGTTAATTTACTTTTTATGTTCCATTAAAATCGGACTAGGAAAGTAGGCAACACAGTGAGTCGAGTTGCCATCCCCAAAAGGGGGTAATACGATAGGATTAAAAATATAAAAGTCACGTGACAAAGTGAATTTACATAAGAATTTCTCTTATTTTTTTATGGCATATATAAGTAAAAGGAAAATTCTCGTCGGCCAATGATTTTAATTTAAAAAACTGTACATTCACATTACAATTCTATCCTTTTTTTTTTTTTTTTATTCAAATCAAAAGATATGCATATCTAAATTTTCAAATGTTACATTTATATTGATTGGTGTTCAATAAATATACAAAATTATTGGATGTGCCTCCTACAAGTAAAATATGCTTAAATAAAGACAGGTAGATCCCACTTGATTATGAAAGAAAGTCAATTATTTACATATGGACATGGCATAAACGCGACAATTTATGCGTAAAATTGAAAAATTAAATTAAATTGTTTGGTTTAATTAATTTAGTTTAGTTTTTTAAAAATTTCATATTGGTTTAATTTAATTTTAAAATTTTAAAACTGAATTAAAATTTAGTAAAATCCAATTTAATACGGTTTAATAAAAATACAAATTTCAATTATTCAGTTATTTAGGTTCGGTTGGGTTCCACCGGTTCCACACCTTATCAATAGTTGAATCAAACTGAAAGGACTGAAAGTATAGCTGAGAAGGGGAAAAAATGCATACCGATTTCATAAACAAGGCCGGAAAATGCAGAGCAACCAGGACCATCGGTGAGCCAAAGCATAAGAGGATCACCTTTCGGACTTCTCTCTGATTAAATGAAGTAGTAGAATAGCTGGTTCTCTTCCAACTTACCGACACCAATATATCTATAAATAAAATATTTACATTAATCTATATAATAATAATAAAACAAATAAATTTCAGTATCACCAGTTCAAAACATACCGTTTCAAGCAGAAATGGAAGATCTCCATCAAACCCAGAGTTTTGATGATGGTGCTTGAAATGGCCATGGTGGTTGGATTTGGAACTGATATAGAGATACAGAGTAAGCGATGATGGGGATTTGGGGATGTATATATGGCTTTTAATTTCTCTTTCTTAACCTGTAACAAGCATATCTTTTTATTTTATAGATTTTTGTCTTCACCTTATTTGAGGCCTATAAAAATCAATAATTAGCTTTCAAAACATCCACTTTGTTCATAAACAAAATTCCCCCAATCCAACGAACCCTATATACCATTACCATTTTCTTCAGGAACTACCAGTATATCTAAAGGAGTTGTATTAACTCATAAAAGCTTGATTACCAGTGTAGCCTAACTAGTAGATGGAGAAATCCCAAATTTATGAAGTGAGTCAATATACAAACACAAACAATTCTCTCCATTTACAGAAACACAGTGCAAAATTCATACATCTGTATGTATAGTATTATGGCAACAACAACAAAAACAAACAATATAAATTGCTAACAAACTTACCAGCTATCGGAGAAAATCAAAAGTAAAGAGAAAATCGAAATTTCATATAAAACCCGCACAATAGAGAGAAGAACTCACCTTTTTAAACTTTTCCAGTATATTTATGGTTCTAAGAGAAGATAAAAATTTTGTTAAGAAAGAGAAAACCCAGCAATTGCCCATTGGAGTAGACGGTGGAGATGGCCAAAAGTGGGTACTTGACATCGGTTAAGACCCAGGCTCAATGGCTAGAGGCTCGAAGGGAGGGTTCTTTCTTCCTTGCTTAATGTGATGAAGCTGATAAGCTATCAAATTATTTAGGAACATGAAAGAGAGAACCATTGTTTCGAGGATTTCTGTGATAGTGGACATGGCAATGCACGGTCTTGGTGTAGAGGTTATTCCCAGATCTGAGTTTCATTTTAAAACTCAGATGTGGTTTCTTTTTTTTTTTTTTTTTTTTTTTTAAGTTTTGATAAATTTTATTATTTAAAAATAAATTTTAATTTTTTTTATTATTTTAAAATATAAAACAGGTCGCGGTCCCACCACTGACAATTGATACATTTTAATATTTTTTATTATTTAAAAATATAAAAAATAAGACTATCTTTGACATTGCGACTCCATGAAACATCTGTTAAGTTCACGTGCTAGCATGTGATCGCGTAAGCCTTCAATTGAGTCGAAATGAGAGCATAGTGAGTTAATTGGAGCAACTTTTAATTCAAGTCTTATATTGAGCATTCCGTAAAAATTTAAATCTCAAATTGAGTATTACCCCTCTTATGCATCATTAATTATTATTATTCTGATATTAAAATATTTTTTTTGCTAAATTTATATTGAAACGTTTGAAGGATTGTAAAATTTTAAATTTAAATTTCAGTCGGAATTAAATTTAAAAAAATTATTAAAAATATATAATAGTATTACAATGAAAAATATTAATTAGAAATAATTAAATTTTATTTTTTTTTATAATAATAAAAATTTTATTTTCAAATTAAATTTAATACATTTTAATTACCGAAACTTCCAAAATAATTAAATGAGGCATCTACATCATTGAAATGTACATGATGAAAAGCTTTGCTTGCCAGAGCTCATCCTTTGTTTAATAATTATCCTTTGAACTCTGCATGTAATCACGAGCTAACAAACTTTTTCTTCTGGCTCTAAAGTTTAAATTCACCCATAACTTGTTTGATTGTGTCTAATTAAATTTAATTTTAATTTTAAAATCAAATTAATTCTTAATTTTTTAAATTTATTCAATAAAAATAAAAATATTATATATTTAAGAAAATAACATTTTGTTCAACATTTTTATTGAATAAACAAAATTTTTTCTTTTATATTTCTCAATTTTCTTAAATCATAAACACTCATAATAAATGGTTGATTTTTGAATAGAGGATAATAATAATTTTCTAATTTAGAATTGATGGATTTTGCTCTTTTTTATTAAAAAATTATTCTAAACTTTTAATTTTCTTATTTTTTAACCTAAAAGTGATCTAATTAACATGAAGGAGTCAAAGACTAAATTAAATATAAAGTTAATTTTAGATATGATTAAATAAATTTAAAATAAAAAAATTAAAAGTTAATTTGATATTAAGATTAACTTTTGACTTTTTTTATTAACTTTTGACTTTTTTTTTTTTTTTTTGAAAATGAAAAGAACTTTTGACTTGATTAGATATAAGTGAAAAAAGGAAATTAAGATCCAATTTAAACTTTGTCCTTTCTTTTATATGCGTCAACAAATAGAGACATTGTTTGGGAAAGACATTAGTGGAAAAAGAGAAGATAAGGGAAAAGAAAACAAGAAAAAAAAAAATACTAACTATTAAGGTGAAGAAAATTACATTCTTCACTGGTTTGGAAAGGGATTCATGCAGGATAATCAATCAGGTTTTAATTAGGTCTAATAAAGATAAATTTATTAAGGAGAATGCCACTTATAGTTTTGCAGTGTGAATCTAGTTACCAAACTGGCTCACTCGCAGGACTCATCTTTGACCTTATTATAGAAGATTAGGATTGATGAGGCATTAATTCACTCTTAGAGACTCGTCTTCGTTCTCATTGTAAAAGCTCAGGACTCATCTAGCGAGGCATTGGCTCGCATTTAGGATTCGTCCTCGTCCTCATCCTCATCCTTATTATCAAAGCTCATCATTGTAGTTTGAGCAACAAACAGTTCGTCCACTTTCATATCATACTAAAACTCATTAGGTTGACATGTATAAAGGTTATTGAGTAGATTGATGCTAGAGCCATCGCATCAGATAAGACACATTAGGGTTAAGCACACCTATGGCAATGCACATGAGGTGACTCTCTGTAATAGTGGCTAAATGCATACATGATATTAGAAAAGTTGGCACAACATGTCATTAAGTCAAGCCGCTTAATCCTCACTATTAGGATCTGACCTCTTATTCACCCATCTATCTGCTCCAACTACCTATTTGAACCACCACAGAAGATTACTCAATCATGCAAAAAAGGGGAACACAAGTAAGTGGACTTTCACTAACAACTTTCTTAAAAGAACTAGGAAGAGAGCCATTTTTCTTCCTCTAGGTTCCTTCATTTTCCAACCTATTAGTTTAGGCATCGGAAACTCTCCTGGCTTAGTCCCAGAGGACATTTATTCCATTCTTTCTCTATCTACAGGCTCTATTTCATTGCCCTTACACCACGGGCTCTTCATCTCTAGAATGAAGTAATATTTTACCTCATCAGGGACAAAAAAAAAAAAAGGAATGAAAATAGGCAATTAATCATTTATTGAATTATTGTTATTTTATTCATTATTCTCTCCATTCATTCTTTTCTCTTATTATTTTTTTTCCTCTCCCCTGTCTTCGTTCCCCCCTCCTCCCAAAAAAAAAAAAAAAAGAAAATAGAATTTATCTAATTTCCCATCACTCTCTTTATTTAACCATTTCCTCTCCTTTCTCAAAACAATGCATAAGTAATCATCAAAGAGATATGCCCTACCATGTTTTTCATTTGTCCCCGGTGTCATTAAAATAATTGAATATGCTTGGTATGAGGTAACAAATGAATGAAGAACCTTAGATTTGAGTTGGACATTGAGCTTAAGTCTTATTTATATTAGGTGTATACATTAATTCAATGAGATAAGAATATATGGAGTAAAAAAGATATCAGTATTTTTCACTCGATAAAAAAAGATAAAAGAGTCATATTGACTAAAATATTTTATTACTAATTAGTTTGGTGTATGAGATAAACCTATACACCTAGTGTAAATAAGAATTTTCCTGATTTTTTTAGTTTGTTTATGAAAACTTTAATTTTAGGATTAATATTTCTTGTTGGTTGAATTTTATATATTATAGAAAATTCTTGTCTACAACAAGTGTACAAATTTATCTCATACACTAAATCAATGAGTGATGAAATATTTTAACTAATATCACTTTTTTATCTTTTTTTTTGGTCTAATAAAAAGACCCTGATACCATTTTTTGCTCTATATATTTTTATCTCATTAAATTAGTAAATACTCTCAGTATAGATAAGATTTAGCCAAAAAGTAAACTACTAATCAAATTAGGTAACCATGTGCTTTAATTAATATATCTTATTAAATTATGAAAGATAAGAAATAAACCTAAAAAAAAAACCCCACTTAATCCTAAACAATCAAGGCTTCCAATGAGCCAAATAAGAAGGGATCTTCTTGTGGACTCCTTTGCAACTCCATAAAGGAGTAGAATGGTTGAACTTCTTCCAACTCGCCAATGCCTATGTATCTTAATTTCACTAGAAACCCCATAACATAAACTATAGTCAACCCATGGAATACACACACACACACAAACGTACATACATATATATACATATATAGTTTTTTGTGAAAATTTGCCAAGCGTGCCACGTGTGTGTGAAGCCTTGCCTGAGCACTAACCCATTCCGCTAGAGTGAATCAGGATGCTTATTCGGGTTTAGACTCATGATGAAACTCTCGGGTTCGGATTTGGTTGATTTTGAAAATGATTTTAGGAGTCACCACCTTAATTTTATTTAGTTGAAAAAATATTAAGGAAAAAACCCAAATTAACTCAAATTCATTAATTTTTAATTAATTTGCCCAAGGATAAAAATCACTAGTCTTCGAATCAGATTGAGTTTGGGGACTAGGTTTTTGGTTTTAAATAATTTAAATTTGGCTCTTAGATTTAGTTTGACTTAAAAATTTGATTTCATGAATGACATTTATAAAATGATAATTATAGATAAAATGCATGAATATGGCATAATATGAATGCATGGTGAAAATAAAACATTCACAAATTAATTAGAAAAAGGGAAAGGGGATTGATTGAGATTTAGATTTGAGGTTTGGATTTAAATTCCAAATGTATCTACGTACTCCATTGAATGGGGATTAAAACTCACGTAGTTCATTCTATGGTTAAGTGAAAGGGTTTAAGAGTTTATCAGATTGATTTTGGTTTGGGTTTATTGAGAGTGAAGAAAAAGGCCGATACCTTCACTTTTGGTGGGCAGAGGATTTTACTGGATTAAAGTTATGTTTTATCAGGACAGGATGATTGGATGGGTTGGAAGATTAATTACTTAATTAAAATGATTAATTAATTAATATGATGAAAAGGATAGATGGATTAATTAATTAAAAAGATTAATTAATTAATTTGGATGAAAGGTGGATTGAGAAAAAGGATTAATTTGATTTTGGAAAAAGGAATTAATTTTGGAAAAAGAGTGATTAATTAATTAATTAAAAAAATTAATTAATTAATTAATTGAGTGATTAATTAAAAAAAGAGTTTTAGTTAATTAAAAATATTAATTAACTTAGTTAGGATGAAGTAATTAATTAATTAAAAAGATTAATTAATTAATTAGAGAGTGGTTGGAGAGAGAAGAAGAGAGGAATTTGAGGATAGCAATCTACTCAAATTCAAGGGGTAAAGAGAAATGAGAAGTGGAGGGCAGTATTTATAGGAAAAGTGAGTGAGAGTAGTTTAGGTATTGAAAATGTGAAAAGACGATGAAAGGTAGGGTTAGAAAGGGCTGAAAATTGGACTGAAAGGGGTAAAATAGTCATTTTCTGCGCAAGTGGGGTCTAGGAGATGATAGAGCTTGTGCGGCGCCGCATCAAGCTTATGCGGCATGCCACATGTAAGGCGTGCAGTGCCGCACAAGTCTGACACAGTGTTGCATGCTTGTTATGCGGCACGCCACATATCACCCTAGCATGTTTTTCGAGGTCTCTTTTTTTTATTTTTTTTAAAGATTAGTTATTGGTTTAGGATATTTGGATGTCCGATAGTAATTTAATTGAAGGATAAAAAAAATTTCTTTCTGGGGTGCTGCCCCCGAACCCCCTGCCCACTAATCGATTATTGGGACCATCGTAATGGCTCCGCGTAGCGCGTTAAACTTAGTAGGTGCTAAGGTTGTGGTTGAATGATGAGGGTGTAAATTAAGGGTTCACAGTTGGGCCCTCATCAGAATTGTCTTTGAACAAAAGGTGATTCTAATTATAATGAATGTTGGGAAGAGGCGCCATGTCAGACTCTAAGCTCATGTGTTCTTGTCAGATCCTTTGAGAGGAAGCTCTCTAAGATAAATGAAATTTTATCAATGGCCATCTGTCCAGCCTTGATGTTCGATGCGAGAATGGTGTGGGTGAATTTCAATTAAGGTTATCTATTCAGCCCTAATATTAGAGGACAAAAAAGGTTTGGTGAATTTTAATTAAGACTATATGTCTAGCCTTAATGTTGGAGATAAAGAATATTTATTAAATTTTAATCAAGGCTATCTATTCAGCCTTAATGTTGGAGATAAAGAAGGTTTGGTGAATTTCAATCAAGGCTATCTGTTCGGCCTTAACATTAGAGGACAAAGAAGGTTTATTGAATTTCAATAA
The DNA here is from genome assembly GCA_947687605.1 of Reutealis trisperma. Classification (NCBI taxonomy): domain Eukaryota; kingdom Viridiplantae; phylum Streptophyta; class Magnoliopsida; order Malpighiales; family Euphorbiaceae; genus Reutealis; species Reutealis trisperma. The sequence goes on from CANTUT010000379.1 coordinate 924,006, forward strand.
ATACTATCTGTTAGGCCTTAATGTTGGAGATAAAAATGATTTGGGGTAAATCTCAATCAAGGCTATCTATTTGGCCTTAATGTTGGAGATAAAGAAGATTTGTTGAATTTCAATCTAGGCTATCTGTCCAACCATAATGTTGGAGATAAAGAAGGTTTGGTGAATTTCAATCAAGGCTATCTGTCCAACCTTAATATTGGAGATGAAAAAGGTTTAGTGAATTTCAATCAAGGCTATCTATTTTGCCTTAATATTAGAGGTAAAGAAGATTTATTGAATTTCAATCAAAGCTATCTATCCGATCTTAATATTGGAGATAAAGAAAGTTTAATGAATTTTAATCAAGGCTATCTATCCGGCCTTAATATTAGAGATGAAAATGGTTTGGTGAATTTTAATCAAGGTTATTTGTCTGGCCTTAATGTTGGAGATTAAGAAGGTTTGGTGAATTTTAATTAAGACTATATGTTCATCCTTAATATTGGAGATAAAGATGATTTGGGGTAAATCTCGATCGAGGTTATCTGTCCGACCTTAATGTTGGAGGTAAAGAAGATTTGGGTAAATCTCAATTAAGGCTATCTGTTTGGCCTTGATGCTTAGGTAAAGATGATTTGGGGTAAAAAAAAAAAGGATGGCAAGTGGAACCATATGGATGTCCAACTAATAGTTTCTAGACATTTATAGGTGAAATTGATAGATTTGGATAAAAGAGATAGGAAAATGAACCACATAGATGTCTAGGTGATCATTTCTAGATATTTATGAGTAGATGAGAATTTTGGACAAGGTATTTTAGTGAAAAGAGAGTCTCGACGTATGGCAAGTTGACAAGATTTTATTAAAGAGAGAGCCTCGGCTTATAGCGAGTTGACTCAAGAGATTTTGGAAAGATTTCGATAGGAGAGCCTCAACTTATGGCCAGTCGGCTCGAGAAATTTTGATAAGATTTTGGTAGGAGAGTCTCGGCTTATGGTAAGTTGGCTCGACAAATTCTGATTAGATATTGGTAAAGAGAGAGTCTCGACTTATGGCAAGTCAGCTCAAAAGATTCTGATAAGATTTTGGTTATGCTAAAGAACTTTGAGCTTTTGAATGTAAGGGTTAGGCCTTTCAGAAGGCTCAAAAGAACTTTGTTAGGAGTAAAGGGACTCTAGAAGTCACACTTCATTGATTAGTATTTGAAAAGGTATCATTTAGCTTTACAACATCTAGTATTGACAATATCAAATTCTTCTCAGTGTAATTCTTAGTAGTTGTTTAGAAATCATTCAATCATTTATTTCTTCTGCTAAATCATCTCAAGAAGCCTAGACATGACTCACTCATAGCTATGCCAATCTTCACGATTTTGAGTTATCTCTCTTAAAGCTATGCTAGCTAAAAATCTGAAATCAAATTGATCTATTACTGAATTTCTTAATGAAATGCGGTCCATTATAGATGAATTGGCCCTCACTCATAATCCCATAAGTGAAGAAGACCTTACTGTTCATAATATCACTCAACTAGGAGATGAATTTAATACCATTGTTGCAGCAATCAAGGTGCATGAATCATCAATCACTTACTCAGAGTTGTTTGATAAGCTGAGTGATTTTGAGAGAATGCTCAAAGGAAACAACTCCACTACTCTTTCTGTGATTGCCAGAGGTAATGTTACCCAAAAACAAAATCCAAAGACACACCAACCATACAGGATGAATCAAGGGTATACTTCTACAAATCAAAAAACTCGTGGTGGCTATGGTAATTGAAGTTTTCACTCTTAGCAAAATCAAAGTGGAAATAAATCAAATAGAGCAAACTCTTTTTGCCCTTTTTGTGAAATTCCTTGTTATGATACACGTGATTGTTGCAAGCTTGCAAGGTTCCTTAAAGAGAACAACATTGTCATTACTAGTACTCCTACTTCAACTTCAATTCAGAGTCCAGTGGCCAATGCTACCACAGCTATAAATCCTACTACTATGCAACAACGTTAGTTGTTCGATAGTGCAGCCTCCCATCATGCGACTTCAAATCTCTCTGCCTTATAGTCTTATTATGATTATGGAGGTCTAGACAAAATATTCTTGGGTGATGGTAAAAGTCTTGCTCTTTCTCATACTAGTCACACAAAAATTCATTTGCCTAATTAGCCACTTTTCTTATTAGATGTTTTGTGTGTTCCTAGTTTACGTAATAATTTAATTTCCATTGCAAAGTTGTGTAAAACAAATCCAGTTTCTATTGAATTTTTCTCAACTCATTTTCTTGTGAAGGATCTTTATACAGGGGCATCTCTAATGCAAGCAGTGAACATCGATGATGTTTATTGTGCAGCCTCCTCAATTAAATGTCACCACCAAAGTTTTTGTGTCTGATTAGCATCATAAACTTGGTCATCCATCTAATAAAATTCTTAGTATTGTTCTTAGAAAACAGTGGTTTAGTTTCTAATTCTTTTTCAATTTCTAATTTTTATTATAATTCTTGTTCAATCAATAAAAGTCATAAATTGCCATTCTCTGATAATTCTTTGATTAGTACTAAACCATTGGAGCTTGTCTATACTGATGTCTGGGGACCAACCAAAAAATCTATTAATGGTTATGAGTATTATATGAGTTTGGTTGACCATTATACTAAGTATATATGGCTTTATCTTAAGAAGAAAAAGTCTGATACATACATTTTATTTCCTCAATTCAAAAGTTTGGTGGAAAATCAATTTCAATCCAAAATGATTTTAGTGTTTTTAAACAATGGTGAGGAGTATTAAAAATTATTTCCAATTTTTAATTTGTGTGGGATTTCTCATTTCACTTCACCTCCACACACACCTAAACATAATGGCACAACTGAAAGACATCATTATCATATTGTTGAAACTGGATTAGCATTGCTTCATTCATCTCTTCTAGCTTTATATTAGTCTTTTGCTGTATTTAATCAATAGACTTCTAACATCGATCTTGAATTTTAAAACTCCATTTCAAATGTTATTTAAATAGCCACCGAATTATAAGAAATTGAAAACCTTCAGTTGTTTATGTTATCCTTGGCTTCGTCCATACACCATGTCTAAACTCTAACCTAGGTACATCCCTTACATTTTTCTTAGTTACTCTATATCTCAATCAGCTTATAAGTGTTATGATCCTACAAACCATCGTCTGTATTTTTCTCGTCATATTAAATTGTTTGAGAACATTTTTCCTAGTCAAGCTTATAATAAATCTCATGATTTTCATAACCTGGTTCGGGATGCTTGTTTTGCAGGTCCCAACCAAAAAGGTGAGTCACCAACTTCTTAGCCACCCGTTGCCATTCATTCCTTACCACCTCCAACCATGCCTATCAGTCCTTTATCATCCTCCACCTGTGTTCCAAGTCTACCATCTTTAGTAGTGGACTTGAATTTAGATATACATCTTCTCCCATTCCCACTCACTCGAACTTGATCCTGTCTACTTCACCAGTAACTTTTTCACCTACATCTCCATCACCTAT